>JAHQIW010006775.1:0-327653 GCA_019055375.1 Parelaphostrongylus tenuis | reverse complement strand
CCATCTAATCTCAAAATCGGTTGTCATCACACATCGCTGTCATCCGGGAAATTCCGAGACGAAAGGCATAAACTTCCCTCGCAAAGCTCGCGAACTACCTGTGTCAACGATATACGCTCTTGCGAAATTATGTCAGCTTTTCAAGAAAAATCAGACTTAATTAAGTACTGGGCATGTGAGAAAAAACAGTGATTAGAAACGTTCACACACACTATTTCACGCAGAAAGCAACCACTTCTATGGACGATTATGAAGGGTCATTTATTCAATCATCTCAGCAGATATCTGATACAGAAAAACGGCTGACTCACCACTCCGGTCCATACCAACTCTTATGCACTTTTTAAAACGACAATGTCTGCACGAACATCGCATGTTCTTGTCGAATAATGCAGTCGCCATTGTTTTTACACGAGTACGTTCGATTCTAAAGTCATAACTTCGCTCCACATTTTTGCGTAGTTTTTGAGATTATCTTGTAGCACTGAGAATTCCAGCCAAACTGTTGTTTACCTCAAGAACAACTCGTCTGAAAAAAGTCTTGCAGCCATACAGGCCGCTACCGCATAATGAATTCCAGAAGCGGCATCACCGCAGACGACACAAGGATCTCCTTAACAAATGTGCTACTCGAAAATGAAAAGCGGTTTAATTTATTGGAAAGACCATCATCGAATTTCACAGTTAACAGTAAATGTTGCACCTGGTGTGAATCTTTTCGCAGTGTTTATGCCGGACATGGAGGGGATGTCGCGTTATCGGTTGGAATTAGCATTACATCGGCCGACATCATCGTCGTCCCTTAGATGCATAGCCTATAATCGGATGTAAGGAGAAGAAATCTGATGAGTGAACCAATTCGGAAAAGATGCGGATGTAGATATTAAGAGATCAACTCTAACATCACCGTTTCTTTCAACTCACGGGTGTCAAACGTCTGGTTTATAAATGTGTACCAGATTTCAATTCAAACGCAATGCAGTCACAAAGAGATATCAAATTTCTAGAAATGGTAAGGCGATAACATGCAAGATGTCTACCAGATTTATAAAGTCGTATCCCACCAAAGATCAATAAGATTCTTGTGTGAGCTACACTCGAAGACACGCGTCAGAGAATGAAAACATATGTATGATTATACTAAACAAGTTCTGTGATTTGAAATTGTTGAAAAGAAAGAATTATAAAACTAAAGATGTAATATGCATAGTGAAGGCACGCAGGTAGAAGAATGGGTGAAGAAGTTATTTTCTAGAGCGCACGAAGTCGTGGTTCTACCCGTCTCTCTCTAGAATTAGAAAATTAGTACTAAACTTGTTCAAAAAGTGTTTTTTTCAAAACACAAAATTAGGTGGCCACCCTCGTCTTGATAACTTGGGAACACCCTAAAAATACGGTACGCATGTTATGTTATCATTCAAGTGGTGTCAACTGTACCGGCGTTCGACAATGACAAGTTCATAAATTTTGAGCATTAGCCGAACGGAGACACGACTTCGAAGACCTAAAATGAATACACGGATATTCGGAAGCATGATTTCCAAGCACTCACATAAAATGGGCAGTGTAGTGCAGTGGTTAATGATGCAGCACATCAGGAAACAAGACAGTAAACAAGGCATGGGTTCGATGCCCTCCCTAACACTCTACTGCAATTAAGCAGCTGAAACGCCATAGCTTGGCTACCTCCAGAATTTTCTTACTGAAAGCAGCAACTCCTTTTGCATCCAATGAAATGAAATCAATGCATCGATGGTTGCACTACAATAACATTTTGATGGAGTACGCATAGGCTTATTTATAATTAGCCGTTAATCTAGTCATAAACTATCCAGCTCTTTCTCACATGAGGACTTACTAGACCTTTCAGCAGATCACGATCAAAGTTTACAGAACTTGCAATCAAACTTATCACAGAAATATTGTACCGCTCCCACTGATATTCAAACTCTGTCTTTCATAAAATTGTGAAGTTGTAGGTGATAATTCCATGCGTACATGAACCATGTCCACTGAGAACTATTTATATCACAAGACTAACTACAAAGAGCTAAAGAAATTGAATCTCACAATGTTCGTAACTCTAGACGCTTTCATAGGCTTGAATAGAATGTAATGATGAATCTGATGACAATATAATCATAGTCAGCACTTAGTTTGCTACTAAGCGACACAACTTGCGTTGTCTGAAACTTTCGAAAAAAGAGAAACAATTTGTAGAACTTTTGTGATGGAATAAGTCGCCATAATTTAAAATGATTGATTATAAATAAAATCCGTATTCTAAATGTAACATATCTTGAGAAAAAATTCTCAAGCAGAGTAAAAACAGGTGCAATTTACGTTTTTTCAAGTAGATGAAACTTTATTTATTCCATAGAACAAAATTTGAAAAATCTATATGTGACGAGTTCTTCGAAAACACCAGTTAAAAAAGGTTTCGTCACTGAACACTTATCCTGGGAAGCAATTCTGGAAGTGAGTGAAAATGTTGCAGTCGATTGGCGAAAGGTCGACTGGATCAATTCGAGTTTTTCGTTGTAGTTTACTCAGCTTCTGTAGTCATCGTTGAACAACGCGTGATCTAACGCTGTTGTTCAGAAAAAAATTCGCTTTTACCTGTGGTCCATAGTGGAATAAGTTGCAATTATCTAGAAAAGTGCTTTCGATAAACCTTGCCAAAAATTCCTTACAGTCTAGGTGTGACCACTTTAGTAGGATTCAGTGAGCTGTGGTGGATTTCGTCGACTGCAAATCACTAAATATTACCGTAAAGTTCATTAGTGCAAATTCAGCTCTAGAAAGTGTTTGGGAGCTTCATCTCTGCCCCATCGCTACGTTGAACATCATTGTTTGTCCTATAGGATCACATTTCAACGAACTATCACAATAAAGAGTAAAGACAAATGGTGTACTTACGGAGAAGAGACACAGAGCGGATTCCATAACAACAATCAATTTGCTCTCCAGTTAATTTATGGCATCTTACAGAACTGTGATGAGATTCCCAATATTATCAAAATGACGATCCATCTCTTAAATGACGGAGCCTGAGTTCTTTGACAGCCCCTTGAGAAGTATTCGGAGTCAGCTTCGATTATCGCCTTGGAGTAAAGTCTTCAGACTCGTCGAAATGTACCGTTGAGTGCTCATTCTGTGCTTCGTGACAGAGATTTTCGAATATCAATCCATCTTCGGCAACCGTACCCATGGTTTATGCTTTTCACAAATCGAGTTGCTTGTGCTATAGCATATACATGGGTGAATGTATGAAACAAAGCAATGCATCTATATTTTGCGACCATTATTTCAATCATCCTGAAACCATTATATGTATAGTTTTAGAAAGATTATCTAAGCATTTAATGCAGTGTACTTGTAAAATAAAGCCAACATAACCTGTCCTTTTTCCACATCGACTAGATTAATGTTTACATTTCATAAGTACATCATGAAACGGAGTAGGAGCGGATGGTTGACTCGACATTTAACATAATTGTGCGACATGGATTGTAAAATTGGGAAAAAATGACCGCTCTCGAATTCAGGTTGACAATTCTCAAGTTATAACAAATTTTATCAAATAGAACAGAAATAATTGGAATCAATAGATTGCCATCTTTGAGAGACAAGTTCTCTTATTTCTTTAAGAAAAGGTTGTCATCTTAGTTAACCTTAAAAAATTTGGAATGCTACTGCTTTTAAGTCAAAACTGGTTCTCAACACGAAAGCAATTGAACAAGCAATATTTTATCACGAGAGGAAAATGGTGCTCCGGAGAGTATCGCTGTTTAGAACTACCACTCTTGCGTTGTATATTTCAAAAAGTTACATATCAGTTGCAGCATGGTAAAAACTTCACTTCGAAAGATATCCAAAGATAAACTACCTCATAAGAGTCATATATATCCTCGAGGCTATAGAGCGACATCTCTTCTGTAGATCTGTAAAGTTCTCAGCTTCTCTACTGCTTTACTAACACATAATTTCAAAGAATAGGGAGCAGCTTATTTTCAGAAAACAGGCGATGATGTTCGGATTACTAGAAAACATGAGAGGTTGAGAACATAACAGAAATGCTAAGTCATTTGAGACTTTTATTGTAGAGGTACAATTGGAATGCATCTACAATTTTCGAAGTGTTACTGCGCTTCATCGTGCCGTGCAGCACATTTCTGTCAGCGTTTGCAAGGATATTGCAAATTATATTTTGCCTACCCTGGTACTCCTTAGCCATTTCATACCACAAATAAGATTCATAGAGTGCTTTGAAATGAATCAAAAGTGGACTATCAACCAAACTACCGCTCAAAATTTATTTATTTCGGACAAGTTTTTGCGTATTATGAACTGGTAACAACAACCTGACATAATTTCTGTATTATACTTGTCATCGTTGAGCAAAAAAAAAGAATGCAGCAATCAACACTTTGCAGTGAAAAACAAAGGATGCGATACTTTCAAAGCCATAATATGTAATACACTTGTTCACTTCACCCATCTCTATTTCACGAAAAACTCCATTTGCAAAAAAATAAAATTCATAGAAAGTGAAACCGACTTTCAAAGCCATGATGTGTAATCGGAACTATTGTCGGAATAAAGAAATTACCAGTTACTCAGGAGAAGAACTGCTATGCACACCTTCCAAAAACATTATAGCTCTCATGTTTCGCTACTTCAACCCACAAACGATAGCTGAATCATACAAGGTTTGCGACTGATAATATTTTTATTTGCAACACACTGCGTAGACGGCAGATGAGCGCAGTGGTTGGTGATACAGAGTATCAAAAACGAGCAGACAAGTGATAAGCTGATTGATCCCCTACACCCAGCGCTCTCTTGCAGTTAATCAAGTGAATACATTTCGTTTCAAGTGTTTCCTTGGGCCGCGATCAAAGCATGTGGTCTGTTTTAGGCGCTTATACAGTGCAATACACGTGTTTCGGCCTTGCAGCTTCGTCGGTTTCGTTTGAGCCAATCCCTCTCGGAGAGAACCTCCTCACATAGAGGAGTCGTCGACGCGCCAATAAGTGACAAAAATCACCGAAGTGGCAGTGTTCTACACTCGATTGCTTTTCGCTGGTATCGCAAATTTGTATGTCTTTAGTTTTGAGTGTTTATTTATATCACGCTCAAATTTATATATGCCTGATAGTTGTTTTTTATAGTACTATAGAAATAGAAAGATAAAACAAAAAATAAAAACAACTATCGGGCATACTGAAATGTAAGCATGGTGTAAAGAAACACTCGAAACGAATGGTATGATATATTTGACGATACCAGCGAGACAATCGAGTGTACAACACTGCTCGTTCGGCGACTTTATCACTTATCGGCGTGTGTAAAACGTTCGTCGAAGACTTCTCTATGTAAGTGGGTTCTCCCTCGAGAGGGTTTGGCTCAGACGACAAGCACCATGCAATTGAGGAGACTGAAAGGCCGAAACACGTGTACAGAACTGTATAAGCGCTCATAACAGACCACATGCATGGCTCAAAAAAAAACTACCAAGCAAGTGAATATTTAGGAACGCCGTACTTCGGCTACTTCCAAGATTGCAAGAGCAATCGTCTCGGCCAACATTCTACGATATTCTAAAGAGGACGGAATCACCGAGCAGCGATCGAAGAAACATGTGAGATGTTTGAAAACCTCAGTGGCACCTCAGTGGTGGACGATTCGAAATCAAGAAGCGTTGAGACCGTACAATAAATTGTGACAACGGATCGTGCAAAGTAAAAGTAAATAGAACGACATACTGCTCAACTAATGTAGAACTGCAACTAGATGAGTGAAATTCGAAGTCTACAGAAATGAATGAGTGTTGGAATTGTATATGCGGATGGCGAAGCAATATACATAATATTGGTTGAATTGAGGTGATGAATATGATTCTTACGAACAACGATTACGCCATGCTCATTGTGAAAGGAATCTCGTCAGATTCATCAATCTAATGCGGAGATTGATGTAGGACCATCTTCTGATCCCTCATCGAGTCAACAAACTCTTCCGCCTTTCCGGAAAGAAATGTACTAAACTTGCTTGAAAATCTCCCACCGATAGAGACTGCCTGGGTTAATCAGCATTCAAAGACATTCATAAGTAAACCAACAATCCTTAAAGTCCAATCGAACTCATGCATAAATCCAGGATCATCGCGGATAATGGAAGCGAAAAAAAGAATGAAATGGAGATAGTGATAGCAACTACAAGATACGTAATGTCAAATCAGTGGAAGAAAAAATGCAGACACTGGTCAGGATGAAAGTCAATACGTCACTCGGACTTTTGTCTAGTGCAGACTTGCTAGGAACTCAATAAAAGCCTTTTTTCGTATCAATTTATCTAAAAATGAACTAAAAATTTAGTGTAAGTTCAGAGACTGTGTTTTATCATTTATGTGAAAATTGAACGTAACATATCCATGCGTTCGTAGACGTGCAGAGTCCTCTAATGAGGTCCCCTATTTAACATAGCGTACCGTTTACTCACAGCGTCGCACTGAAACCAGTCCTCATCTAACATTGAAGTTGTTAAAGACTCGAAGAACTAGTTTTCTTGAAATCACTCGTCTATCTTTTGATTCACAATATGGTGAAAAAGCTTGAGAAAACCTTAGGAGGCTTTGAAAAATGGCTCGAAAAAGCGCAGTAGCAGCCAAGTTAGGAGATTTAGGGACTTGACTGATGGTTCTTGTTCGATTTTTCTTTTCAGAAACCCAAGGACACATGAAGTTGTTTTTTAGTATCATCTGAAGTGGAACTTTTATTATTATATTGTTATACTTCTATACCACATCACTGCTGCCTCTAGATGTTTGCAAACGCAACGGATTTGATTCAATCTCACCTAGACCAAATCACGCCAAAAGTTTCCTACCTTATCTTTTTTGCACGCAAATAAAAGTAAATTACCAGACCAACACCCCGAATATTAGAATGACTTTTCGACAAATGCTGCATCTTCAATTTAATCCATTGCGAACAGAGGCGTCTTGCAAATACTATTCACGCGTAGCCGCAGGATGAAAGTACAAATTGCTTCTCGTGTTCGTTGCATTTGTTTTGCAATTTTTATCTTCACATTTTACGCGACCTGTTACTACAGATCACTGGGTGAATTCCAGCACTCCTTTTACTTAATTTGTATCCTCGCATTCATCCACTATGGAAATCTTCAGATATTTCACATGTTGCTAAGACAGCTGCTTCAGAAAATCTTCTTCATGAATGTCGCATGGAGCTTGTCGAGTTACTGCAATTTTACGGATAACAGATCTAATGAGTTCTCCATGTAATTGTGTGGGAGCGTAGAGGTAGGGTATCGAATCAGTGCATCGCTTACAACCTTGCGTTTTGACTCACTGCACTACTAACCGGTGCGCTATACCAGCACTTTGTTGTTAGATTGGAACAATTGTATTTTGTGCTCCATGCATTCTGCTATGTTAGCCTGTTAACAGCAAACTTTTCTTTCGTTTACACTTCATAAGTGATTATCGTACATGTGACAATTGCTGCGCTGATTAATCATCCTTGTTCTATATGTCGTCTGAAAATAACCAACTAGACATTTTTCAGATAAATTTATGAACGGGTTGTAAACATTTCCTATTAGAAAGCGAATAAAAGGACAGATGTACTGTAGTTAATCATACTGTGTCTCCTTTCTTGCGATTCAAAGACGAGGACGACGATGACGATTTAAGTAATGATGCAAAATACGTCAAGCTCGGAGAGACCTATCTCTACCTTTCCATAGTGTACGACGCTGAGAGAATGAAACTGATCCATCTTTCCTGGAGAAGACAGACCAGTTTCACCCTCTCAACGTTATGAGGTTGCGAAGGTCCCACAATTAAGGCATGTAACAAGACACGGATGTGTTCGACGTTATGAGAATCAGCTTACAAGCGATGTTCTTCATGCTATAAACTACGCCAACTTGAAGCATAGAAAATGTTCTAGCTGACAATTTTTTGTTTTGATTGTTTTCAGAGCGTGTTCCTTATAAACAATAGACAGACAGTTATATCTGCAAAGATTTTATGAACATATTTCCAGACTAGTTCCCCTATTAACTGATCTGAAGCCTTTATTTATTCACAAGTGCAAGTCTAAAACTTATGCGGCTTAAACACATATATTGATTTCTCAGATCCAAAAATATGCAGTGTTGATAAATTACGAAAATAATACAGCATTTTCGAGATTTGTTAATTCCCAAAAGCAGGGACCCAATTTTTCGTGCGCCACATGCTGGCGCACAAAATATTAGTTGGGCCAAATTTGAAAGCAGTTCATGTTTTCACATCTTGAGTGTCACATCGGAGCCCACTGAGTGTCGCATCAGAGTACAGGTGTCACGAGACAAATTTCTCCATCATCAAATGCTTCAAATTGCATCACAGCAGCGGACATCTCAGCTTCTAACATCAGGTCCTTCTATAAGTTTTGGCACTAGAGCAATAAACACCACAGTTATTAATCAGAAGTGGTTAAATTTTCATGATTTTGGCAAACATTTGATATACAACTTGTCTATAAGTGCTCTAAGATAGAGTTGCCTTGGAAACAAGTTCGCTTGCTACCCATGCACGAAGGCGCGAATAGGAAAATGCTAGTGAAGCTGCACGCAAGATTATGGAGCTTGGGGCGACGATACGGTTGCAGAAAGAATGGCTAGGAAGTGGTTTGCAGAGTTAAAAGCTGGAGAGAAAAGTCTGGAGGATTATCCGCGCTCGAGCCGTCCACAGGAAGCTCCATTGAACTTGGGCGCCGTTTCACTAGCATTTTCTCCTAAGTGCCATCCGTGCATGGATAGCAAGCAAATTTGTTCCCAGGACGGACCTATCTTATATCAAGTAGTAGACCAAAACGTTCAAAAGAAGACGCGAAACTGAACGTCACCAAATCATGCAATTGTATTTACTTCTGGTTCAAAAATTTGGTGTTTATTGCTTTAGTGGAAAACTTATGAAACGACCCTAATAATCACGCAACATGATTTACCACCAAACTTTTCAAATTCCTAATGATAATGTTCGGGTACGAAAATATGTCATCACAAATTACAAAATCTTTGAGTATTTTACTGATTTCCATATTTTCTCTAATTATATTGATGTCTATAACAACCTGTAAAAAAAGTGTGATGCAAACGCAGTCTAAAAAGTGAGTAATTTGAAATTGAAAAGTCGTGAGTTCAACTCTTTAAAAGAATCAAAAATCAATGCATGTACTGTTCTATGAAGTAGCATTGTAGTGAATAGAAAATTATAAATCATTCGCACGCACTGCTATCAGACGAGTTGCGACCGGATAGTCGCTAATCAGAGTTCAAATTACGGTACAAGAGTAGGAGAAAAAACTAGCTTAGGAAAGAGAATAGCGAGAAAAGTGTCGACATAGATAGTGATAATCACTCTAGCAAAAAACTTCTTTAGCAAATGGAAGTTTTGGTAACTGTAGAAAACACAAAAAGGAACACCCACCATATTAGAACTGAACTGAAAAAGACTGGTTGGAAAGTTTGCCATCATGAACCGTAAGTGAAGAAGTGCACGGTGTATTAGGCGGTAATAATAAGAATTTAGTAAGCAATTCACAGCAGCGTTAAAGCGTCAAATGGACGTTGCTTAGATTACAATAAATCTATAGCAGTTCGAAAGTTCCATAGAAATCACAAGAGAGTTGACTGGTAACTGACGACAGTATCGCATGGGGTTTATGATGCTCTCGACATGTGCTGACAACGAAAAACGATCGCATCTAATAGGGTTGGTTTGCTAGATGAGAAAAAAACAAAGCATCAAACATCATGACAGCAGTAACAACACGCTCGATAAGAAAAAAAAACGCACATACACACATACATACATATAAACAAACACGTACACATACACAGACATACTGCACAAAGACATTCATATGATATACACACATTCATACACACGTACATATTTACTCCTAACATATATACATGACACACACGATACACATACGCACAGACATGGACACAGACACGAAAGCACACACATTCATGAATGCAGACGTACGTGCATACACGCAAATACGCATTCACACGTATACATACATGAACATAAACACACGTAGTTATCAACACACACACATACATATATACATACATATAAATACACCCCCACACACATACATACGTACACACACGCACACACACACATGCATGCGTAAATACATACACGCACATACACACCCACTCAAACACATATATACATACATACATACATACATACATACATACATACATACATACATACATACATACATACACACATATACATACCCCACACATACATACACACACACACACACACACACACACACACACACACACACACACACACACACACACACACACACACACACACGTGTTTTCTGATGCGTTCGAAGAAACGACAACGAACGCTTGACAGCTAAAGTTCAGTTGCGACACTAATACAACTAGCTGTACTTTTTTGTTCAGATATTTTAAAAAGGGAAAAGTGTGGAGTGGAGAGAGGTGAAGGACAGACAGATTCTGCTGAGAACACATGCACTTGACTCAAGCCGATGGACCAACCGAGTGTAAGCTCTGTCCGAACTTGAGCGATATGTCTCACTCTCCACAACGTCGTAGTGTACATGACAACCGATGAAAATCAATGGGCGCGTTAAGTGTCTCGATGCCAGCGCCGCATGGACTTCGCGTTCGTGCATATGATCATTGCTTAGAACAAAGAACACAGATCAGTTACGAACGCGCCAGTGTTCAAGTGGTCTTCACTTATTGAGATAGCGACGATAGTGTTGCAGAGAGAGTGATGTGAGAATGAGCTCCGGTAGTGCAGTGGTTGACACGCGCTTCTGGAAAGGATGAAATACGAGTTCGTATCCCGTCAGAGGTCCAAAGTTTTGCACATCACTCAACATTACTGGAATCATTGCGATCAAAGATTAGATTAAGGTTACGTTTAACACTCATGGGTTCCTTTCTCAGTGCGTAGTCGGGTGCAATGCTATGACGCGGAGAAGAAGGAAAGGCCAAGGCAGGAGGCAAGACGTAGTCAGGATTGTCACACACTAGTCTCAGTTCCTTCCTGGACGACTTCATCAAATGCTTCGCAAAGACAACCATGACGTCATGGTCGGCGGAGGAGTTTACCCGTGTATCTCACAGCTGTCCTCGAAAATCCGGCTGCTGAAGTGTGAGAAACCTAAATCGAGTCAGTGTAGATCTTTCATCTTCACAAGTCTAGTTCGCTGATTTGAATGTTCAGTTTAGTGTATTGAATTAGAGGAAAGTTCATCAATCTGTATGAAATGCGTCATGCATTCGGCTTCATAAATATGAAAAATACATAGTTGGCCTTATAATGAGTAGCGGTAGCCTACCATCATTGTTTTTGTCTTTCCAGACCAGTCTGATACTAAATCCCTTCGTCGTTTCGACAGTGGGCCTGGTTGGCTCATGATGCGGTATTTAACCAGTAAGCTACCACGTGTGTCATTGCGACACGCTACTATCCACTCGCTATACGCGCTCTTATTAGGGAGGAATATCAGTAACTTTCACAACGGTTTCTATGAAGCAATGAGTCAACCCAGCAGGTTGGCCACAGTTAGTAAGGACGGTAAGTGAACGAGCTAGGATTACTACATGATGTGGATAGCGCCGTGGTTGGATGCCAATCATCCAGAGCACGGTGCTAGTTCGATCCCGCGGCGCACTCAACGAGCTTTGTATTCTTCCGGGATCGATAAATTGATACCAGACCTTTTTTTCTGAGAAAGCTTCACTCTCTGCAATCGAGAGTGAGAACGCTCTAGGCCGAGCATCTTAAAGCACCAAAGAGAATTGACTCAACTAACATTCAATAACACTCGTCACCAAAAGAGAATTCTAAGCAGCGTTTGAACTCACATCCCAAAAGGTGGGAAATCCTCACCGATAACAAATTCGAGGAGACTAATCGAATGCAAAGTACTGGAATCAACACAACTGATGTGAAAACGGTCTGTACAATGTAAAAAAGAGGTGGAAAAAGATTACAACACAGAGTGAATGAAATCACCTGTTGTGGCAGTAATCGATTACTGGACAAATTATTCGACAAACATTTCAATATTGTAGAAGATCACCTACATGAACAATTTACCCTGTTAGGCTAGCGACATTTCCACCCAACTTTTTCCTTGGAGCTCCGCGAAACCTGTACATTGAGCTTGTCGATTGTCAATACGGACAATCTCATAGCAGCTAGCTTCCTTCAGTACAGCAACTATTGGGTCGGCTTTAAGCCAGAAGCTGAATTATTCATGAACTTCATGTTCTTTGCGGCAATGTGAAGCGTACCAGTTAGGGGATGAGCCGACAGATGAGCTTACACGAAAATTTGATTTCCTTCATGAATGACGACGAAGGGAATTTTGAAGGGGGTGAGAAAGGCGTCATTGAACAAGAGCCATTCAGTTTACAGTGCGGGTAAGCAAATTTCTCTTTCTGTCGTTACCACTTTTGTATGAAAGCCCTCATTCTAAGCTTTCAACATACGTCTGAGGTAAACTGAGTGTAATGCATGAGCGCTAGATAGAAGTGCCAAAACCAAATGCAATTTTCTGCCAGTGATTCATTTTACTGCATGAACTTTCTGTATTTCCCCAACGGATTATCCAAAATCGATGTTTTTCCAAACGCTCCTACTCAAAATACTGCTCTACAAACACCTCTAGACCAGAATGTTTTACAAACCAGCTGTTGCTGAAAAGAAAAACCCACTATACATGTGTCGCTTGTGGAGAGGCAGTAGAGATACCTACTGCACTTGAGTAGATGTTTTTGCTTTCGCTGACAAGGTGATAAATCATTAGGCAGACTTCAGTGCGACTTGGTATTCATAGTGTATCACATCGTCCGTCTACCCATTAATCATTGAGGAAGTCCACCTGACACCAAAAAAGAATGTGTATGTTTCTAACTGCTTGGTTAAGTGTCAAGAACGAGTTTTGTTTGATTGAGATACTAGTTGAGCATCATATTTCCTATCTAAGATTTGCAAAAGAAAGTGTGCTCATAGGGTCGGCATTCTTCATGTTGTGCATCTGACATCGCATGAGGCCTAGTCATTAAGTGGGGTCTGTCTACAGACTGCTGACAAGGCGTTTCATTTCTTCACTCTTCACATTTTCCATATCCTAATGTGCATAGTGGTATTTGCGATCTTTAATCATGGACGCATATCAAGAATTTGTAATTCCTTTATTACTGGAGTCATACGAGATAAAGTTAGCATCCCAAGACCGACTATCTAATAACCTCGGCATAGTTAGAATAAATGAGGATTTTCTTCTATTTAGCCGTTCCAGGATGTTACTGATATTATTTATCGATTATTAGCGAAGCATACAACAATACAGTTAGTGATGCAGCTTGAATATACAATACTCGAGGTGGCTAACGTTTCGGCGGGTCGCCTTCGTCAAAGCCTGGAAAGATCACATTGATCCACAATCCACTAAGCCAAAACCTCCCTAACCCTAGCAGAAAACGTTAGAAATGAGTTTTGGATCGCATAGTAAAGACTTCATTGATTCATTGAAGTGTTATGGAGGTTTTGGCTTAGTGGATTGTGGACCAATGTGATCGTTTCAGGCTCTGACGAAGGAGACCCGCCGAGACGTTAGCCACCTCGAATATTGTATATTCAAGCTGCATTACTAAGTGCACTGTTGCATGCTTCGCTAATATTCAATAAATAATATCAATAACATCTCGGAACGGCTAAATAGAAGAAAATGTTAGCATCGTTTGTTTGGAAGTATTAGCTCCGATGAAGGTGAAAGTGGTGTCTAAAATAGTTCATAAATACAGCTGATGAGACTGAGCCGAAAACAGATTTCTCTATAGATGTTGTCAAAATTGCCAAGCATTCGTCTTGTCTGTCTAATGCTTGATCGTAAAAGAGCCTATCATGAGCAATGCGATGATGACGAAGTTTTTTACCATCGGCTTTCATGTTTATGGTATGTCAGTTTCTACAGAACGTACTTGAAGTTGACTGTTATGATAGCGCATTGGTCTCGATTCGTTAAACTTTTCTGCTTATGTTTATGTCAATGTAGATTATCAGAGTTATGCAGTTGACAACCAGTTTACAAAGTGACTTTTTCCACCAAATATGTAGGTTCTGATTTCCGTGTTTCCTTGTTCGTGACTGTTTCTCTCTCAAATTGATCAGAAACGATCTTAAGTCGATGAGAAACAGAACATTTGCTTGTGTATTCACGATACTTCAATGCGTTGCAATAGTATGGAGATTGTTTACTGTGCTCAGTTCTTTTTGAAAGCGCTGCTCGATCGTATGGCTATTCGCTATTCAGGCGTTTGACAATACTTCTGCGAATGCCTTGGTTTAGAAGTGTGTTTAAATGTGAACGTTACACTCAAAAAAGCCCAAACAGTAAGAAATCCTAGAACGTTTGAAGTCATCGCTAATCTTAGAAATTTTTTCGATCGTACTCACGAAAGCAATGATTTGATATTGCCTTATAAAAGCCTCCAGTGTGTTTTCTACAGCAGTAATAAGTGTCCTGCATCATCATATTCATAGTAAAGGGAAGACTTATATAGCAATAATTTATTGAAACTGCAGAAACTCTCCCAATTACATCGTACAGCAACACTTTCAGGAAATGAAGAATGCAAAGTAGCCGAATGTTAGCGATCGGAAGCGAAAAGTACTTGCTAAGAACCTTGAATTTTCCTAATAAGGGTAGATCTTGAGAAAGAAAAATCTAGCATAGTTGTTTTCGATAAATAGATTTTTTTTGATCCGGCAAACATAAACCTTATCACTACAAATTTGCACACATCTCCATCAATTTGAAAATCGCTACCTATATGTGCCGAAACTCTGAATGTGGTCATTTGTTGAGCTTAACTTGAATAACTTGAGTGTGAATTGCAGTATCGCTTGAAGTGAGATATACTAGTGTGAGTCAAGGCTACCCTCTAAGTCTTGGACGTTGACACTCCTCTCAGTAGATATTAACGTGGTCCTATTTGTTTATTTATATCACAATCGTATTCTAGATGTCGGTCATAAATAGTTCATTAGAAAAAGTCATATGCTTCGCTACAAAAAGTAAAAATTGTTGATCTACACCACACCAGATTTGCTGTTGTTGGAGAACTAGAAATCGTATCACACTGCTGATACATTTGCGACATATACTTTGAATGGAATATAGTGGCCTATATAATCGTCATGATGATCTTCTCGATGGTTTATTTTGTTGCACGGATTTTTTCCTTTAGATTTCCTGTTATTTGATAGTAGCTTATCCTAGACAGTGTGAAGCCCCAGATGGTTTGAGAAAAGCTGTTCTTTATATAATATCTTACTTCATTCCACATTTTCGGTGAAAGACTATTGCTTTTGTAGAAATCGCTTGGCGTAGACAATGTAGTCAACGAACAGGCGCACAAATGACTATGGGTCTATTGACCTGGTACCGTATGCCAAGCTCAGAGCCTTTTTTGACAAGCAGTTCATTCGTTTCTGATTTCTAGTCGCTACGATCATTTTTGTGTACTATACGGAGTGAGAGAGACGAAAACTATAAGGAAATTAGAACTAAATCATCTATTATGGTTTCTTGCTCAAAATAGACCTCATTAGATGCTGACACTTTGATAATTGCACAGAGGACGAACTTTTTTTTCACTGCGTACAAGAGTTACATGCACTTGAAACATGGGAAGGTATGTAGAAATGTAATAAGGAAAGCGCAGAAATTTTTTCAAAATGCGCAGAAAAAAATTGTATAATAGAAATTGGGCGTAGCTTCCAAATTGAGGGGCATCGTGGCCCACATGATCTCTGTAGGAGTCATCGCGAGGAGGACAAAATATTAGGCATTGTCCCATGTTCACACCATGAGAGTTAGGCGTGTCGTGAAGCACTAAACACCTTCGATCTCTCTCTTCGCTTCACTTTCACCGCATATCTCAACTCGTAGAGTACATTGTCAACTGAGAAACGCGATCGCAACCGAGAGATCGTCAAAAACAAGACAGAAATACTCCTCAACCTACTAAAACAAAAGTCATAATTTTCCTTCGAAAACTCAAACTTTAGGCACACTCAAAAGAAATCAATAGTTCAGAAAATTCAGACTTAACTATATAAGGATAGATTGAAGTCCATTCCATGATTTATTCAAGTACCAATCATGTATGGTCTCTTGCTAATGAAAAAGTCATCACCTAATCTCGAAAACCAGTATTGTCCATCATGCGTTAAAATCGATGTGTTAAAACGCGCATGATTCATATCAAACTTAAGTAGGTTAGGCGATATGTAGAGCTTGAACGTCAGACGTCAGTTCAATCTGCGTTCCATCGACGACGCAGTGCTACCATTACACCACTGAGAACACCGCTCTGCACTACTTTTGCTTTTTGCAAGGCATCAAAGGTGCTAGCAGCCAACCGTGAGCGGGTTATACGATCAGTCAACCACCTGTATCACCTGTCGTCCCATTGATCGTCGAGTGACTCGAGGGGGTACCAGCAACTCTTCCATTTTCCCTATCGCGTGCAAGAGTAGCCCAGTGGGTCCCCCTCGCTCTAGGAATTCGCTGAGCATCTATCTCTCTTCTATCGCTTTCGTGAAGAAATCGGACCAACGGTTCGGTGGTCTTCCTTTAGAGCGCTTGATGTCCCGAGGAATCCAGGCGGTAACGGCTCTCATCCATCGGTTGTCGTTGAAGCGCATCACGTGTCCGGCCCACCTTATTTTCGATATCCTGGCGTGTAGAACGGCGTCTCTGATTTTCGATCGTTGACGTTGGTCGGAACTTCGGATCCTTTGCTCATTTGCGAGATACGGATATACTCCTAGCATCGACCTTTCGACTGCGCGTTCGATAACGCCAAGTGATTTTTTCATCCTGCTTACGTAGCGACCAGGTTTCTGCTGTATACGTTAGGGCAGGGATAATTGTCGAGTCGAAAAGGTGGGCAAGGAGTCGGATGTTCTTTGCCTCTTCACTACATCTTCGATGCTCTTAAACGTTCCCCAAGCCGCTCGTTTCCGCTTTTTCAACTGTGGAACTAAGTCGTTCATCATGTTGATTTCACGACCTAGATAGACGTAACTGGAGCATTCGGAGATTGTCGTTCCGTTGATCGTGAATGGGGCATTCGAAACCCATCCGTTCCTCATGAACATCGTTGTCGCTGTTCCTAAGTTTTGTTGTTTTTTTTTTGTTCCTAAGTTCTACACGTGATCAGACCATCGCCTCCTTCGCGCAGCGATCAGTCAGTATCCCGGGATATATAGTCATAACACCATAGCACTGCTATTAGAGCGGTCAAATAAAGAATTTTCGTAGAGCATAGAATTCTATAGTCGTCTGCTTAGGTAGGTTTGATACCGACAAGTGCTTACCAGACAAACCCGTTGACGATTCCTTGCTGACAGTTTCAGTGCCTTGTAAGCGAAAAAAGTGCGATGACCTCTGTGTGTAGCACACACCCCGAGTATGGGTAATTCTGGGGCTCAACTCCCACTTGAGTTTCGAAGTTTTGCACATCACTCAACATTCCTGGATGTATAAAGATGACTCATAACACTTCTACAAGAAAACGGAGAATAGCAAATTTCTTGCAAATATCACATCCATATACCAACATGGAATTAGAGGGATTACTATACATCGAATGTGAGATAAACTTGCTGTTGTCAGAGCGGTTGGACACTTTTATCATTTGTTTTCAACCAGGTGGCGAGATAACAGCATAATTTGAATGAAAACATCTACTACGATTTATAAAGTGTAGATAGAAAAATAGTTACTAATATAATTTTGATTATTTACTATACAAACTTCTCATGTTGAGCAGCACGCCATGAATTCCCAGTACAATATAGGAGTCTAAAACAATAGCAGTATCTGAAAAAGAAACCTTTGTAAGCAGTTGATGTCGACCTTTTCATAGCTTCGTCTTTTAACCAAAATGACGACGTTCCAACCTAAGTTCTGATGGATTGTAGAAAATTGATGTCACCAGACCTTTGAGAACTGTGCAAAAACTTCGATTATATCATTTAAATTTTTCGACCAGCGGAAGATATCTAAGTTGGAGAAATAAGGTTGAACTCAAACTCATTATAGTAAGTTCCAGTGGTCTGCTTATTGCTCTCGTACTGCAGTTGATCAGTTGCAAGACCTCAGTACGTGAAGGATGACATGACGCACTCGTGTCTATGCACGAACGAACAGTCCTCAAAATGTTAAATGTCCTTCAAATGTCCTTGTCCCTCAATGTCAAAAGTTCTCCAAATGTCAAATGTATATTCAACTGACCCTTTTTTGTGGCTAAAGTATTTTTTCTTTTCTCCATCCCTTACTGCGAACCGAACAATAGCGCGATTGTCTCAGGAGACCAATTAAACGTACTTTTTCGGGTCGCACGGAAAATATGTCTTGAAAGTGCATACAAAGTTATCGGTAGCCCATTAAACGGGAAAACGTGCTTTCCGAAATACGTCGGAATGTATCAGATCGAAAAGGCAATTTATTGAAGCTCAATAGTCGAAATACTTTATTGACTAATTACGACAATACTGTGCGGACTGATTAACATTTTCCAAAATAATTCACTGAGAATAACAACACTGATGATCGATCGATAATTAAGCAACAAGTTAACATTAATAATTAACACTCATAATGAATCAGATCAGAATTTATTGATACCAATGTGAGATGCAACAGATCATTGAGATCAGTTCAAACCCGCATGAATCGAGATCAACTGTCAAATTAGATTA
Organism: Parelaphostrongylus tenuis; assembly: GCA_019055375.1. Classification (NCBI taxonomy): domain Eukaryota; kingdom Metazoa; phylum Nematoda; class Chromadorea; order Rhabditida; family Metastrongylidae; genus Parelaphostrongylus; species Parelaphostrongylus tenuis. The sequence goes on along the minus strand of JAHQIW010006775.1, from coordinate 308,785 downwards.
GAAATTATAAAATGTTAGACTGTGAAAAGAAAATGGTAAAATTCCTTGAAAATTAAGATATAATTTTTGATACTTTCAAAAAGAGAACGCTATGAAAGCCAATTTAGAACGAAATGGGCATGAACGGCGATAAACCTTTCCGTATGTGAGAAATCATAAAATGTATCCACAACAATGAAATGTATTTTAGTTCAAAATTGTGAAAAGCTTTTTAGTAACCGTATTTATACTATGATCCGTGATGTGCAGTGACAGTGTTGGCGTTTGTTACAAAAAAGGGCTAATCCAGTTTCATCACAGGACTACACACCCATCCAACGAGTTCGAGATATTGGTGCCAGATTTATCTGAGATCAGCCGGCCTCCAATCCACTATAGATGGACCTTGTTTCCAATGCAAATCTAGGTTCGTCCTCGCGGTGCTATTTTAGGATTCGAGGTAGAGTAGAGGAGTCAAATATGCGAGATCGACAGTGAGACTGGCAGAACGACGTGAAATCTCGGATTGCGTCAGAAGTCTACATTATATTGCATTTGCTGGGTATTCGTGGATTACAACAATTTAGCGCATGAAACTTATTCTTCCAACTCTGATTAGTGCTTGGAGCACCAGGTAAAGGGGGTAGAAGGTCCAAGTCATCAGACAACGAATCATCCATATCGAATGAGTCCGTTAAACGCGATTTCTCCCTCATTGAACCAGAACCTGAAAAAAACTGCCGTTGACTTAGTAAAACGCATCTTCAATGTATATGATAAAGCCGTCCGATATATTATTAAACAATATCTCAACCTTGCTTGATATAACGTTATGTTGGTGATTTATCAATGCAGTGCTTTGAAATTTTTTACGAGAACCTGTTCAAAAACGGGACTGCGCGAAGATGCCGTTTTGGAGATGTCAAACTCTTGAACGTCACAACCAAGACTGCCTGTCATCGAAGATAAGCTGCGAAGATAGGTACAGAGCGGTGAGACTATCGGAAGGCAATTAGTACTTGTCAATGACAAAGCTGAGATGCGAGGATAGCGTACGGAGCTGTAAAACTCTCAAATATACAACCTGTAATTCTCGTCAACGAGAGTGAGTTATGAAGGTACCGCACAGGAGCCGCGGAATTCTCGGAGGTTGCAGCAGTACTTCTCGTCAACAAGGATGAATTGCGATGCTAACGTCCCACTGCGATTACATGGTGACTCTCTCTACCGGAGTGCCTCTTCTAGACCATACAGGAATCTGTGAACTCAGTTACCGTTCATGTAATATAAGCTGATAGGAGAGATACTTTCGACCAATGCAAATCGAGATCACCGGAGCCGCTAGTCTGCCAATTACTTCTGTTTTCGCAAGTTTAACGACTCCATAAATCTTGGTAATGGGATGCGAGTACACACATAGAGCACTGGCTATGGCAGAAAGAACACCTTAACCGTTCTGCCAGAACTAAACTCATAGTCAACAAAGATATTCTACGCATTTTCAAGCAACTGATGCAACTACCACTACATATTTTTCTAATAGCGATATACCCATAAGATTATTTATGGGTTCTTTGTAATTGATCCAAGAAACCCCGCATACACTTCTGCGTATAGACAGATTCTTGCAAAACATAATTTCGACTTTCTTCTTAAGGACGCGTGCCGAAGTGATCAGCGGTGCCTTACAACACACGTAGTTGATGGTTCGACCCTGCGCTCCTCATAAAATCTTCCGATTTTCCGGGTCTGCATATTGGTAGCAGATTAGTTCGAGAGGATAGCAGCACTGACTTGACTTTGGTGGACCACCACCAGTCATTGTAAGGTCAAATGCATATCTCGGTCACCTCTGATGCTGCTTTATGATGTTCAACACATCCCTCTAACACTGATCAACGTCGAGAGCTGTCTTTTATTCGAAATCTTTGCAGCTCTCAAAAAGTCCTTTTCACATAATAAGTCGTTAGCATCGACTACTTGACAAATACCTGCTATGCCTAAGTTTTCGAAATAAAATTGAGCAGACTTTGCACAATCGTCAAAAAAAGTTAATCTAAATAGAAGCTACATAGAAGATTGAAGCGACTATTTTGATGTAATGCACTAATTGCCGCAAACTCAATATTCTAAAGTGATATGAACTTGGTTGGCCTTCAACAAAACCACAAATTATGAGAAGTTTTGTATGAAGTCTTACGATGTTGGCGTATGTTATTAGCAGTGTCACCGTCGGTTTTCTTCTCTTCGTCGCTATCTAATGGACAGTCAAAAAGTCGATTCCTTTCCATCTCTTCACTGAAAACCAAAATTGTAGCACGTAAGAGAACACGAAAGTAGTGAACATTATTTAAGCTTACCGTTGATAGGTCGTGCTTCCATCCAATCTGTGCTCGCCATCATGATCGTCCAGTGTAAAGACCTCCGTTTCAGTAGCTAATACACGTGGAATACCTAAAAAATACGTACAAGTCAGTCTCCCACGAATGCAATACCTCAGATATTCGAGCTGAGCCGATATTTTCGTAGTCGCCAATTTTGACGAAAACAATCCAAATCCTCTAAAATGACGAGTTCCGAAATGATTATGAACCACCTGTTGATCGGATGTGATACTTCGCTTTTCCAGAAGATGAATTTGGACCAATTGTTGGTGCGCTCATTCACGGCCCTCAACAAATTCTCTTGTCGTTGGGAACAATTGTTCCTAAAATTATCGTAGGAAAACGTCAACCCTCTCCATTTACAAAGATTCTGGCAATAGAGGAAGAACATTTGAAATATTCCCGATCTTCAATGTAATAAATTAAGAATGACAATTTTTTCAAGAACTAAATGTCTTCAGAAACGAGAAAGTAGGTATGTGCACTTTTGTATTTGTTGTACCTTCGTAGCACAGCCAAGAACACAAGAATCACTGTCGAAATAATCTTATTTTACGATCAACATTATCATTAACTCGAGAAGACAAAAACTCGTAGAAAGCACCTTCAACAAATCTTGAAAAGCAGTGACAGAAATGTTGGCAAAACGACCTGTAGAAGAAATGAAGAAAACATGTAAATGCCAAATCTTTATTCCAGCATGCGGATCCAAGAAGAAAAGACCAAATGAAGAAAAAATCCATACTGAAGTGTGTTTCATTCCAACAGCATTAATAAAGGCGTCACAGTCTGAAATCAGATGTGGTTCAAGAAACAATTAATTAAGTGCTACATACAACATCTTTTTGAAAAGAAAACTACCTGAACCAGAAAGAATTCGGGATATGTATATGAATACATACGTATGTATACATATGCATAAATATGCATGTATACATATATACGTATATATCTACAATTATTTACATAGAATCCGGGTTCCTACATATACATTTGCACATAAATGACCACTATAAATACACGTATATATGCTTGTTCATTTGCGATTTATATATATATATATACTCATATATATATATATATATATATATATATATACATTGAGCTCTACAAACGACTACATATATGTACATATATATATATAGTGATCTCTATAGACGGCATTTATCAATCTTTTAGTGACGCTCCATGCGTTCAACTTCATTAGGCACTCTTACAGGTGCTAAAATGCAAATCTGATCATTATAATCACTCGTGGTGGCTAATGTTGTATCAAACTGGAAATGATGTTTTCCGCGTCAATTCCGGTACCGATTCGCTCAACCAGAGGGATGGATGGCGCCTTGAATACATGGTCGATTATGGATTACGTGTTTGTCAGAGGAGACCCCATTCCTAACCACTGCGCCACACATGCGATGGTTGTATATATATATATATATATATATATATATATATATATATATATATATATATATAATGATGTTTACGTGTGTGTATATATTCAGACGTATAATATATGCACCTTAAAATTCCATAAGAGCGGTTTATAGTTAAGAGCCTTCTGTGCTGGAAAATAGGTGCGTGGGTACATTTCTTCGCAAAATTTCGTTATACCTATTTTTCCCTACTTTTGAATTGTTTCGTTTTTCCACTTTGATCATGTTTTTTGTCTTGAGGAATCTTGGAAAAATAATTCACTACCGAAAAGTGAACGTGTTGATCTGTTTTTTTTTTTTGCAAAAATCAAACAGCTCTTATCTATGCAATTTTAAGGTTATAGGTATGTACAGATAGCACTGCCTATTAGCAGTTGCGACAAGCCTTCAGTTCGCTCAAATCAAATCTAACCTTCAAGTATGACAGAACTTATCAACCTAATACGCAATATTTACTTTTGTTATTCTGCTTTTACTGATGAGCAAACACGAGGTTTTCATAAACTTTAGTACGGCACCCAAAGCCATAATAAAGATTCATAAATCTTGTATTAGTTCAACAATAAAATTGGAAGATTGACCACTTACATTGCATTCAATGAATTTCAGATTCAAAATTTACACTCACTGAAAAAATGTGACTATACCAGATTATTAAACGATGCTTATTTGCCAGTTTTATGATAACTGACTCTGATACTCACTCAAAACGTTTGAAGAGCTTTTCCAGTTTCTGCCAATCCTTGTAGTATTCATGGTCGACGTTTTCACGTTTCGCTTTCTCCGTGATTACCATGTTGAGAGAGCTTTCAAACATGAACGACTGAAAGTAAATGAAAACAATAATTTCCCTCAGAGTACGACATCAGTTGTAATTCGAGCTGATAGAACCATTCTTAATTGGACGGTGAGAAAGACAGAACCTGGCTCATCTCTACAATAAATTTGTACTTCAGTATGACTCAGATGATTTCTATGTGTAGGAATAGTTGCCCAATGCGACACAAAACTAACCATCGTTCCTTCTGCTACTCGCTGCGGCTTCAGCTCCGAATTGGACGCTTTTCTGAAGCACGTGAAATCTGGACCATGTGGAGACATCATTGAGTGTAAAGAGGCACCTGAATTTCTTAGCATCAAAATCTTCAAAATCTAAACATCATTTGAAATCTTGCTTATTTTCGTGAGAATATTCGTACCATGATACCATTTCGTAAGCATTATTCAATAACTCTCTGATATACAGTAGATTAAGTAAGGAAGAACATAGACTTAGATAATTTTCTCAATTTCACAAAGAAGACGATTATCAATCTTTACACGTGCATGTTCTGAAATTTCGCTCAGAAGAGGGGGACGAGTGGTCGATGATGTAGACCACTAAGAAGCAAGGGGCTGGCTCATCCTCGTCCTCCAACACTCCCTGAATTAATCAACGAATGCATCGCGGAGCGCCCCCAGCTCGGCTACCTCCGAGATCGCAAGGAGAATTGTCTCAACCATCATTCTACGACATTCACAAAGAAGACGAAATCCTCAAGCAGCAGGCGATGCACTACGTGAAATACTTTGGACCTTTTTGGAGGACAAGTACATATATATATATATATATATATATATATATAAACTTTAGATAAAACAGAACACATTGTAAAAGGAACAATAGTACCATCCTGGACGAAACCCGCCTTCCTTTGCCTCATAGGAGCCAACAATCAACCCCATATATTCCGACATACAATTTCCTAGAAAGGATAGATGTTATTAGAACCAAACAACTGAAAACTATCAACAAAATGAATAATCTGCTGCATCTGATATAATCTAGTTCCTCATTTAGGATGGTGTAGTTGTACACAAAGATATCACATATCAAATATGTGGAGGCAAATAGATTGCAAACACATAATTTCCTCTTTGTTCCAAAGCACTAAACGGAGTTTTTTCCAGTCGTTCGAGCTAAACAAAATATCATTCTTCATTTTTTCTTCTCAACATTTGATCTGTTCCGGATCTGGAGACAGCCACGGATATCATCACTTTGTGAACAGTGAATCTTTCTTGGCTCCAAACAATGCACTTCGAATTGAGCCGCAAATACGAACTTGAATCATATAGATGGTCGATCAAGAGTGCGCATGCGTTTTTCCATGGTTCACTCAACTGTTCTTCTTGTTCATCGCTCGGTAAGTGCTCTCATAACATGAGCTATTCAGTTATTGATATGCTTCAAAATTCAAACATAGTTAGAGAAACAATTTATTCGGAGAGATGAATCAAAACTCTGTCAATTGATTGGATCAACCCTTAACGCATCCCATTTCTTCACGGAAGTTACTCGTTCATTTCACATTCTATGTTCTCTGGATGCCAGAGGTACATTCAGAATGTGGGCTCTGCTGTATAGTTGCGCTCGCATCAGAGCAAGGCTCTGTTTTCAAGTGTTTTTCACCAGTCACTCGGAGTCTTTTCCCTGATTCTTTGAGCCCATCGATCGCCGTTTATTGTTTTCCATCTAAGGAGTCTTTAAGTGGATGATAAAATATTGGCATTGTTATGCAGCATTGAGAAAATAACAGAGTGGTTCTTATGTAGAACCAATTATAACACACAACCGCTGGAGGCATGGCATTTGATGTAGTGATTTTCAACACAAATCACGCCACTCGGTGATTTTTAACTTTCTTTATTTCTAAGTAGAACGACTTCCATCGTCACTTAATCCGAATCTTTCAAATCTCTCTGACATGTATTCATTTTCATCTAACTTCCCCTATGACGTTGAAGTCTAACAAATATGTAGAAGAAGATAATCATCTAATTGATTACGAAACAGGTTCGCTCGCATTACCTACACAGACTGGTAGATGACAACTGTTGATGTTTTTTTCGTTGAAGGGAAACTCAAAACTGAGGGCGAAGGCGGGTAATCTTTTGTATGAGAAACGGATTATTGCACAACAAAGCCCACGCCAATTTCTTAGTATTATCTCCAAGAATAGTAGGTGTCGTAACTTAATTAGTCTAAGACGGCCTTTTCGTTTTTGGTTCTCTGTGAGACGATCGTGATGAATTCCGTGTGACCTGCTCGATCCTGTTGTTTTGGTCAAATGACGTCCTATATATCAACTAATTTGATCGCCTCCAATTGTGTATCTCACTACCCATATAAAATTAACACATTGACGATGAAGTCTCGTTAATAAAAAACCACACAAATTGTGATGGTCAGTTTTGACGCTTACAACAGTTTGTAGAAAAAGTTCTGCCATGCCTGAGAAAATGATTTTTACATATGTATTCTGTGCGATTTTAAGCTCATCAAAAAGCTCGTTTTCTTGTGCGTCAAACGACACATCATTTGTCTACATAGCATTGAGAAGTGAACTTACTGTCCAAGAAAAAAAATCGTCGGTGATCCACTTTCAAACAAACTGGGTGTCAACGTTTCTGAAGCTTATCGACAGATCTGAAAAACCTCACACAGCAAAGGCGACAATGAATCAATTGGTAGGCTTTGGATAGGAGTTTTTGGAGCATCTGCCGTACACCCCGGATTTGGTACCAAGTAAATATCACTTATTCCGTGCGACGAGTACTTTTGAGAAGAAAGACGTTCTGAGACCGAAATTGAACAAAATCTTCAGATCTTTTTCAGATCGAAGGATCGTGAAATTATCGCCGCGGAATCTCTATGTCGCTGGATATGTAGCTAAACTGTCTCGATGTCGAAAGAGATTACTTCGATTATTAATTTTCATTTATTTGAAATTCACCTGTCGTCGTGAGTGACTCGAGCGGGTACCAGCAACTCTTTCATTTTTCCCTATCGCGTGCAAGAGTAGCCCAGTGGGTCCTCCTCGCTCTAGTGATTTGCTGAGCATCATGTCTTTCTTCTATCGCTCTCGTGAAGAAATCGGACCAGCGGGTCAGTGGTCTCCCTTTAGTGCGCTTGATGTCCCGAGGAATCCACTCGGTAACGGCTCTCGTCCATCGGTTGTCGTTGAAGCGCATCACGTGTCCGACCCACCTTATTTTTGATATCCTGGCGTGTAGGACGGCGTCTCTGATTTTCGATCGTTGACGTAGGTAGAGAACTTCGGATCCTTTCTCTCATTTGCGAGATACGGGATACTCCTAGCATCGGTCTTTCGACTGCGCGTTCGATAACTCCAAGTGATCTTTCATCCTGCTTACGTAGCGACCAGGTTTCTGCTGCATACGTTAGGGCAGGGATAATTGTCGAGTCGAAAAGGTGGGCACGGAGTCGGATGTTCTTTGTCCTCTTCACTACATCTTCGATGCTCCTAAACGTTCCCCAAGCCGCTCGTTTCCGCCTGCTCAACTCTGGAGCTAGGTCGTTCATCATGTTGATTTCACGACCTAGACAGACGTAAGTGGAGCATTCGGAGATTGTCGTTCCGTTGAGCGTGAATGGAGCATTCGAAACCCATCCGTTCCTCATGAACACTGTTTTTGTTAGATTCAGTTGAAGACCAATCTCTCCACAGGCGTTATCGAAATCGGTCAACATTCGTTCCGCTTGACTGATGTTTGGTGTTATGAGAACGATATTGTCAGCGAAGCGAAGATGGTTTAGTTGTCGACCGTCAATTTTCACTCCCATATCGTCCCATTCTAATGTTCGCATGACGTTTTGTAGGGTGGCAGTGGATAGCTTTGGCGGAATTGTATCGCCTTGTCGAACCCCTCTTCTTACGTCAATGGTGATATTGTAGAATGGAGATATTTTGGTCGTGAAATCTTTATAAAGCTCACGAAGGATCATTATGTACCGCGTAGGGACGCCCTGGTTATCCAGAGCCTCTACAACCGCTTCTGTTTCCACTGATCGAAGGCTTTCTTCAGATCGATGAAAGTGAGACAGAGTGGTTGGTTGTACTCTCGTGAAACTTCAGTGAGTTTTGTAATCGTGTGGATGTGGTCTATGGCACTAAATCCTTTTCAGAACCCTGTTTGTTCCCATGGCTGTCCTTCGTCCAGTGTTCTGTCAATCCTGTTTAGGATGACTCGAGTAAAGAGTTTATAGACAACGGACAGCAAGCAGATTTAGCGATAATTGCCTATGTCGTGAAGGTCTCCTTTTCGAACAACAGTACGGTCTTGCTGCTTTTCAATTGAATCAGGACCTTACATTCTGACAGAAAGCGAGTGAAGAGCCGAGTCATCAAAATGCCAAAAACGGCAACAAACTCTATTTGAGCTTAACGGTGCATAAATAGATTTTTATGTATTTGAATACGACAGAACTTTCTTCTACAACCTTTTACACTGTAAACTAGATTCTTTGCGAATTAATATGCAAGATCACTTATGTTTACGGAAGTAAGATTTCAAAGCACCTAGAAAAGGTTAGCCTTCTATAAAAGCTTCATCTTTGCGCGGTTTTTTGTGTGCGAAAGTTTTGCCTTAGGCTTTTCATTGTCAATCAATAGTTTATGAAGTCTAGATGTAAACTTTAATTGGCATAGGAGAAGCTGATCTCTTAGTAATCTACCTCTTCATTATTAGCGATAAACCTCAGCAAAAAGAGCTAGAAGGATCTTAATGAACAAAATTTTCTTTTCAAACATTCAAGTAGTAAAATAATAAGTAGGTATCATGCCACAAACGGCGCATACCACAGCGTCTCAATACCTTGAGCTATAGAATGGATAGAAAATATGCGGGAAAACTTATTTTGCACCAAAATAAACTATCGGGAAGAAGTAAAACTCCTATAGGAGCCAGTTAGTGGTCGAAATGTCAGTTAGCAGCAAATTTCACTCCTCAAAACAACATCATAAACGTTCAATTGGTCCGTCAGTTAATAGGTGATCTTTCATCATGTCAATTAATAGGTGATGCCATTCATCATAGCCGTCATTGTAGTTACCTTTCGTTGTTTACCAAGGTTTACTAAGCAGAGTTATAGCTATTACGAAATGCCAAACCATTGAGGGTTTCTGGTCAGAACTATCAACCACAAAATGGAAAAAGTATCTCGTCGGCAATTCTTCAAGCGCGCAAACATGTAGCAAAATTCTTAAACAAGAATTAGCTATATTCTAGATATGACCAGGAAAATCAAGTCAACAAAGTGGAGAAAATCCAACTACCGCTTGTCGTACAAAACAGACAAAAACTTGCTAACTTTTGTGAGGTTGCAAAGACCATAGAAGATTTTGGGAAAATTTCTCATCTTTAACCACGCGCGGTTGCGTAGTCCTCTTGAACTCCACAATCTTACGACTTCCCACGACCATTCAGTTCCATTTATTCACCTTCGTCACTGAATTCTTGCGACTTTCCAATACAAATCTTGGATCGACTACAATCCTTATTTAATCGCTTTTTGGGCAGTGGTAAGATGTTATAAATATACATCCAGTGATATAAGTAATAAGAAACTTTCAACCGTGTGCGAGAGTTGAACCGTCTCTCACTCTATCCGAGGGCACATGCTAACCCTTACACTACCGCGACTTCCATTCTGTTACTACTCGCTCCGCGACACAAGGTATCGATTTTGTCAGCAACCAACCCTGGGGTTCAAAGTTTTGCATACTACTCGACATCACTTCATACTATTTTCACATGCTCATTTGGCTATGCAAACATAATCGAAGTTCCATGCACCACTATAACAAGTAAGTATAAATGTATATTTCTTTCCAGCTCTGTTCTTTGTGAATAGACACATATTTTGTGAGTTTTGAGAATTAGCTGAAGATATCGGCCTGTCCTCACGCTATCTGACAACGTAGGCAAAAATCAAGCCCACTGAATATCTATTCACATTCACTCCACTATAAACTCGACTTCAACAATAGTATGAAAAATCGCAGCGGAGATATCTCAAATAAAAATGCTGAATATAGAAAACTTACTGTGGTAGTACGGAGGTCTGAACGTATCCTCAGCAACACCCCATCTGGGAGGGAAAATCACGAAATCGGCGATAGCAGTGCCAGTTTTTACCGATGCAGCAGTGAGGACGGTGAAGATAGATGGATCCTGAAACTTATTTTGGTTGATATTGACCTTGATGGACTTTTGACCAGTGATTTCATTACGCAAAACTCACACAGTGGTCAAATGATACTGTATTTATGACGTTGAAATTACGTAAGTCATACTTGAACGGTACGTAATTACCATGCCACGCAACCACATCAAACGGTGAGTGATTCTGGAGAGAAGAGGCGAATTAATATAATAATTACTTGATTTCGTCAGTAAATCTTGTCCTAACTCTTGATTGACTGTTTCTGATTAATCAGAAAATTTCTGATTTACTGCAAATTATCAGTTCACTTGTGACACTGTGCCACTAAGTCAAATGATTCAAGCGTAAAACCTAAGTCCAAGTAACGAATCCTTCTTTACATACTCCCGTTGAACAAATACTAATTTCTACTGCTACATATATCATGACACACTTTGTCACTTTATTTGTACCGTCTCGCAATGTTTTTTTCATTGTGCGGATCCCACTACTTCTAAGATTCAACTCGCTTTTATTCTTCCTCTTAGAACGTCGTAGAATACTAGCTAAGCACGTCTCCTTGCAGTCTTTAGGATAGTGTGGCTGTGGCATTCCGTAGGACATTCGTTATTGATTGCAGGAGAGTAATCAAGGGTGTGATTCAGCCTCGCGCCACGACAGCTACTCGAAACGCCCCTCCCATTCCATGACGATTGCAATATTTGTAACAAACAAGAATTCCTTATTTTCTTGTTCTGCTGTCAGTCAACTCCCGTCAGAAGTTCAAAGTTTTGCTAATTACTTAGTATTATTAAATTCACAATTACTCTTATCGGAACGATGCGTCTGATCAATAACGCAAATGATACCAAAAGTGTGATGTTAGGCCATCTTATTTCTCTTATGCTACATAATATAAACTAGTATTGCTGATTTCAGTTAGAAATATAGTGGGTAGTTCGGATACCATGGAAAGTCAGATTGTTTTCTGTACGACTCTTATACTAGAAGATTTCTTCTACACGTTCATATGATTTTCGTGCTTCCAGCGAAGTAACGGTAAAATTGCACGGACGATGTAAAACATAATTTTATTTTCAATTTTACAGCTTCATTTGAGGCTTTTTTAAAAAACGGTCACCTCCCGCGCTAGCCAAGAATTAAGCCTTCGAAATTATTACTAACACTCCTATGAGTATTGTACTCTACCTTTCGTTCCGAGTGCTTTGTTAAGACCACGCTCAAATTTCAATATGCCTAATAATAATTTTTTGAGCCATGCATGTGGTCTATAGTACGGCAACTTATACTAACAACTTATAACTTATAGAGCCTGATACACGTATTTTGACCTTGACAGTCTCATCAGTCGGGCGGTACCCTTCGTCTTTATTTTAGCCAATCCTCCCGATAAAACATATTAACGATACCAGCCAAGAGCAATCGAGTGTACAACATTGCCCATTCAGAGATAATTTCACTTAATGGAACGAGTAAAACGTTGGTCTTCGCTAACTCCATATGTGGGATTGATTTCCCCGAGAAGATTGCCTAGAAAGATATCGCCCGATTCATCAGGCTCTCGAGATCGAAACAGTTTCTCGGGCTTCATAAGCTGCCTCAAAACGGACCACATGCACGGCTCAAAATGATTATCGGGCATATTGAAATTTGAGCATGGTCCCAAGAAAACACTCTTAACGAAAGGTATCATAAAGTCTTTTGGTAATGAGAAGGTTATATATGACCTGTAATTGCATATTAGGCCTGTAGAAATTGATTTCAATCAATAGGGGGGCCTGAGACAGAAATTAGACGACAAGTTTAGGTACGTCAGCCACACGAGATCAAGTGGCGAACTCTGATCTCAAACTATTCAAACACATTGAAAAATAAACAAATAGCTTTGTTATTAGATAAACTACGAATGCATGCTTGCTTATTGTAGGATTTCAAACTCGACGGTTTTTTTAAGACCATTCTTAAAATTAACACATCCTGATAGCATATTGTAAAACTTATTTTAGACAATCATCAAGACTGACTATCTAATAACCTCGGAATTGTACAAAAGTTCACAGCTCTTCTTTAGTGAGCTAAAAGACGAAATAGTTGCAATGAATTTATTTGAACAACTGACGCCTTCCAGAGGCGAAATCTTCAGGTGTTGAAATAAATTCATCTTGAGAACTTTGTGTTTTCGCCTGCCAAAGAACAGCTGTGGATTACTTAAAGTAGTCTCAAAACATAGAAGAAAGAGTGGATCCCAGAGCACCTTTTTCGACTATATGTGCTATTATGCCTGTGTTTCCCCTACATAGAGACTATGCATACGAAATAACTTCCGCGAGCAACCCAATAGAATCATTAGCGTTCCATTTCTCGCGTACAAGTGTGTCACTAATTGACCGCCATTGCAAATGTGGAAGAGTGATGGAACAATGCATGCTCTCAGCTGTTAAGAAGGATAAAGCTCAAAAGCTCTTGCTCTTGATCGTTCCTCAAAAGATGCGCCATGCACTCAACTTCATCAAGCCCCGTATTAGGTGACTGAATGCATATTTGGCCTTTACAATGACTCGGAGTGGTCTCCCGATGCATCAGGTCAGTGCTGCTATAATTCCAAACAAGTCTGGCACCAATTCACCGCGCTCGGTGAGGTGGAACACATGGTGAGCTTCGTGCGCCTGAATGAACCAACGATTGTATCGCAGGGCACTTCTAGCAACTGCGCCACACGCTCCTTCCAAAAAAGGTGTCTAGACTTTGCTCACACAGAACAATCTAACAAAACTGATTCAAGGGGCAAGACAGTAACAAGGATAGCTTGCATCATGTAAAACGGTATACAAGTAGCTTTCACAGAAAGTTTATCACATCGGCATGGGAAAGTTTTACAGAGAACTTTGCTCTATAGGATAAATAAATAATTAACACAAGGCAGGTCGGCAATAACATAGAGAACATTCGATTATCTGGTTCTGGGCGTTAAATCAATCTTTTTTCACTCGGCTACATTCTCAACTCCTCAAGTCCTTTCAGCCACCAAAAAAGTATAGGTCATCCAAATTTACTACGATCCCATTCGTTCCTCCCCTATACACTTTGCTAAATCGGTAAAAACAATAAAATAATAGTCCAAGCTCTTACAAATTGTTTTAGATCGCTTCGGTCCCTGGTGACTGTCAATTTTATGACTACATAGATTGTTGGGATATCAAGCATTCTACAGGAAGACCACCAATCCGATAGTCCAATTTCCTCACGAAAAGACTAGAAGAAAGATATCATGCTCACCGAATCCCTGGAGCTAGGAGGACCCAGTGGGCTACTCTTGCACGCGATAGGGAAAAATGGAAGTGTTACAGGTGCTCGCTCGAGTCACTCGACGATCAACGGGACGGCAGGTGATACAGTTGACAGATTGTTAAGGTGATTCAAAAATACAGTCTGTGCATATTACGAAACTCTACACGTCAGTTGAAAAAAATACATTCCACCGAAATTGAAATACCTGCTTCGCAACAAAGAATGATCCTTGATACTTGTTGAAGATCTCAAACGGTACGTCAGCGTCTTCGAACCATGCCACTGGAGTCTTGAAATCGCGTGGATTGGCTAAGCCATTCGCCCCTCAAGAGCAATGAGAAAATAAACTCTGAACATTTAGGATATATTTCAAAAGCATGACGTGAATCACAAACTCCGCCAAGTTATTCAAATCGTCCCTTTGGGCAGAAAGTTGTGAAAATGAATCGGATAACAAACATTGCAATCGACTATTTTAAAAGCTCGCTCAAGAACAATATAATCTGACAATGTATACTGAGCTTTTCATGAGGACGGTTATGGGCATTTATACAGTACAAGAGCTAAACACGTGTCTGTGCCGATAACAGACCTAATTAAAGGCTCAAAATATATTGTCAGATTATATGAATTGGATAGTATTCATTTTGCATCAAAGAATAAAGCCCTCGGAGTTGATGTTTCACTGAGATATGCGCCATTTCGTCCAACTTCCAAACATCATTTTGGAGTGATTGAATGCATATTTGACCTCTAAATGGCTCGCGGGGGCCTAGCGATGTTTTAGGTCCGTGCTGCTATCCTCCCAGACGAGCATCCATTTCACCGACTTAACCGACCTTAAAGGGATAGAAGTCTTGCTGGGTTGTGGGTGGTGGATCGAACCATTCACCAGATGTGTTCCGTCGAGCACATCTAATCATTGCGCCAAACGCGCTCCTCGTCTTGCATACATATGTCTTGTTTAGTAAATATTTACTTTCTGCAAAACAAATCTGAAATCACACACATCGAGTTCGGTCTTTTAGATTGAAAATAGGGGTTAGAAAAGAGAAACACTGTTTTACACTTGTAATAAGGATGACATCTGTACAAACGTCAATTTTATAGAAACTCGCACAAACCTATCGGACCAAGTTCCGGTAGTTGGAAGTGGGTACCGTAAACTTCAAGAACGTAGCCACGAGCTGGTCCACTGACATCTATCGAAAAGCGAATACCTTAATAATAGATACTCTCATTTGAATCACGGTAGATGTTTCTTTTACCCATACACTCTTGGATTACAGAGTTAAGACAGGCCGTATTTGCAGTATCAAGAACAACAAAGAAATCTCCGGTAATATACTATGCTTGAACTCTTGAGAACACTGCCATATAACATCATTTGTAGATTGATCATTAAAGTTACAGACCTTGTGGAATCACAACGATTTCCTGTATGCCGATGAGGAGACGTCCGAATTCAGTGGTAATTTTGAGTTCGCCTTCTTGTGGAACTAAACGATAAAACATTGTCAAGTCTATGACATCGATTACCAGCAAGAAAAAATCCTCATTAGTCAAATGGACACTCATCAACACTTCCATAGAAAAATGAGTAGACAGCAACTTAACGAACGGTGTAATCAGTACACTTCCCACACTGAACCCGACTCAATAGCAGGGACAGAAGATAGCACTGATAAAGCGTGTGATACCGCCAAAATGTGCGTATGCCATTGACGTCAACCTCAAGAGGCTCTAAGCATTTTCACAGACTACATTAAATGTTGAGTGCTGCGCGAAATTTTAAAACTTATGGGGATCCGGAAAGGGTGAGACGCAGGTTCTACCTCCGTCCGGAGTTCAAAGATTTGCATATCACTCAATGTCATTGGATATATAGTTACAATATCATACCGTTGTCAAAAAAAGCAGTCGAATTAGTCGAAAGTACATGAACAATGCGGATTTCGTTAGTACGACAACAAAATGCTCCTCAATGTAATGTTTATGTTAGCAATTGTCGTCCGTCTGTTTGGAATCTTAAAGACTTATAAATCATTACCAATCCCTTGAAGCTATGATTCTGAATATATTTCGGTTTTAAAGGTACTTTATTGAGGTCATATACATAAATTTTTAGTAATTATTTTCATAACCCGTCATCATAAAGCACTGCGCGAATCCCAACTTTTCTTGACTTTGATTGGTCTCTTCGCATGCATCTTTCACAAAAGTCTTTGAACACTTCGTCTGTTGTATTCGCTGGTGCCTGAGGATTTCCTCTTCTATATGAATGACGTAGTATACTCGTCGAGACGATTCCTCTTGGAGTCTTGAACATACTGAGCAACGCTGTTCCCAAGTGTATTGCAAAGGTGCGTAGTGGAAAGGGGTTGAAGTAGCACTTTGCCTTCTGATTGCATCACTAGTCACTTCATCATCGTCTTTTTACACTTATATATATGTATATATATATATATATATATGCATGTATATACACAGTGATACAGTAAAGTCTCTTCTGTGAACTCTTCTGTGAATGCATCAAGTTCTGAACTCTTAAGATACCACAGTGATCGAGAAGTTGTCGTCTGTTGTCGAAAAACCATTTTAGTCATTAATTTGTTCAAAAAAAATTTTCCTGATGTTCAGCGCCAACAAAAAATTATCGCACCGCTTTTGTTATACACTACATTTCTACAATCAGGAATATTTTGTACTACGAATAGTAAAAATATAAATAAAGAATGAACGAATATAAAAATAAAAAATAAAGTGGAGGCGCAATGAGTGAGTGGTTGTGATGCTTGTCGAGGAGCGCATGGGGCCGAACCCCATCCCCAGCACTGGCAGTCAACAATGAATACCCAATAGAACGCGACAGCCAAGCCATCCTCGAGATTGCAAGGGAACAGCCTCAACTAGTTTTTTTTTAGAACGTTCAAAAAGAGGACAAAAAAACTAATGAATGCTAGAAGTACTGCGATTCGCACAACGAAAAAAAAAAAACACAGCGAAGATGGATAACGTTGTGTCTAAAATACTAAAATAAGATCACAGTCGAGTATTTATAGTTGTCGTTCAATGAGTGATATACGTAAGTATTAGAATTTTCATTCATGACATAAAGAAAATTATTAATTGACTTTGAAATTATTCAACGGTAATACCTTCCTTCACAATCGATGCTCTTTTGCCCAAAATGTACTTATAGAGACTACTAATAGGGCTGAAACATCTACCGTTAAGTACGTACTATGAATTAAGAATGTTCACAGGAAGCAAGAGTGTACCACACTAGGAACCAGGATAACCAGACCAAAATATCTCCATTCTACAACAATATCACCATTGACGTAAGAAGAGGGGTTCGACAAGGCGATACTATTTCGCCAAAACTATTCACTGCCACCCTGTAAAACCTCATGCGAAAATTAGAATGGGACGATATGGGAGTGAAAATTGACGGTCGACAATTAAACCATCTTCGCTTTGCTGATGATATCGTTCTCATAACACCAAACATCAGCCAAGCGGAACGAATGTTGACCGATTTCGATAACGCCTATGGAAAGATTGGTCTTCAACTGAATCTAACGAAAACAATGTTCATGAGGAACGGATGGGTTTCTAATGCCCCATTCACGCTCAACAGAACGACAATCTCCGAATGCTCCCGTTACGTCTATCTAGGTCGTGAAATCAACATGATGAACGACCTAGCTCCAGAGTTGAGCAGGAGGAAACGAGCGGCTTGGGGAACGTTTAAGAGCGTCGAAGATGTAGTGAAGAGGACAAAGAACATCCGACTCCGTGCCCACCTTTTCGACTCGACAATTATCCCTGCCCTGACGTATGCAGCAGAAACCTGTTCGCCACGTAAGCAGGATGAAAGATCACTTGCCGTTATCGAACGCGCAGTCGAGAGGTCGATGCTAGGAGTATCCGTATCTCGCAAATGAGAGAAAGGATCCGAAGTTCCTACCTACGTCAACGATCGAAAATCAGAGACGCCGTTCTACACGCCAGGATATCGAAAATGAGGTGGGCCACACATGTGATGCGCTTCAACGACAACCGATGGACGAGAGGCGATACTGACTGGATTCCTCGGGACATCAAGCGCTGTACAGGAGACCACCGACCCGTTGGTCCGATTTCTTCAGGAAAGCTATAGAAGAAAGATGTGATGCTTAGCGAATTCCTAGAGCGAGCAGGACCAACTGGGCTACTCTTGCACGCGATAGGGAAAAATGGAAGAGTTGCTGGTACTCGTTCAAGTCACTCGACGATCAACGGGACGACAGGTGATACAGGTGATATATGTATTATATGCAAATGAGATAGCGCAGTGATTAGCAATGAGGTGTGTGCGGAAACAAGGTGATAACCTAGTTGCCTGCTCGATCCCTTCTTGCAATCATTCAACTGAACGCCTGAGGACGTCTTAGCTCGCTACCTCCAAGACTGTAGAGGATTATCGTCTCAATTAGCACTCGACAATGTCAAGGAAACAAGGAAAGGAGAAAAATAAATTGCAGGTTAGAAAAATGCAGATTCTAGAGAACTGTTTGATGGTACACAGTCACTACAGCGTTCATGAAGTCTGGAACGTATTAAAGGCTTCCCAAAGTCGCATTTTTACCAAAAGGAAATTACGGTTTTATCTGGATAGTCTGCTACGCAGATCAGTACATCAGTAAATGAATGTTGCGCAATAGTTAGTAACGCAGTATATTATAAACCGATTTGATATGTGATGCACTGGGTCGACCCGTTCCACAACACTCCTTGCAGTTAGTCCGAATGCCTTAGCTCAATCATTTGAGATTTGAAAAAGAATCTACTCTACCGCATTCTATGATGTTTTAGAGGAGAAGGAAATTTCAAGCAGTAGCCGAAGCGACACGTGAAATCTTCGATGAACTTGTGATAACGGATCGTGTAAAAAATAAAAAAAGGATTTTGTCTCAGAGAAAACTTTATTCGCCAATGTTCAGTATCTAAGAAATAATTTTTTCTAAAACATGCTGCGGTGAGTTCAGATGCTTCAGCAGCTTGTGAACTAGATAATTACAAAACAAGAAGTCCTACGCTGGTTATTTAGTAAAAAATAAAAGACTTATACGTTGAAGGTGTTCATAAATAACGCTCGAATTTGGTTGAAATGAAGTCTACGACTACTCACACAGTGAGTTTCCCTCGATTTCTTACTAAAGATTTGCGTATTTATAAGTGACCTTTCTAAGCACTACGACACTTTTGAATGCCCTTCCTAAGAATTGATTTTTTTGTGATTTCCTTAAGAATTACGAATCGCTTACGTGAGTTAGCCGAAAATTTTCAGTCCTCTTATCATAACCTTAAGCATATAAACAATTTGATTAAAAACTTTGATAAACGCCGAAAGGCTGGGCAAAGCACTTTTCTATACTATTCCCAAGACCGACTGTCTATTAACTCGGCATGCTTCAATATAATTGCTGATTTTCTTCTTCAAACCACACCCGAGGTGTTACATTAATCTTTATTTGACATCTGCCGAAAGTCAGCTTCCAAATAAAGATTGATGTAACTTCTCTTTACATTTAAGAATGTGAAGCGCTACGCAAAACTCCTTACCTCAGACGGTATTTGAACCCTGTTTCAGCCATACCGAGGGTGTATGCTACCACCACACCACCGACACCATAGCTCAGCTACCACTCTTTTTCGATATATTAATTAGGAAACTGTCTTTCAAGTACGCACGAATCAAAAACTATTTTTTGCCTATTCTACGCTGCGTGAAACATCAATAATTTTCCCTAACTAATCGGAAGGGAAAGAGAGGAACTCACCGATTAGGAAATCTCCATCAGAATTGTAGAATGCTTTACCGGTCATCGGTGAGTTACAAGCATACTGATGTATAGCGAGCCCCACACGGGACACCACATCTCCACCACCGCATACGGTGTAGAGACCCTGAACCATATAGTTCACCTTGATGGAACTGTTACATTCTAATGCTTGTAGCAAAAAAATGTAAAGCTCTCGACGTGATCAGTCCCTGAGGGACATGACATGCATTTGACCATGTCTAGTATTGTTTTAGGAGGGCCTGGGATTGAACTACAGGCTTCGTGTGTGTCGCAGGGCTCCTTTAGCCACTGCGCCACACTCGCCCGGTGCGTATCTTTCCATAGTCAGTTCCTCTGAAATGAGTTGATGCGACGACAGTGTGGGGGAATTCGGGTGAGTATAAAGTTAAAAGACCGCCTTTCACATGGCCTCGACATCTGAAGAGAAAAATGAATGGTATTTCATGAATTATCTTTTTATTTGAAGCTCTCACGAAGTTGGAAGATCGAATCCAGAATCGATAGCCGACCTTTCGACAAATTCATCTTCCAGCCAAAGCTTCGGAAGGTTAAAATGTTTGAGACACCTGAGAACACGGCTCTATCTAAGGCGATGTCGTCGGAGCGTCCAGTAATCGATTTTGAAGAAGATATACTAACTTTATGTAAGCTCAAAATATAAGGACAACTCGGGTAAGTAGATCCTCACTGAACTCTCTGCACGTTTTCGAAAAACTTGAAATTTGCTGAGTAACGGAAAAACCGGACTGTAGTGAATTACCTGAATAAAATCCACTCCTTTCTTCTGTGGAAATGGAAACGGATGCCAACGATACTGATTAGGAGTTGGTTCGATGCCAGCGAAATCATTCGTACAGTTCTCAACGGAGACCTTCTCAAATGGCTGATGTATGACGGAAGGACGAATGCGATACAACCAGCTGTAAAAATGTCATGAAACTAAGAGTTTACAAGTAGATAGCGGATAGCTTGCAAAGATTGTGCTCATTTAGAAGACGTCGAATAAGGACCTAATTGTAATAATCTGCACCATATAATTCAAGAAAAGCTACTAGTAGTCTGAAATCCCGAGACTTCGTAGTAAGGAAGAGTCACTTTATAAGACCGAATCTATGAACGGATCTGCGGCTAAAATTCAATTAGGGCCGCCATCCGCTTCTCTATCGGACCACACAAGAAAGGGCAGAAATTTGCTACTGACATTGGCATGTGCTCTAACGCGATTTACCACACGAATTGACAGCAAATTATTTATGAAGGCCGGCTCGTTTGAAGAAAATTAAAATGTTGACAAAAAGCGTTCAGAGAAGATAAATGTATGGAAGCCAACTTTCAAAGTCTTTGACTACGAATTTAGACGTCATACAATTTACATGCAAACTCAAATAGCAGACGAAGCTAGGACATTTGTTATGATGTCATTTCTCGACATTTTCGGATAATTGCTGAATGTATAGGATATCCGAGAACCTGGGGAAGAAACCTTTCCTAAACCTCATTTTTGTCCTCCATTCAAATAACTCGATATGTGTGGAACGAAATTCAGCTCTCGGTTGAGTCGAAAATTTCATACGTCATTCACCACCTGGATACATGATTAAGTAAAATGAAAGATTCTAAACAGATATTCGGTTAAATTCGTGTTCTCTATGTAAATGCTGCTGCCATCAGCATCTACAATGACACATTCGGGGACACAATCGTCTCCTGTTAAGGAAACCGTGGCTTGCTGTATCTATTCGCTTCCTAATCATGGGTTGCGATTGAACTTCATTTACTGGAGTCTATGCTTCTGCTGTGTTAGAATAATCACGTTTTCACCTTCTTCAAAAAAAAAGTGAAAACTATAAACATTTTCATTCAACTATGAAGCCGATAAATTCAAAGTTGGAAGCCTGACTATTATCCTCAATTCTCAAAACCGACTATCTATTAACCTCGGCACGTTCAATGATTCAGGGTTTTTTCTTTGCATAGCAAACCCTCTGAAGAAGGCGAAATCGCTGACATAAGCTGTTTGTATGAATTGTACAATAACAACGTCGTGTTTGGCTCACAAAAAAAACGGCACTATTCCGTTACCGGGACGGACAAATGCTTGTGGAGAACGGGTTTTTTTACCACTTTTGAAGTTTTTTACTCAATCGATAGCTTAAGTACCGATAATTTTAATGATGTAGTTCATTTTTGAAAAAACTTTTTAATTCGCTGTAGTAGTAGATATGTAATTATTATTCATACTCGACGCATTTTCGCGCCTTATTTTATGGAAAATATTTCTCCGTTTCGTAGAGATTTCTAGGTTTCTCTGCAGTGGAAATTTAGAAGCCCTGAAAACTTAGGTTTTTCATTTTCATTTTACAATTCCAAATAAACCCGTTAATAAGCCTAAGCTTGAGCAGCCTAAGTTTACGCAAAAGGCATATAAAAATATAAAGGAAATCCGTATCAGATTATATAAAATTCAGCACAGCGTCGACTTATTCGTTGAAGTCAAAAATTATGACCACCCTAGTGTAAAAAAAGGCCAAGTATCCCCGCATATTAAACTCAGATTTTGAATTTCTTTCATGGAATACCAATATCACTACTTTTGGAACTTTTCTCTGCATTTAAAAAAGAACGAGAAGCTATATAGAAGAATGGCTAACCTCCTCTTGTTGAGGAGACGTGGAGCAGTAAATGCCGTCCCACTCAACTGCTCTGCATATAGACCGTAAGCACATTTCTGAAACAAAGAAACCACTGAAAATTCAAAGATTGTTGTTGTCAGGTCTCACCCTTTCCTAGAGCGCCTTTACGAAAAAGAATGATAGCAGAGTAGGAGCCTTGATAAAGCAGCGATTAGACGCAAGCCTGGAAAGGATGAGACGCGAGTTCAACTCCCGCGTGAGGACCGTATTTTTCATATCACTCAGCATTATTGGGCATATGGTTATAACATCAAACTACTGCTTGGAAAAGCGACTGAATAAAGTATTCCTATCGGTTCTGATTCTCCTATCACCAATTCCTACTACTTCATGTGGTATAGATGAATGGCACTATAGAGAAAACGCAGGAAAAATTAAATATCGGAAAAGAGGAATCAATGAACCATAAAGCCATATGATTGCGTATCAGACGTTACTCAGTAGTAGATAGTCCAAAAAGGTGTCGGCTTACTTGTGGAGAATTTTTCCCAACAGGAAGAGCGTGTGGGCACCTCGGATCGTTACTTGCAAATTCGTTTCCAAACCCTGATTGGTAATCGAGCTGAAAAAGTACACCTTGGTAATATTTGTATTAGCGGTAACGCTTCGTTGATCAAAAATTCGATGGTTTATATCTAAGATGACAATAGTCGTCAAGGAGAAATTTCGAATCAAAATTTCATTGCGCTGCTAAACAGGAAAGAATCAATACTGTAATTATAATCTCTACCAAAAGATTCTCTGCTGAATCAGACATCAACTTCAGGAGTATCTAAGTCTTGTTCACAAAATAATCCACGGATAATGGATAAAGCCATGGGCGTTGATCAACCGATGAGCAAAATGCCATGCATTCGACTCCGTTTTTTTGCCATCGCAGGGCTAATCGGAGCCATATCTAGCTCTGCAATATCCATATCTAGCTCTGCAATAACTCGCTGTGGCCTACTAACGTATCAAGTCAAAACTGCTATCCTCCCAAAAGGGGTTGCTAGCTACTTACCAACCCCGGAGGAATGGAAGATTTGGTGAGCCTTGGTGTACGACCAAACCATCGACCACGTGTGTGTTGATATGGACACTTCTTACAATTAGGATTAACACTTTTATTTCACCGTCAAAGCACGCATAAGACCATAAGTACAATATATTTTTTCAATTGTTCACTTACTCAAGAATTATCGTATCATCAGCAACACCGTCTCGTACCAAGTCTATAGTATATTACCGTATCTCGCGGAGCTACCATAATCTACTATCGAGAATGCTGGGGCTGGGCGGTGTGGAGCAATGGTCAGTAATGAGGTGTTCCATAGAGCAATGTGATAAGTAAAACTCTGGTTCGATCCTCACGTCTAGCATTCTCTTCCAAAACCAACGAACGCCCAAAGGGACGACTTAGTTCGACAGTGGAAGAAAACGCGAGATACTCGAAAACCTCGTGAGCGAGACTATGAGGAAACGAACCGAATGCGCTAAGTGCTGAGATTTGCACAGTAAACTGTGACAGCGGGCGGTGTGAAATATCGAGAATGCAGATTAATTCAAGAGCACAACACTCATTTTTGCTTAATCGTATTTAAGTATGCTATATTCTTGAATTTTGAGTATTTGAATCGAAAAGGTACCACATCGTTACAAAGTCGATTAGAGAGGAATTGAGTAACCTGAGGAAATTTTGAAAATCATTGAATATGTAAGGAACACAACTGAGCACACTCGACTTACTCAGTGCACACCTAATCGACTCTATGACTCTTTGTGTTTCAAAGGGTACATTTCTGAAACATGGATATTACATAATCAGGATGAAAAACCAAAAAAATCAATGCTTCTAAAGTCGGAGTCATGAGGACGATGCTGAGACTACCCCGTACTACGGAGATGGAAAGGACTAACGAAGCTCCGACTTTCCAAGCCAATGACCAAAGATGAAGGAATTAGATTAGTGATGTCGGTTGGCGTTCTCATTTTCGCATGTTTCTATTAGAGTGATATGTCCCTCGTCCGGTGCTTGATTTTGACGGTGACCTGAATTTAGTCCTCTTTGAAAGATTCCCACTCATGAGCTTAGGAGATCTTACAAGAAGTCTAAATCGTCTGTTGCTTTATTTACACCGCAGACCTACATCCTTTGTAGTAACAGATGGGTGCTCCAAAGCACTTATGACAATCATTCGGCTCTGAGAGAATGTTTCAAGCCGTTTCGAGATTGATACGCCAATGGTTTACAAACGTTTTGATAGTCTTGCCACCTTCTCAGAGCCACAAGCCCCACTAATTACGCCTTTTGATTGTGGGTACGGGAAACCGTGTTTTTGCGAAACCCACGTGAAATCGTGGTTTTCAGCACAATCGCCGAAACATCCGTAAGCTACTGAAATATGAACCTCAATAAGACTTGATACATTCTCTCAGTCTATATTAAATGGACACGTTTTCACGTTCTTACTATAAACACCAGTGACTAGAACGTGTGGCTATGGTGAGGCGAACGATACTGTCAAGACTTAAGTAAGCTATTGACGTATCAACCTCGATAACCCTTGAGATTTCTCTCAGAATATATTGAGATTCATAGTGATGTTCTAAAAACCGAGAGACGAAAAGGCAATCATTCTTTTAACACACGGCGATTGGTAAAAGATTGACGACAACGTCTAAAAAACATCTGAACTACTGTCCCAGAGGAATTGCATAGCGCTCCCCTCTAATGCCGTGGCATAAGTATCTTGCTCTTGCTCACCAAACGAAATTGGTTGCCAAATCTTCAAATAAAATGTCTCATAATGTACTTATTTGATGCACAAACACACGATATAGTTATTATACTATTTACTTCTTCACAAAAATCTAACGTTTCTGCGGATTCGGCCTTTCTTGAATGCGCGGGCCAAAAGTCAACTTGACTACGATCTGTTCAGCCAACACCTCCATATCATCAACAGAAAACCACACAACCTAGATTTCACAACAGGTCTCAAAAGTAGGCCCATGGTGGAGAGAGTCAGCTATGGCTCCACCAATATTTAGAGTTCTTTAAAATTAATTTCTTTGGATAAGAAATCAAAAGAGCATGCCTAGGCTTAAGCTCAGCCTTACTTAACTTATTTGCACAACCCGTATCACAAATTCTATTGTGTGGATCTCATTACTTCTTGCATTTGATTCGCTTTCGTCTTCTTTTAGAATGGCGTAAAATACTACTCGAGCGTGTCTCCTTGCAATGTTGAGAATAGCATGGGTTGTGAGGTTCGATAAGGCGTTCTTGTTGACTGCAGAAGTGTTGGAGGGGGTGTGTGAAGTTCGGCTACACGAGCGTCACAACCACTCTACCATGGCGCCCACAAGGTCAGGCTTACTTATGGGAAATTGATAGGAGCACAATTCTCCACTAGCGTCGAGATGTCCTATCACGTTTACTTTGACACAATATATGAGACTGTCATTTTGATGTGGGAGATGCATTTGCAGTCCATGTAATCTCTGTACCGTCGCTCCCCACTTTCGCATCTCATTGGGAGACTTAGCAAAGAGGTGTGAGTATGATGAAAGATGTACTCTGCTTGAAGCGATTAAATCCTGGTCTTGCGATTTTTTTTCCGTTGAAATAATGGAGGTGTTTGGCTGACTGAATTGTGGACAATCTGGTCTTTCCGGCTTTATGGAAGGCGAATCCGCCAAAACATTGGTTGTTCAGATAAATTTTTGTTATAGCAAGTTGGCTGATGAAAGTTGTGCCTTATCAAGAAAAAAATATAATTTCAAGCTCCTATATTTAGCCCTTATTGGATAGGATTTGCAATGAAAACGTGGTAAGATGGCATTAAGTGATATCGTTCAGGAGATATGGCGAAATTGCAAAAGAAAAAATCAACATAGCGGATTTCAAATGCTCAAAAGTTCCAATACTAGCCCAATAAGTAATAACAAGTAGTAAATAATTGTAGTAAACAGTAAGTAACTAAACAAACAATAGATAGACAAATAATAATAGAAAAAGAAATAAGTGGTATTAATACGTCTCAGATTCCTGCATCACTTAAGTCACCTACTTGTTCGAAATTCTAAGTGATGGACGTACAGAGAAGGATTTACAAGGAATTAAAGGGTCTTAGCAACAGAGGCAGAGGTAATTAGTGACCGTGCGCCTCATTCGGCAATGCATGAAGCTATCGAGAGAGTCCGCTCAAGTGGAATAATGTCCATTGTTTCGATTCATCAGCGAACAATCTCAGCAGTCGCGAGGCAAGAAACTCTGCCCTTTATGAAATCCCAATTAGACCAAAAAAAAAACAGCTGTGCCGAGTCTTCGATAGCCTTCGAAGTCGATAAGCACAAAAACCGAACCGGCCCCGACATCGACTCCATTTTGACTTGAGCTAAAATGCTGCAGATCGTCCTACAAACGGAGAAACCGACCGAAAGCGCAAATTGAACTAGTTCTAGCTCTCAGACGACAGCGTTCAATTTTTCGCTATGTTCATTGTGAATTCTATGGAGATCACAGAGGACACTTCGACAGTTATTAGAAGTAGCTCCGCGCCATTCAATGTGAATTCTTTTATAGAGATCGAATTTTTCTCTGTGTTTTCGAAAATATTCTGCGTTTTTGTTATCCTATGTATTCGACTTGACGATTATCCCTGCCCTAACCTACGCAACAGAAATCTGGTCGCTACAAAGATCACTTGGCGTTATCGAACGCGCAGTCGAAAGGTCAATCCTGGGGGTATCCCGCATCTCGCAAATGAGAGAAAAGATCCGAAGTTCCGACCTGCATCAAAGATCAAAGATTATAAACCAAAGACGCCGTTCTACACGCCAGGATGTCAAAAATAAGGTGGGCCGGACACGTGATACACTTCACGAAAGGCGTTGAAGAAAGGTATGATGCTCAACGATTCCCTAGAACGAGGAGAACCCATTGGGCTACTCTTGCACGCGGTAGGGAAACATGGAAGTGTTACTGGTGCACGCTCGAGTCACTCGACGATCAACGGGACGACAGGTGACAGTTGATACAGGTGATATAATCTTCATGTTCTTCTCTACATCCCCTCATGTTTTTCGTACATATACATGTTTTTTGTGTGAAAGTACAAAGAAAAAAAAGTGCTCCATCAGGTAATCATTGTGCTGTTAGCAATTACAGTAATTACTTGAAAATTTCCAAGATCCTGACAGCTCCAGCATAACTAAAAGCGGTTACACATAGAATTCGAAGAGAACATAGCGGATGAAGAATGTGAAGTGAGTCCAGCTTGATGAATTTCCTCCCGAAGGAGGATTCCTCTAAACATTTTATTTAATCTCGACGTCAATTTTGAAGAGCAAAGGAGAATTCAAATAACGTGAGCAGAGCGAGAGTTGAGTGAGGCAGTTGTTACCAAGCACCGCACCCAAATCATCATTGTTGATAACTGATGTTAACGAACAGTTATTGAAAAATAGTATAGGTTAAGGCGTTCCTTAATGCTCAATGCTTGAAGGGTAAGCCATGCATTCAACTCCATTTGTAGCAACGTATAAGTGATTAGAAGCTAGTTTGGCTGAAAAAATCACCTACGGTGGCTACCTATATATTAAATCAGTACTGCTATCCAATTAGACAAGTCTAGTATCAAGTTGCTGACCTCGAAGGTATGAAAAGGCTTGATTAACGCAAAGATGACGCTGAACCAAGAAACACTTAAGTATTGCAGGAAAATCTAGCCAGTACGCTGCACATGTCCCCGGACAACCACTGTTTACAAGTTTCCAATAAAACATCGTGTATCATTGCTTATTGCTATAATGATGTTGCCCGATGATATCGATGAAATAGATCTAGCGACCAATGACAGATCGTAGGAAAGCGGAGAAAGAAATTGAACGAATTCCAAATTTTTTCAGTCATTATGATTGCATGAAAGATAGGTGATTTTTTCTCTGATCATCTAGTCTAAAATATTGATCTATACGCTTGACTAAGTTGGATAGAATACGAGGGATTAGGCAAAAAAAATTGTTTGATGACAACAATGATTTCTTGGATTTCATGCCATCAAAAAGACCCGAATTAGCACTAGAACAGAAAGCACATTCAGTAAAACATGGCGAGCGTAAGAGTATCGCTTCATAAGACATATCGACATATAGACGTAAATGGCTTACGACAATGTGTTGCCCACGGACGGTGAACTCAACTAGGCTGCAGCTTCATCGATCCTGTCTACGTGTGGATCGCTTGATATAGCCTTCCCGTAGCACCGCCTTCCCTTCAGCCTTCGCTCTAGCCTCCTGTCAATCCCCAAAGGAGACGTTCCCATTGCCTCGAAGGATCTTAAAGAACGTTATGACGGCACTTGTCTCGAAGGATCTTGAAGAACGTTATGAAGGCAGCAACTGCAGCCTCTCTTCTATGACATCCACAGTCAAATGCGAGTTCCAGCACTTTTTCATTCAAGAAAACCTACCACTAGATGTGTCCGTTAGACTTTGACAGCTCTCGATCAAGATTAGAAGATAGTTATTACTACGATCTCAAAGGACCGTTGGGAAACATCATGATGGCACCAAGATGCTAACTTGACATCCTGGTTGCCTTGTGTTTGTGTCGTAAACCTGTTTTTGTGACAACATCTACAATCAACGCCGCCTGATCGTGAACACACTGATAAGGTTATTGGCCTGCTAGGAAGTTTTTTGGCGAGAAATAGAAAGTAAAAAAAATGAATAGAACAAAGATTGCAGTACAGATAGTGGTCTCAAAAATCTAATAATGTAATGACAATTTAGCGGTGACCAAGCACAGGCTCAAAAAAAGACAAAGTGCCTGAGGGGACTAAACCTTGGAGAATGCGTCATATATTCGCTTTTAGTCGCAAGTTACTAGGGTTCCTGATACATAGTTGGCCTGTATAAAGACTTGCGGTAACCTACCGATGTATCAATTCACTGTGCAATTTCCCAAATGAACTTAGCATCACTTCGTCGACTCGTGGAGGGATGGAGGGCTCGGTGAGGCCGAGGCGTGAGATTAAACAGAAGGCTGATTTAGTGAGCATTGCCAAGGGCCTCTACCAACTACACTACACCCGCCTCTTCCTAAGCTAATGAAAACGAAATGTTATATAATTGTTGTCTGAATGTCCATTCTTCAGAAATCGGGTCTGCTTCACCACATTTATCTTCGAGTCTTTCTCAAGCAATTGCGATATATGGTGATGCCCTGCATGATAACGTCCGCGAGGCTAATTTTGTCAGCTATGAATCGTTAGCTTCTATGAATGCAGCTGGCATAAGACACTCTCAAGAACTGTCTAGCGTGTGGATAATCATCTTAGCGGTAGTCTACTTTTCTCACAACGTGACCAGATCAGCATCTCTGCTTTACTATTCACGGAAATCAATGATCAGATAGCTATCGATCATCTGAACTGTCAGATATGTCTAAATGTTATGAAGTGTCGATTCATATTCCAACCAAAGGTCACAAAATTTTCGACGTGGCGATATCAAAATACGATTCTACAGATCGTAGGAAGTGCCGTTAATTTCAAGAGGTGAATGCGGAGATTGAGGTACGGTTGCTTACCGCCAGCTTCTCTGACAGCCTCAAAGGCGACCATGGTACTCAACTTGTTCTACAAGAATCCTCTTTCATGTCCTTTTCTATGTTCACTTAGCCTAGAGCCCTCACAAATAGGATAGTCTCTCTAATTCAAACATGATTTTTTCGACTTGTTCATCTCACTTAAATCTAATTTATGGGAAAATCTATTCATTTCCAGTTCTGTTTAGCTCCTAAGCATCGTCTTTGGTTCACTGATTTTCTTTAGTAAGATAACGATGTCATCAGAAAAATAAAGATTTGGCATGATTTTGCACCAACACCGTTCTCGTCGCAATTTCGTAATGTCATTGTTCATTTCAATGCGGGTCTAAACAGCTTGAGCAAGATAGCATCCCCTCGTAAGCGACCTTTTACCACGAGATATGATGAGTAGTCAATGGGAAAGCTACATTTTGTTGTATCATTACGATAACAGTGTAATAGAGTTCTTATATGGAACGGGTCCATATCTTAAGCAATACACATTGATAAGATGGCATTCGTTTTGCCTTTGTCCATCGCTCCCTCTCAGTTGGCAAGGGTCAGAACAAAGGATAGACGGTTTTCTTTACATGCTTATGTAATCGTGGAGACGGTTGAAGTGTGATAAAGGTAGCATATTGTTAACTGGAATTCGCTTGTTAAGCTAATGTGTGTCACATTGACATATGTTATAAGGCAATCGTCGTGAACAATTCCAAATCTATTGCAGTCAATTACAACGAAAGTTTTGAAAATCCTTCCGCTCATTCTTCTCATGCAAGATCATCGCACGTAGAGTATTGTATCATTTTAAAAACACTTTGGTTTGAGAATATGATATGATAGATCACGAAAAGCACATGTAGATTTAGTTTTCGGCTTGAACAAAGAGAGCATTGGGGATATCCAGTGCTGTATCCATGTCACTACTTATGAGCTAATATACCCAGTGTTATAGAGTGATGTGCAAAACTTTAGTAACGGATAGAGCACGCATTCCCGGAAAGAGTGAGGTGCGGGTTCTAATGAACAGCATATGACTGCACCGTTTCCTTTTCCGCCTGGCGCTAAAATTTTGCACATCCGTCTATAACAATAATTAAAGTAAATTCTTTCTTGTATAAAAGTGCGCTTGAAACGTTATTTATTCATATGTTTTTATATACAAAATATTTCATATGATGATTTTTTGCAGGACTTTGAAGATGACGACTTTTGTAGCCAAAAAACGAAATTTGTTCGAAACTTGCTAATTTGTGATTTAAATTTAGTATTTTCAAGTAATCTGACGGCGCAATGTCGGATGTGTGAAGCGGGCAAGGTAAACCCTCCTAAAACCTCACACTTCAGCTCTTTTATAACCTTTTCGATCGGTTTTGCAATATGGGTCGAGCACTATCATGCATCAAGACAGCAAAGTTGATCTTCTGATATGATTTTTGCAATGAAATCGTATGAACTTGGTATAATTCAATTGCAAATTTTCTTTCAAACATTTTGGTTTAGAACTTGCCTGTACTTGCTCTATGATGGAGCTCGCTTCAAGCTCCATCAATCTTGTGCGCCTTTTTATTAGTCCCTCTTTCCCTATGCGCCATTCATGGATGACTAACAAGCGAATTTGTCTCCATGACAGCTCCATATCAACGCAAGCAAGTTTTATATCAAAATGTTCGCAAAAAAGTGCGCAGATGAGCAATACCAAAATCATGCAATTTAAATTTTTCTTAGTCAATAAATCTGCGGAGCAAATTTTCTGCAAATGGTGTTTTCTGGTACAAAAGCCAAGCCGTCAATTTCAAGTCCTATAAGAATTATCATGAAAAACATTTCGTTTATAAAAGCATATAATTAGATAGCGTCTTTAACGCACTTTCAAACAAAAAAGCAGTTGCATACCCTTATTTTCAAAATTATTGCAGCCAAAAAAAAGAAAACGGTAGAATCATATTCGTACACCTGCTATAACTGATCCTTCAAGAGGAACAAAACACAAATGATTAGCTTGACCCACTAATGGGTTTAAGTCCAATTTCATTTGCCAAATTACATAGGGAATCGACCAGCCGCATAAATGAGAATCGCGCGAAAGAGAGCAGAGCGAGATGTACTGGAATATGTCATGTACTTAGTTATAAACATCTGAGTATTGAACTGTATTTTGATGTTTCTTTGGCTTTTCAGCAAATAACTGAGAAATTCTTCAAAAGTTACACCAACAATCAGAATGATATTCCATGTCACATGAAATGCTAATCAGATTTATGAGAACTTGAACGAACTGCTCATTTGAATGAGAACAGAGGTGAATAGAGAATTATGATAAGGCAAAAAATAAAATAGTATATCGAGTGCAAAATTCATAGATGATATTATTTTGAATTCAGCTAATCCTAAAATGTGATCACGCGCTTAATAAGTTTTCGAAGATTGTGGCTTTTCAATTTTCAAATGTCCTAGAGCTTCCATTGACCAGCCATGAAGAAGTTAATTTCTCAATAAGTGACAATAATTCTTTCATAAACGGAGCATTCCGGTGTAAAGGAGGAAGGTGTGAGGAGGGGGGTAGTGATGTTCGATACGGAGTTCAATTAGTTGAATCACTCAACACACTCCAACAATCAATTAACGAACACCTCAAGAATTGCCTTAGCCTGGTTATTCTCTGAGTGCGAAGAAATCTGCCGACCGTTATTCTACATGAAGATAACGAAATTCTCAAGCAAGCGATGAATGCGAAGCTACGGATAGAATGCTTAGCACTTGGGATACTCAGAATAATATATGAAGACGGAATGTGTAAAATAAAAGAGTGTAGAATTTCAGGGGTTAGAAACTTTATAGACTTATGGAAGAGACTTTATTCCATCGCATCAATCTATGTAGATTTCCTTTAGTACTACCTCAAATTCAAACATGCTTGGACTTAGGGCTTTTGAAAAAGGTAGTACACTTTGAGTCTCTGCAATTTCCAAGAGAAGAAAGGCATTTGCGAGCATAAAGGCCACATTGAAAAATATCATTGCTTCCTGCTGAACGAAATCCTATTTATCCAGTTGCTTTCATGTTCGAAATATGGGCCTCGGAGGAATCAAATGGAAAGAAAAATATGTCACAAGCCTCAAAAACTCGGAATTTCCCTGCGTAAAAGAGGAACTTTCATCCTGCAAAAGGAAATTTGTATGATATAAGTCTTTATGCGAACTAATAAAGATTTTTTTCTCGAGCATGAAGTGACTCGTATAGATGTCACGTGTCATATAGGAGTTAATCTTTAATTTGAGAGTTCACAGCACAGTGGTAGTGATGCGGTTGTACTAGAGCATGTCTGTTGTTCGGCACTACACAGAGACCGAGCCACCCGAGCTCTCTTTCCCTACAGAGTTGGGAAAATGATAGGAAAATTGTCCAAGTTCAAACCGCCATCTGCGATCCATAGGAGAGTAGATTACCCTGTCCGTAAGGAAGATTAGGGGACACCACAGCATGGTTATTCCAAGATTGCAAGAAGAACTGATCTGATCAGCGTTTAACAACACATAGAGAGAAGATGAAAAACTCCTCAAAGTAGTTGAAGTAGGCCGAAAAAAAGGTTGAAGACTTTCGTGGATGATATACGCAAGAAACCAGAGAACGTAAGCGGGAAAGTGCTACGTTTCGCACCCCGAAAAAGACCTTTGCAGGTGATGGATGCAGTGATCCACCAAACCTAAGCGGAAAGTGTTACTGATTTCACCGTATGTCATCATAATTAAAACAAGCAAAGATATGTTCACGAACTTATAAGGAATGTTGGTAGTAGTTGGTATGTTGGTGGGTACCTCCTTTACAATAAATATATGAATAAATGACCATGGTACTTATAACATTTAGACCTACTTGATACATATATATATATATATTTATACATATATATATTTATTTACTTACTAGGTAGTTAAGTAGTCTGTCCTCATGTCTCATATAGCTCCCCAGAACTTTCTAGATTGATTCAAATGTCATACAACCACTATACACACAAGTGATCGGGTCGAGGTATGGATGATGCTGTGACGTGGATCTCTTCATTTCTTTCCCCATGATGAGAGAAATCGAGAGTAATGTTCCCTGTGAATTTAGTACAGACTCGCATAAGGTTCTTCAAGTTAACGTTACAAAGACTTATTGGCCTTTCTGAATTAGTGAATGGCTTGTGAGTTTAGTTTTTTCAGGCCAAAAGCACTTATTCTGACATTTGATCATATACGATTACTCAACTAGGTCAGTTGAAGAAAACATAACAAGCCGAATCGTTAGGTATACATAGTCATTCCAAAATCTCGACTTTGTTATGACGTTATTATAATAAAATTCCCGATGTATCAAAATGATTAAAATCCTATTGCGAGCGCGAACTCACGCATCGGAACCTATCAGCGTGCGCACGTCAGTAGAACATTATACATGAGGAAAACTCACGAAATCTTTTATATTCATGAAATGTCTAAGGCACTCGAAATTGGACAGAGCCTGAATTTCTTAACACCACAAAGGTCACTAAACTGATGATTACTCCATACTTCTCCTTACCAGGTAACTCCGTTTTGCGTAAGAGATATGATTTTTTTGTCATATTGTGATATGAGTCAGCGACAATAATAGCCGTCTTATTTCCGCATTTAAACAGGTCGTCAGTGGTCAATGGTTAATTAATCTGGCAACAGTGTTGCTCCAAAGAGCCAAGGGAAAGGAGAATTTATCAGATACTACCCGTTTTGAATAAGTGGCGCACTGCTCTGAGATACTCTCCGTACACACGTGGTCGTCGATTGCATCTTGTAGCTCGACCCACTGAGCCTTTCATCTCTCCGAGATCAACAAATTGATAGCAGAGACGTTTAGTAGGGCTAGCGGCAGTGACTTGGCACATAGGTGGCTCACCATGAATCATTATATAGGCTGGATATGCATTGAATTATATTCAACCCTTTCGGGACCAAGTGCACCAAAAGTGGTACACTTTCTCGTGCTTTCCTTTACAGGCACAGATTTTTCACTTAACTTTTAGTAGTCATTCGATAGCCGAAAAAATCGCGATCATAACATTGGTTTTAGTTTGCGAAAGGTTTTTCGTTGCGCTGTAGCAACGGCACAGGCAATTACGTTTTGCCTCCTACGTTCATTATTTACAGAGCTGGTATATGTGCTTAGCTTTTCACCAGATTACTATGATTATTTGACTCTTCACATATAACAGTCTAAAAACGACAGAAGATCGTGTTTTGTACTCTAAGTACTCAGCCTGTTGTTTGAGATTTATGGCGAGTTTATTTGGTAGTGTGAAATGAAAATAAGAAGCTCTTATTTATAAGACGATAGAACAAAGTCACTTCTACAACTGCGCAAGACCTAAAAATTTTTCTGAAACAGAGACTATAGTTTTAAATAAATAACTAAAGTCGCGCGCTTTAGCGGCAGCAATTGCAATCTTTGTGCGAAGCCATTTGGAAATGCGCTATTTTCGCAATTCATTTAGAGGTTTCTCTCTAATTCAAAAAACCTTCAAGTTTTATGTCGATCTTCTGAAAAAACGCAATTCCTTTTGCGCGCCCCTATGCTTTTGATTCTTATATAATCTTGGTGCATTTGCCATCGGAAAGGGTTTTTGAAGGGATTGTTTTGCTGGACAATGACTTTTCATTAGACTACTCATAAACATTCAAAAGTTCGAATCCCATTGATTTAGGAAGTGTGCTTCTTTTCAAAAAGCACTCTTTACAGCGCTGTAGAGATAGGAATAAAGTTGAGATTCACACGTGACGCGCATTATCGTGCATTTTTTTTTTGCAAAATAAAGCTCGGATTATTAGTAATCATGCGATAATGTGAATCTCGGCAAATCCAGCATCAGAATTTTCTTCTGAGAAGACTCTTTTAGTGCACTTCAGCAAGAAAAATAAGACTGAGTTTTACACTTGGCTTGCATTTCTTGCAGATTAAGATGTGAAAGTAGCTATGTATCGATCGCGCAGAGCGATTCGTATGTGGCGTACAGTTCTTCTTGTCAGGTTTTAAGATTTTTCCTCTGCTTTGAAAAACCTTAAATTGATATATGATTTCGATACTCCGAAATTTCCCCTACGCGTTCAAATGCTTTTCGTGCACAGGCCTAAGCTATTTAGGCTTAGTCTTATTGGCGGGTTTATCTGGCAATATGAAATAGAAATGAAGAGCCTTAGTGCCCAGAAAGATAGAACAAAGTCCCTTCTGCAACTCCGTAACAAAAACCTGGAAATCTCTGTGGAACGGAGGAAAAGTCAACAATCAGTGAAGTAAATGAGCGATAACGCGGGACTTGTGTGGAACCCTTCTTCGGTGCTATAGAAAGGCTTCGTAAAAAATTTAAATCTGCGAAATTCACGCTACCCGATGATTATCAGAAGTTTAGAAGAAAGCCTTCGTCCACTAATATAGGCTTTTCATAAACTCTTTCCGATAACAAGAAGGTATCCATAAATTTCATGTGCGAATAAAACTCTGAGGGTGAAAGGTAGTATTTTCTTCGCTCTTACAACATCATCTGAATACTTTTTGAAAATACATACCTGATTTTAGAATCATCAAAGGTATGCTATCAAGTGGCTAATAAATTTGTACGGGGAAGGCTATTCACAGATCCTAACCAAGTGAACAAGGAAAGGCGAGTGTGAAACATAATTCTAGTTCTGCCACTACAGTGTACACTAAGAAAGCTTCTGAGAATTCCTAGTAAAGTATCGAAATCGTTGAGATTTAAGTTATTAAAAATCTGCTAAAAGTCCAGAATAAAAGCTTTCTCCAGCAAAAAAGGCTGGGTTCCGAAAGAGTTAACATTGTTGCCAGTGAAAATGAATAGACAGAATGCCCCTAAAGGATAAATCAATGAAGAACGCTCTATCCTTTGGGCCTTGTCCGCGTCGTACGCCCTCATTCTTTTCATTCATTCAAGGCTTAGACAGAAAATGACCCAAAACGATTATACGCTAGCTAGTAGTATTTTGTTCTCATTGATAAGCTAAGACAACCTTGCGTTCGCCTATCAGTGAGAGAAAAAAGCTGATACTGCACTATGTTCTTCAAATCACATTCTCAGGGAGTATGCCATAAAAGCAACTATGCAGGTTGGAGAGAACATGATCCCATACTTAGCATTGCGGTCGGATTCAAGGTAATGAAGTTAGTGGAAAACTTGACAAACTTCTTTGGCAAGAGAATGGTAAAAGAATGCCTATGCAGTGAAATAGTTTACCAAGGCAGACAAGTGGGAAAAACTTGGAAGAGATCCTGTGGTTGGGCTGCAGAACAAGCTTGATTCAACACATTGAAGTGGGCTGACAACATGAAGGCAATCATATACTGTGCTTTTATTCACGCAGTTTAGTTCACAAGTAAAGTCTAATCGTTTGAGATTACAAGAAAAGAAGTTGTCCGTATACGCGAGTAATCAGATGGATTCTAAACTGTTCAGCGTCATAATCACAATTAAATGTTCTACTTGTACAATAGTCACCATACACTAGCGAGCACTGTCTAAGAAGGATAGCTAGAGGATTATAAATCAACTCGTTCGGTGTTGACAAACTCATGGGAGATGAGCCACGCATTCGACTCCATTCCTAACGTCGTAAAGGTGATTGCACGCAAATCTGGCCCCTACACTGGCTTGTGATGTCCAACTGCTGTAAGAGGGTGTTCTTGTCGTTCTAGACAATTGTGGTACACCAGTTTGCAGAGCCATCGCCTGGCTGGATTCGGCAGTCCACGTAATGATCAGAGTCACTACCCTTGAGCTATCCACAATAATTCTATGATTACTCGACTAAATCGGTCGAGAAAGGCGTAACAACCGAAGGCATATATAGTATTTCTAACGTTTTCACTTTCTTATGCTCTTTTTCGAATATAAGAAAACAAAATAGCGGCACACCAAAATGATGAATCTTAATGCAAAAATGAACTCACGTTGTTGAAATCAGTCATCATGCAGACGCCACTAAAACAATACACAGATACACAGAACCACGAGACCTCGTTTATCTAAAAGATGTCTGGTGCGCTCTTGATATTGGACAGTGTCTGACTCTTTGATATCGCAAAGGTCAATAGATCGATCATTACCACATAGTTCTCCCTATCAGGTGTATAACCGGGTATTGCGGAAAGATATAATTTTTTTGCAACGTCATGTGATATGATACAGCGACAATGCCTGTCTAATTCCGCATTCGAGCAAGTTGTCTCGTGGCTAGCTTATTTAGTTCGTTCAATAACTGAATTTTTTTCTTTGTGGCAAGGAAAGACAAAGTTTATGGAATAATATTCGAGTGAAGTGTATAGCGCAGTAATTAGAGGTATCCTGCAATACACAAGTGGTCGATAGGTGTATCTCGTTATCTGAGGTCACTGAGCCCTCCGTCCATCCTTTCGGGATCAGCAAATGGTAGCGAATGTGTATGGTAGAATAAAAACAATGACTTGATACACTGGTGGGTCAGCACAAGTTATTCCATAGACCAGATATGCACTCAATTATGTTTAACGATGCTACGAATGTAGATTATTATAGGGATTACTCTGAAGGAGTTGCTTAACGCAGAACGCTTTATAGGTTATGCTTTGTCCGGCTCTGAGCTCCCATAATTCTCAACCAATCTGTATCAAAATAGAGACTGGCACAGAACGAAAAAACTGCTGACTACACAGGAAGTTTTTCTTTACTGACAAGATTATATAACCTTGTGATAACTTATTATTGAGAAAAAAGCGAACCGATACGGCACCAAGCTTTTTAACGCTTTAGGGACGGCATTTGAACGATCGCACAGAGCAAACGCATGAAAGCGTGTGATTGTTGCTATTCAGTTAGGCTTTTTCTTCATTTGAAAAGCAAAACCGTAAGTTTTTTGTGTTATTCTGATAGTCCATAATTTCCTTTACATGGTAAATGTTTCGTGGGCACATAGAACTTCCCTATAGGATGCAGCGTTCTCTGATAACCTTTCAAGAAACCGATTACAGCATCGATTGCCCCAGATTTGGGTTATCAAATGGTTGGGAAAAGTTTAGCGAAGAGCCATAAACAAGCCCCAGCCGAGCAAATGAAACAAATCGAATGTGAAACATAATTTTATGCCGCCGCTATAACATAATGAAAAGGTGTTTTCGAAAATCAAACATGATGTTGAAGTTGCAGAGATTTAAGCTTTCGAATGGCTGCAAAATGTCTGAGTGAAAACGTTTAATCGGCGAGAAAGGCCTTCGAACAATCGCGTACCTCAGCTGGTACACGTCGGCCTTTAGGGGTCAAATCACGGTTCTCAGAGACGATACTATGAAAGCAAGAGTGCACAGTGGAAAAGATGACTCCAGAATTAGCATTGTGGCCATATCTATAATAGAAGTCTAGTGAAGATCTTCTGAGAGGTAAAACCCATGTGATAAACAGATCTGAGATAGTTTTTTGAGGGGTGACTGATAAAAAAAAATTCTTTAATAAGAAAAAATCCTCTTAGACAAACACCTGGAAAGCAGAAGAAATTCCGTGGATGCGAAGCGAGATAAGCTTGATGTAATATGTTGAAGTGGCCAGACAAGGGAGAGGATTCATGTACTAAATTCTCGCCCACAAAGATGCAATCATCGTTTGAGATTATCGGAACAGATCCTGTTCTTACATAAGAGTAATGAAATGGATTTTAAATTGTGTAATATCGTGGAGACAACCGAGTGCTTGCTCTACTTGAATATTAGCCACCTTACAGTAGTGAATTTTGTCCGAGGTAGCTAAAAAGTTAAAAGACAAAGCTTTCGGCGTTGATTGACTCAAAAAAGATGCGTCATGCATTCGACTCCCTTCCTAACATCTTAAAGGTGATTGTTATTCATTTGGCCTCATACTCGCTTGTAGCGGTCGATTGCTGAAGGACAGTGTTTATCTTCCCCGACAGTTCCGGCGATCACTTTCCATTGTCGAAAGTATGAAGACATTGTGAGTCCAGAGATTTGGGTGAACTAGCGACCAATAGAGTGTTACCTGGATACCTAGTTACCAAAAATATCTATGAACTGTCCGGAGGTTGCAAAGGTCCCGACGTCTATAAATCAACAATGATTCGCCATTTAGGAGGTACTGGAAAACTGAAAAGGTTTTACGAAATGACGAACCAATTCAACGTTTATTTAGCGTATAGCTTCGGCTTCTGCATGGGGACTTTTCTGTCTTTGTCACCAATATCGTCCACGTGATTTAGGCGGAGTGGGTCTGTCCCAGATAAGTCTGGTATCAATTCCCAACCGCAAAGGGATAAAATTCATTGTGGAAACGGCATGGGGTCGAGCCAACGCTTTGTTGGCTTTAGTCGTCCACGTTGTAATGAGGATCAGCTTCACTGCGCTACCGATTCCTCTCGTGTCCCTTTCACGCAGAGAACCGACTGACTCATTTACCCCCGTAATTTATAAAAGAAAAAAAAACTGGATCTTACTTGAAGATAAACAACATTCACCGTAATCATTTGAAAGGAACTTCCTGCAAGATTTTTTTTATTTTATCGCTTTAAAAGCAATGTTATGATGTTGTAACTACATATCTGAGGATGCGAGTGATAAGCAGAACTCTGAACATCAGGATGGATATGGACCACGGCATTTCACATATACCGGTGATGAGTGCTACTACTACACTACAGATGCCGTTTCATAGCGATGAAAACGGCAAAATAAAAAATTTACTAGATTATGTATATCCAATAGCTGTCAGCTTAGCTGCGTTCAATGCCGATGTTGAGTTTCAGACTAAATCTGTTGAAGGTTAGTTTCTAACAGCTTCCACACCTTATATTGCACAACGAGTGACAGCAGAGCAACGGTCTCGGTGGTTGTAGTGGTAGCACCGGCTCCTGTACGAGCATTACACAAGTCCAATTGCCGCCTGAGGTTTAAAATTTTATGTATCGCTCAGCAGCTTAGGAAAATTCGCTGAGCATTATATCTTTTTTCTATGCTTTTCTTGACGAGATCGGACCATCGGGTCGGTGGTCTTCCTTTAGAGCGCTTGACGTCCCGAGGAATCCAGTCGGTAACGGCTCTCGTCCATCGGTTGTCGTTGAAGCGCATCACCTGTCCGGCCCACCTTATTTTGACATCCTGGTGTGAAGAGACAGCGTCTTTGATCTTCGATCTTTGACGTAGGTCAGAACTTCGGACCCTTTCTTTCATTACAAGATACGGGTTCTCTTAGCATCGGCTTTTCGACTGCGCGTTCAATAACGCCAAGTGATCTTTCATCCTGCTTACGTAGCGATCCAGGTTTCTGCTGCATACGTTAGGGCAGAGATAATTGTCGAGTCGAAAAGGTGGGCACGGAGTCGGATGTTCTTTGTCCTCTTCACTACATCTTCGATGCTCTTAAACGTTCCCCAAGCCGCTCGTTTCCTCCTGCTCAACTCTTGAGCTAGGTCGTTTATCATGTTTATTTCACGACCTAGATAGACGTGACTGGAGCATTCGGAGATTGTCGTTCCGTTAAGCGTGAATGGGCATTCAAAACTCATCCGTTCCTCATGAACATTGATTTCGTTAGATTTAGTTGAAGACCAGTCTTTCCACAGGCGTTGTCGAAATCGATCAACATTTGTTCCGCTAGACAGATGTTTGGTGCTATGAGGATGATAACATCAGCAAAGCGAAGTTGGTTTAATTGTCGACCGTCAATTTTCACTTCTATATCGTCCCATTCTAATGTTCTCATGACGC
Organism: Parelaphostrongylus tenuis; assembly: GCA_019055375.1. Classification (NCBI taxonomy): domain Eukaryota; kingdom Metazoa; phylum Nematoda; class Chromadorea; order Rhabditida; family Metastrongylidae; genus Parelaphostrongylus; species Parelaphostrongylus tenuis. The sequence continues at coordinate 266,790 of JAHQIW010006775.1, read as the reverse complement.
TTTGGAGTTTGGCGGTAAATAATTTTAGCGAAATTCTATCGTTTTGTCGAAGCCCTCCTCTTACGTCAATGGTGATATTTTTAGAATGGAGATATCCTGGTTGTGGAATCTTTATAAAGCTCACGAAGGATTATTAGGTACCGAGTAGGGGCGCATCGCTTATTTAGAGCCCTTATAACCGCTTCTGTTTCGACTGAATCAAAGACTTTTCTCAGATCGATGAAAGTGAGACAGAGTGGTTGTTTGTACTCTCGTGAAACTTCAATGAGTCTTGTAATCGTGTGGATGTGGTCTATTTTACTAAATTCTTTTCGGAACCCTGCTTGTTCGCATGGCTGTCCTTCGTCCAGTGTTCTGTCAATCCTGTTTAGGATGACTCGAGTAAAGAGTTTATAGACAACGGACAGCAAGCAGATTGGGCGATAATTGCCTATGCCGTGAAAGTCTCCCTTTTTGAGCAACAACACGGTCTCGCTGGTCTTCCATTGAACAGGGACCTTGCATTCTGACAGGTAGCGAGTGAAGAGCCGAGCCAGGGTGTTGATGAGAACTGGCGGCAGGTTCTTCAGGTGTTCTGGTCTAATCCCGTCTGGACCGGGTGTTGCTCTGTTCTTCATCGACGATATAGCATGTCGGATTTTGGAAGAGAGGACCGGTGGAACGACATTTTCATCCTCTTCCGATTTATATGACGGTAAGAGGACATGGCTAGCGAAGAGATCCGAGTAGTACTGGTGGATGATTTTCTCCATTGCCCTTCTGGAAGCTTTAAATGTCCCGTCAGGGCATCGGAGTGCAATCATCTTGGTCTTATAATCGGCGAAGCCTCGCTGTGCTTTCAAAATGCTCTTCTCCGCTTCTGCAGGTCTTGCCATAAATGCCGTTGGTTTCTTTTTGAGGTCTTCTTTTATCGCTTCTCTGCATCGTTTCGCAAGTTCGGACGCAAGGTTTCGGTTGCCTGCAGCTCGTGCGATTCCACGTTGACGTATCAGCTCGAGTGTCTGCGGAAACAAGCGACTCTTCGTGACCTTAGGACTCTCGGCTTTCTTAGCGCTAACGTGAAGATATTCACGAGTCGATCGTATTCTTCGTCGATGTTGTCGACAACGGTATCTTCCCAAGAGCCGACTAATGATTTGAATACATCCCGTTTATGGTAGTTCTGGGACTTCGTTGTTGAATTAGCGGCTTTCTCTCCTCTCCGCGAAAAACAGAACGTTGCGCGAAGGAGGCAATGGTCTGATCCCGTGTAGAACTTAGGAACAACAGCGACATCGGTCAGGCAAAACTTTCGATTTACTAAGATGTGGTCTATTTCGTTATGATACTCTTCACTGGGAGACTCCCGCGTCCGTCGTTGAGTGAGAGCTTTTGGAATTGTAAGTTACCATGGATAGTTTAGTTCGTCATCATAAACACAGTTAGCCTCTCATCTGTTCATGCCATTCTAGTCGATGGGTCCCTATGTGACGTTCTTCAGACGTTCTCCTAGGTCCAATATTCGCATTGAAATCTCCAACAATGACCTCAAAAATGTACGGTCTTCTCTGAAGAATTCCTCGAGGTTCTAATAGAACACTTCGACTTCGTCTTCGTCATAGCTTGATCTTGGTACGTAAGCAATGAAGATGGTCAAAGCCGGCAATGAACCACATCGTTTCAACCGTAATCGTCCGATAAGAGTGTTAGCTGTTCAATTGAATCGATGTCCGCAGTCAAACTCGATTTGACGGAACACCTCTGTATCGCATGTTCCAAGCAACAGTTCTTCTCCGGTGTCATAAACAGCGTGAAAAGATGGCGTGTTCTCGTCTGAGCCAGGGCAATAACGTCGTACCTTCTCCTTCTTGCTTGAATCAATAGATCTTCTACAGCGGATTCGTGAGCAGGTGTGCTTGTATTGTTGGTATGGATCGCCATTTAAGTTAGCCTGGTATGGTCCTGAGATTTTAGCAACCTCTCCAAACTCGTCCTACCCAGCGCTGCCGTACGGGGGCTCTTTTGGGGTCAGGGGAATGAGGCCCATATTTATCGCTGTTTCTAGCATTTTGATAGCCAACGTATAGTTTGCTAGGCTCTAAAGGTGGAGGCTGGGGTGCTCACGAGTAGCTTGCCAGTCTCTCTCTTAGGAGCAGGAGGAGCTTATTTATTGAAGGCGACTCCTAAGCGCCTCCCATGTACTTCCCAGCTGCTTGATTGCAGGCTTTCGGCCAACTTGACTCGTAGAAATAGAGTTTTGTCGAATCGGCGCTGCAGAAGCAGGGAGCTCATTACCTGAATTTACCTGCGTCTCTGGAAGCACACGGTTGCTTTTGGTTCGCGTTTATTCCGCTATCCTACCTCCTGGGGACGCGCCACGTGCTCTCGCGATTAACGGGGGAGGGGGAATCCGTCAAAGAGGGAAATCCGTGTTTACAGAATATGTTGATGGTTGATGGCGAGGTTTAAAAATAATCGATGAGATGGATCGAAGTTGGAGTTCTTCAGTCTGCCACGCGGATTAGCCCAGAAGTTAATAAATATTGCACAGTGGTTCGTGATGCATTGCATTAGGAGGAGATTTCGTAAGCGACGCATTAGTTAGATGACTTCCCCGGATTCGCTTGCAATCAGTCAGCTGAACGCCTTAGGGAACGCTTCAGCTTGACTACCTCTGAAATTGCAAAGAGAAGCGACTCAAAAAGCATTCTACAACATTGACAGAGGAGACGAATTTCTCAAGCAGCAGCCGAAGCAAACACGTTAATGTTCGAATAAATGCGAGGAATGCAAATGCTGAGATCGGTATTGGGATTGTGATGACGCGTCGTGTGAGATAGAGTAAATAAATTTTTACGAATACTAGTAAAGTTTTCGGATGGACAATAGAACTTGTAGTGTGTTTATCCAGAACTACTCGATTTTGTGCAAACGCTTGACCTCACGCCAAGTAACCTCCTGTGTAGAAACTACGCAAAATGGGTAACGAAAATCACCTCTATTCAGAATTGTCATCGGACATCTCTTAGCAGATTACCACTTGTGCAGACCTCGGCAATAGGTTAACGAAAAAATGCTCTGCAAGCAAACTGCTGCGGAACACTAATAGAGGGATCTGTCGATACCATGAACTCAGCATTGTGTTCCACTGAAACAGCCAACTTAATTTTATTTTTTGAATAACGCGTAGAGTTAAGCAAATTACTTGATTTATGGAAAATAGGCTTGAACCAAGTTGAAGGACTACCACATTTTTTCTCATAACTCGTCCACACATCTATTGTGATGACTCCAGCGTATCTCGCATTTCATTCATTTCCTCGTATCCACTTTAGCAGATACAACAGTTTCTGTTTTCGTTATGAAAGTGAATGCATGTTGGTTAGACTGATTCTCTCTGAAATCGTGAAATAGCACTGTTGTGGCTTTTCCATGGGCACTGAAGCAAGTAAGTCGACCCCAAAGAAATCCTATACTAACTTCTCGATCTTGGAAATTGAGAGACTTTTGGATTTGATACAGCGCCGAATCAGCGCTTTGTACATAATGAGCAACATAGTTATTGAATAGTAGATATGAAAATTTATTAATAGACTTCTTGAATATCTGTGACGACCTTGACAACGGTTAATGATGATTCAGCGTAAATTTCGAGAAGATCATGGTCACTTCAGTCTCTAAAACCCTGTTTTCAGCCTCTTTCCATCACAAAATTCCATTCCCACTGAACGTAAAATTTGGAAAAGACCATGGTCACGCTTCCGCTCTTTCAAAAATTCCAATCTCACCGGTGTGCTGCCAACCAATAGTAATTGGGCAGTATTCGTGCTTCCCGAGTAATCTCCATCCATAGTGTGCTCTCTCAATTTCAAAAGTCCAGAATTTTGATTCAGAATCTCAGGTTTGAAAGCTGAACATTGTCAGAGATCTCAGACGTTCCGACAACAACTCAATCACAAGGCGGCGAAGCTCTGCCCGGTGCATAAAAAGCCGACAACTACTTGTCATAAGAACTTTTATAGCTTTGGGTTTATTTTTTTTGAGACTTCAGATAATATAATAATCGAATCAGCAGATCATCAGAAGAGTGTAAACTGTTTCAGAGCTCTCCCACTTCATTGTGAAAAACCGTCATTCAGACACAACACCATTAGAGGCATGAAAACTGTCAGCGAATAATTCGTAAAGTTGTAAGAAGTATTAGTAAAGCACTAATTCTTCGTATCGATATTAACTATTGAAAGATCCGTATAGATCAAGTTCGACAAAATGCGAGAAATCGCTAGAAGTGCCAAAGTGCGAAGGCCACTGCCAATACTTTATCACGCAATGGCCGTGCGGCTCATTTGTCTATTCTATGTGCCGCATTTTGCCATAGCATTTTGCTCCGTTTATTTCTCTGCACCAAGAATGCTTTGTCTTGGTAGATACTAGTCGCAAGGTGGTAAACCTCCTCAGATCCACAACGCTCAGCGACTGCCTGATGTGGTAACGACCTGTGCGAGGCCATGGCTAGGATGACCTTGGAACTACATGGAACAAAAAACCGGCTACTCCAGCGAGAAAAATCCTCTCTAAACTAAGGAGAACATTTGCTCCTGTTCCAAGCGGTGTAACTGTGCACAAAGCTGGACCACGGTTCTCATAGGTGGGAAAAAATACATGCTTATGCTCGAAAGATCCAATCAGGTACTGAATCTTCATTACCAAACAGTCATAATCTGCTGATCTGTATCACGAGCCAATCCACGCGCCAACCATACGGATACAGCATAAAATCAGCTGACTATAGAAATCTTTGAAGGGAAAAAGCTATCAACAAACAGTTCAACAAAAGGGATTAAACAGAACCAGTAGACTTCAAAACAACGACTGAGCTACGATACAGAATATCAACAATAAACATGATGCATTCAGAATCGTGATTTTGCGATTCCCTACGCCTTTGTGATGTTCCACCTTGAGCTGTCGCGCCAGTCCCTCCCCAAACACGTTTACTATGACTCTCGGACTGACCAGCACGTCGGTCGCTCTGAAATAAACATTTTGAAGACAAAACCGATGATCTTGGTCACATTTTTTCGACGCTTGGAATGGTGAGCGAAAAAATCTAACTGCAGGAGAAACTGTCTTGTGATGAAGGTGGAATTTCAATATAAGTTTATGCTCTTGTCAGACATCTGTTAGCATAAAGAACATGATCCAGTTTAAGAAATAGTGAAGAAGGAAAAAAAATCTACGTAGAAGTGAGGATGTGAAACTGTAGGTAAAAAGATCATCACAGCAAACCTGAAACACTCCTCCACGCTCTCCCTTCTGCTTATCACCCTGTCTATCACTACGACCAGGAAACCACTGCCCAGGACCAGCGTAACCACTTCTTCCAGTGCGAGGTTCAAGAATCTGAATAAAGAAAATACTCTATTCTTCAACCTACAAAAAACTGTATAATCAAATATCTCCAGTTTTTAGTGTATCGACAAAGCCAACCCGCTGCTGTACCTTGCGAATTTTCAAGAAAAAAATAGAACCATTCTAGTGAGTTTTGAGAAGCATGTCATGAAAGTAACGATATTCGTTCTTCCAACTATTAGAGGTATTTCGATTATGAACAAGATACCACTATAGGAGATAACAGATAAAAAAAAATTGCCTGTTCATTGTTATCAGCAAGTTGCTGCAATTTGTCTGTAAGATTTAGTGCAATCATTTGAAGGCGTGAAGGCTCTACACGATGCATCATTAAGCAATCCGTCGGCTCGTCGAGAGTGGCAGATAGTTCCTCTTGGATAATCATTTTGCTGCAATATTCAAACTCCCTTGAAGCAGGAAATAAACAACTCATCATACCAAACCTCGTTCATTTGTATATTTCAGATAGAATGAATAAAATGCGATAAAATTAAAACCAACCTGATTACACTATGAACTTGCTTTTTGTCCAACTCAAACAGAGTTGCCAATTTATTGAGAGACACTGTAGTGTAAACAGTTGAATACATGAGTAAATAGGTCCTATAAGAATATTATCGTTATCAATTAAACAATGTTGATTCTCTGACACCACCATATGACTGTTCAAACGATAATGAAGAAAAGTTGCTCTCAAAAATAACTTATACGTTGTAACACTTACCTAAGCGACTCTTCCTGAATACGCTTCACCACCATTTCTTTCACGCTTTCAGCGTTACGGAACAAATTCCATACCTATAATATTAATTAAATTAATACAAAAGAATGAAAGAAAATTCCCACTGACCGCTGCAGAGAGCAGAGAAATTCACCGCCTTTGGGCTAAAATCGTTTTTTTTTTTCAGAACAGCAACAAATCCTGTTATAGCGGTTGCACCTATGACTACTAGTCAAGCGGGCCAATTGAGGGGGTTTCCACAAATTCATGTTTGGAGGAAAGAGCACAAAGATGGTGTATAAAAGTACCACATAACCTTCTGGTTCATTTTATCGTTAACAATGTAATCACGACATTTCTTCCAGTCACCAGCCAGCATCGCTCGCGAAGCCGCAACAACATGCTCGCGTGTGTTTTCCGGTGGACCGATCAAAGAAGACTTAAATATTCCATTATTATCAAAGATCTATTAACTGACTTGAAAAATCTTTCAACAAATGCAATCAAAAACCTGGCAGCTATTTAAAAAGTTAAGTATATAGAATCAAGAGCACATGGAAGTAGCTACTTATTCGCCCACACAAGTACATATAGGTTAGCGGATTTCAGGAGAACCAAGAGATATATAATGGAAGCTGGATCACACACCTTCTCACTTTGTTTCAGCTGATAATGGAAACTTCTGCTGAGCAATCGTCGTCGCATTTCGAACTCACAGCTTGCCATGTGTGGGATTTCGAGCAACATAGAGCAAATCAAGTAAACGCACTCCATCAACTCTACATTGATGTGCATGTGATACGGTACTTGACGCTGACGTTCCAACTTCTCCTAAATAACTACCATATATAGTAGCCTATAGCAACGTAGTACTATATCTTTATGCTGCTGCTAGCTTTACAAACTCAATAATGCCGAGATGAAAGATCTGCCAGAGTGAAGAAGAAAAAAATGTCACTGAAAGCAGAAGTAACAGTTGGCAGAATCTACAAGGACACTGTTTGGGATCGAGTACCTGTTCGGCCGTCCTTTCATGCTGCCTCATAGTAACTGCCTGGGCAAGCAATTCCTTAGCTCGTTGGGTATTCTGAATCTCAGACAATCCTTGGTGAGCTTCTTTAATAAAGCCATGACGAAACGCACAAAGACCTAGTTGGCAAATAGTTCGATTGTAGAGAATCTGTAAAGAACGTTTTCACATGGAACATCCATTCCTCGACTTATCGCACAGATTATATGCGCAAACACAATGAAACAAAAAAGGCTTTTGCAATAAAAAACTAGCTATAGATAGGTCAGATTAGTTTGTTTACCTGCGTATCTGTATCTGAATGATCGACAATGGCCTGGAGATGGCTCATTAACATCAAGTCCCTGGCACGATGCCACTCATCATGCAGCGCTAACCAGTAAACATGACAAAGCATGGCACGTTGTCTTAATCGTTTTTCCTCATCGAGAGCATAGATCTTCTTGCAAAGTCGGTCCATTATTTCACCGACAGGCTCATCACCTTCGTAATTGTCTTGATACTAAAGTAAAAAAAAAAGTCATGGTGCGTAACAACTACTGCTCAAGTTCTACGATCTACATCGTATTCAAATTTATGTCTACATATATCCAAAGTTCTTCACTCAAAACTCTTATACTGAGAATTAACTAACCAAAACCACATTTCGGGAACAGGTTAACACGAATATCAATTTTTTTGGCAAAAGTTGAATACTTTTCGAATCCGAACGGAATGTACTCTCAAACAACATAGAATACCTTGTAATAAAGATGTTCGATCCTCGTCATATACACTTTGCAGACTTCGTCCACATCGAAGATATTCTCATGAATGCGTTCCTGTACGTACTTCCTCCGTCCGTTCGATCAGAAGTGCACATATCCTTCTCCCCTTTTAACCTGGAAAAAACTTTGTATAGCTGCGATATTTTGTCTTCCAGCACTTTTAGCCTAAAGGTATGAACAAGCTCCAAAAAATAAAAGGATAAAAGGATAAAGCTCTCGGCGTTGATCAATCCCTGAGGGCTGCGCCATGCATTCGACTTCAATTTCTAACTTCGTTTGAGGTGATTGAATGCATATCTGGCCCTTTACAATGACTCGCGGTGGCCTCCCGCTGAAACCGAGTCAGTGCTGCTTATCCTCCCAGACAAGTCTGAGACCTATCTGGTACCAATTTTACCGACCCCGGAGGGATGGATGGCTTGGTGAAGCCATGAGCGCGAGATCGAACCATTGACCTCGTGTGCGACGAGCGGCCAGCACCTCTAACCACTGCGCCACATGCGCTCCAAAAAATAGACTTTACTAAAAGACAAAGGCAAGTTATTAAATAAAATGCAAACTTTTCAATATAGTCATTGGAATGACAATCGGCATTCTGAAGGATCTTCGTTAATTCACTGTCAAGACGCTGAATTGTCATCAGTAAGTGAACCTTGGATCTTATATGGCATTGTGTCGTCCTTAGAATAATTGATTTAGATGGATCTCAGGCAAGGAATGGATAGAACTTTCTAATTGCCACCTAACAAATTTCAATTAAAAACCTTCAGATTCTCCTCTTCTTCGAAGAACTTCACTGAGAGTTTGACTTCCGGGTGTGCTATTAGAATGTCCAGAAGCTCCGTAACAGCAACAAGCGTCCTGTAAACATGTGAACTTCACCTCAATATTGATGATGACATGCCAATCATAACACGATTACAGATTCTAGTACATAGCAAGAAGAAAATACTCACTTGTTGAAGTTTGGAAAATTCCATAAAGTCGCTAATTTTTGTGTTTATTTCAAAAAGAGATGAGATAATGTTGAACAGAATTTTGACAGAAATTCCAACACCAAGTTTTTTCTGAAAGAAAAAACAAGGTGCCAGTGAAATTTTCTACACAAGAAGGAAAAAAAATAAACACTGTGAAGAGCAAAAAACAATTGTCACCTCTTCGGCAATCTTATATAGCTCTTGCAGTAGCCGTACGTGCTGTTTTCTGTTCGTCCCTAGACGACCTCTTGATGCCATTACCTCATTCAGCTTACTGGATCATCGCCTACAACACATCACGAAGTTTATCCATCACTGCTTTAACCTTTTGGGTACTAGGATAATTTTTCGTTTGGTACACGGTGCGGTCGACCGACTGACGGAGACCGCTCGAATGACGATACTTCATTTTTTTTTTAAATGAAATTTGGATTTCTTCGGTCAATAAAGGAGTTTTGTATTCATAAAAAGATAGAATATGACTGAAGAGACTTCAATAAAACCATTCCTAGCCAATGAAACAACGCCAATACTTCCCATAGATTAATCAGATGCAAACTGCCCTCCAAAGATGAATATTGTGATCTACGAAGCAACTGAGATATGTCCTCTCATAAATTTTGGCACCAGAGCAATAAACTCCAAACTTATCAAACAGAAGTGGTGAAAGTTGTTTAGAAACATTACTCGAAATGTGCGCCATCAGTCTCAAAACATTTCTGCCACCTCTCAGGCAAAAAAATTAATACCGTTTTATGCAGAATTTCCTGGGATTTCTTTCAGTACCACAACTGTTCATACTCTCCGCACCATAGGAGCTCAACGAAGCCTTTATAACGATTTGCTGCTCCACAACCACAAATGAGACGCGATGCAACAAACCATCGAGAGCATCAATTCGTGCAAAGACTTAAGGATTTATGTCCAGACAAACAGCGCTTCTAATCTTTGCTGCGTTTCGCGCCGGCAACACTAGGACCAGATGCGTTCCGCACGTCCACGGCGTTGATCGAGAAGTCGTCGTCGAAGTAATTGAAGAGGATCCGACTTAGATGAACAAGGAGTTGGACGACGATTTTGACTGTGAGTCACGCGACAATCAGCAGAATATTGGTTAGTGAATTTAGTGTTCATTGCCCTAAAGACAGAACTTAGGAGAAAGCATGATAAACTGTCATCCGTTTTCAGAAGTCCTGCGTATGTTGTATTAAAAAATTACAAAAACGTGCATGCTGTCAATAAATGCAAATTTTTTGCAGAGTATTATAAGCTGCTAACCGTAGCTGTTAACAGGATAATAAGTTGAGTAGCACAAGAATAAAAAGTTCAATAAACTTGTCAATCAAGTACTAGATTTGTATGGGAGAACAAGCATTCGTCACTAAGCACCAATTATTCGGGACGTGGTGCGGACCTCAATAGCCCGTAAATGGGTCACCCCAGTACCCAACACGTGAAATGAGGTACACATAAACAGGTTTTACGTGAATGGAGTGAAATTCCCTTTTGCAGTGGTGAACATTCATAGCTCAAAAATTCCAAAAATCCCCGGTTTTCTGGAGATAAAATTACAAAATAAGATTCAAAGCACAATGATTTCCCTTCTTATTATAACAAAAAATTTGTTAAGCTTCTCAGCTGAAAAATAAAACTTTTGGAACGCTCTGACGGATTTTGACAATGTTGGAATCGCTAAACTACGAAAGAGGAAGAATCTCGCGTAGAAAAATGATTCCATATGATGAACTTACAAGAAGAATTTAGAGGAAAATCACTTGCCTTTCGGGAATTGCTAAACTAAATGCTATCAAAGAATGAATCAAACCTCATGAGTGACCTCCTGCTTGGGTTCAAACAGTTGAACCTGTGTTCTCTTTCGTGATAGGTGTCCATTCGCCACCATCATCGTCCTCGTCATCGATGAGATCAAGGGCAACCTTCAATAAGGCGTTAACATACTCATGAATTACAAAAGAAAGAAATATGAAGGCTGAATGATGAAGTCCAGTATACTTAATTAAATCGGTGTAAATCGGAAATGAATACGGAACTGATCGATATGAAGAGAAAAAAAAAACGACATGAACATAGAGTGGTTCTTCTATCAGCTCAAGTCGTCGTGAAGTCAATTTTCAAGCATTTTATTCCTTCTTGACAGTCACTTATTAAGGTGAGTTAATTCACGCACAGGGAGATGTAAGAATCATTCAGTTATCCACTGATCTATATTTACCTACGGCTGCAAACACTAAATTATGTGCGCATTATCTCCTATGTGGTTATCTAGGATGTCTTCTTGAGGTCAACTTTAATGTTCCTTGCAAGCACTTCTCTTTTTCCAATCATTTAAGAAATAGAGGATGCGGAACAAAACCAAACATCACAGGTGTCACACTTTCGCGATTAACTACACTGCACTTCTTGCATTCGAACCGTTTCCTGGAATCCACCAAAAACGAAAGTTTTTGGAGCTAATTCACGTCGAGCTTCGCTGCTACTCAGGGATATCTTCGCCGTCGTTACATATTCCGTTGAATGCAATGGAGCCTATTCTTCTTGGAATTCCAGTATGAAGTATTCCCATATGGAATTCAGCGAGAGCTTGTCCACAAATACCTGGCACAAATTTCTCCAAACCATGAATATATAGTAAGCCCTGGTAGGCTCAATGCGGAGTTCGATTGACGTAAATTGTATCGTGTGCATGATCAACAGGATGTCTACTACTGTGCTATCCGTTTTTGCACATGTGTTGAACATCAAATGGTGTGACATTTTACCTTCTGGTTCTACAATATGAAGTATGAGGTGATGTCATTTTGGGTTGACAGTCAGACCACGGAATTTCAACTTTTGTGTGTCGTATTCCTTTTCACAAACATCTCTGAACACGTCTAAACTGTTCTCATCACCTGCTCACGGTGGAGAGCAGAAAATGGTGTCTTCCATTCGAAAACGACTGGATAGGAGGAAGGATATACAAGTCATTGCTGATCGATGTGTGATAATGCTTGCGTCACAGACATATTTCGACATAGTCTTCCAAATCATCCATATAAGCGTTCGCGAAGATTTAACACGCCAAGCAACTTTAGGCTTCATAAGTTCAGAAAAAGAATTATCGGATCGCCCATATCGGAGGAGTAGTGTTTTTATGCATGTTTGTGCGAGGAGCGTTGCGCTTGAGTCGCTGCCAGATGTTCCGCCGCGCAGCTCTGCAGATAGCAGGTGACATGTACGGGGATATTAGGAGACCGCTATTAACTTGTTAGGGCGATTTCAGGATGTCAGCATTGGCTGTAGCAGACCACTGTTCATTGAATGAGAATTCATCACTCTATGATTCCGTTTCAACCAAGGTGGTAACGATTTACACACGCTTCATTTTCTCCTCGACTTCCAAATAAGAGTTCCGAAAATAAGCTGGATGGCGAATTTGATAACACGAATTTCTCGCTTATCACTTGAGTAGATTTCAGTATGTTGGATTTCATGCATAAAAGAAAGTTGCTGTTAAATTTCCGCATATCAAGCAGATATAGTATCAGGATAGAAAACAAAACCCCAATCTTCGAGGATCTACTACGGAAACAACACATTGACTTACTTTTGGCTTGTTCTGATCTCTCTGCTTGCGTTTCTTCTCCTTTTTAGTGTCAGCGGCGCCTTCATCATTTCCACGGAACTCCTTCCTTAACGAATATATAAAATAAACCTATTATCAGAAATTTGGAAAAGTGCTTCAAAACAACACTCGCAGTGGATTTGTGACACATCAACACTTCAAAACGCTGAAAAAAAAAACGACTGAAGTTTTCTACAGAATTATTGTGCAAAACCGAACTTTAGGAAGTGCCTTCTCAGGCCTCCATTTTAGAACCGAAATCTGCATCATCGTCGGATGCGCTCGAGTCAGTATCTGTTGACCAGTCATCTGAGTCACTCTGAAGAAGAAAAGTCGGTTGAAAACGATATTATTAGCTAAAATGGTCCAAAAAAAGCTAGCTAACAGTGAATTAGAACTCATCAACTCTTTCCTCACCTGTACGAAAGCACATGAAAACTCAGTGATCAAGAAAGAGATTGACAAAGTAAGGATAAAGTATGTCACCTCAGTTTCACTGCTAATATCGTCCTTCTTTTTTTCCTTGCCAATCGGTGGGGCTATTTCATGATCATCATCGCTTGATTCTTCGCCCTGAAGTCAAAACACGGAAATAAAACAGTTCTGAATTAAAGTAAGAAATTCAAACACCAGAAAAACCACCTCTGCGTCTTTTTCCTCAGGAGTCTCATAACCTACAGGATCAGGACTTTCGCGATACTCACTGATTTTCTGCTCAAACTCCTTGACATATTTCCGGACTTTCTGTCGTAAATTAGTTAACGCCTTTAGATTTATTTTCGACAGCGCCTAGAATAGTTCAATGATTAGAGAAATTACAGGCACGCCAAATGAAACGCCTACATTTTTTGCTTCTTTGTTTTCCCAGAAGCCTAGCACAAAGTCCTCCAAATCAGCAAGATACCTGTGAACGGCATATGAAGCGACAATCAACTTTTTCAATTGTGAATTCTTATTTACTAATATTATAGTCATACAGGAAATCAAAGCGGAAATGAAAAGATTATTGGGAACAAAAACTGAACTGAATATATGTTATGGAAATCAAAAATTATTCTAGAAATGTCGCGGGAAAATGCTGTGTTACTATTGAAAACTCAAACCAGAGTTTTTTCTACTAAATAAAAAAGTCCTCATTGGAATATACTTGACCACATGATAACAGGAGTCAAGCTCTAATAGAAAAGATGGACTCCTAGGTAAAATCATTTTGGTCAAATGATCGTCGCTAAATGAAGTTCAGTGTTACTCTGTACCAAGCTCCACCAATTCTGGCTAGCATTTAAGAACAAATTCCCATCACCACTTATCACCGGTTCACAAAACTGACAAAAGAATTCTAATGATTTCATAACCCTTAACTAACAACTTGTCTCGGATGGCTCTTTCTGGCGAGCAATTAAAAATATAAGCAAGTCAGACAACAAATTTACAGTGGTTAGCTAAAGGATTTCATCTGCAGTTAAAAGAGACAAGGCTGAAACTTCAAATACGCTAGAATAATGACATTAATGATTCTCAAAGTAACGACTATCTTTTGTCTGGTAAACGCGGCACATGGCAATACCTTCCAATCGACTATTTTGAGACCTCGCTTAGAATATCTCATAGAATGTTCTAAACCTTCCAGAGGCGGGCATATGGCACCTCTAGTGGTGGACGTACGTTTCGGGCGCATTCCAGCAAGCCTTATAAGTACGACAAGTAAAAACTCAAAACATTCTATCAAACTATATTGATTTTCAAGCGAGGTCTCAAAATAAGTGATTGGAAGGTATTGCCATATGCCGTGTTTACCAGCCGTAAATCATTTGAAAAATCACTTTAGACTGCAACGTCAAGTGATCTTTTCGCTTGATGTGAAGCAATATATCTTCAGCTCCGCTAAAATTAATTGTAGGAGGAAAGCGAAAGGCACGTGCCACAGTTTGCAAACAGTCGATGAGATGAATTATCTAAAGATTTGTGTCAACCACGAAAACGCATTCGTAGGGATTGCGGTCTGAATGGGATAGCCCTTTAAAACAGCGATAATTTTCAACTCTTTACTAAATGATACTTACTAGGGAAGAAAAACAATATTTCCATGGGCATCTCATGTGTTGAAGGCATTTGAAGACTTCGCAAAAACCCGACGGACTATATTCATTTGATCAGATCGCTTTAGATGAACATTTACTACATGTACGAACTCACAATGCAACCGAAACGATCCCATTATATATACAAAAGACTGACTTGTCCACCTCTGACCATTATATATGCATAGTGCAGATTATTTGAAAAATAGTAAAAAAATCAAATAAAGTTTTAATCATAAAAGGTTTCGAATGTGAAAACGTTTGCCAAATTCCCGATATTGAGGCCTTGTAATCGACCTCAAATTAGCAATTTAACTTATTCGGGACCGTGACCCAACTCTCTGCGGTTCTGACCGCCAGCGTGCTGCGTCTAACAGTGGCACGGTGGGCATCAGCGATGGAGAGGAAGAGGAGCAGACCGTCCAAAATTGCTAGTCAAAGATGCAAAGGCTGTGAGTCCACGGTCCCGAAAGGGTTAGCAAACATATTATGTCTCCATGAACCGATCTTACTAATTTACTTTGATGATAAAAGTAAATATAAAAGAAAATATTGAAACAAAAAAGTAGGTCTAAGGAAAAAAATCTGCAGCTAACGTCGACAAAACTGAATAGAAAATGTAAAAGTGAACAAGATGAAGAAATTACCGAATATAGAAGCGAGGAGTAGAGATATTTTGACGAGAAAACACTGTTTTCCGATTTTTCATATGCTCTCACCAGATCATCAAACACTGAAAAAGAAAAGGGAAAGTAGCAATGAATGAACAGTTTCCAAATGAAATCTTACCTGCTAGAGTTTTGGTGAAGTCTTTATTATTCTTAGCATTATTAATTTGCTTAATAAGATCCTTGAGTTCTCCTGAATTTCTTCTCTTTGTGGGTACGGACAATACGCTTCTCTTCGTCTTCGCTGTCACTCGGATAGGCGAAGTCTCGAGCACTATAATATGAAAAGAATGAAAATATTGAAAGTTAATTTTCAATTTTTTACTGTTTTTTTAGAGTGCTATGATGTTCCATATAGATCTAAGGAATTGAGTAGGAAGCAAAAACTCGATTTCAGACCCATCAAGGCCACCGATGTGCCACCATTCATCCTTCGATAAGCCCCCTACACCACAGAAAGCTAAGTTATAGGACGAACAAAATGCTTCGAAAAAACGAAAAATCTGGAGAGTCTTTCAACTTTTCAACTGAAGTTTATTATTTTCTACGACAGGACACGACATGGAATATAGTTAGAGCATTCGGCGTAGACCAAATCCCTGAGGGATGCGTCATGCACTCGACTTTATCGAGCATCGCTTGAAGTGATTGAATGCATATTTGTTCTTTGCGATAACTCGCGTTGGCCTAACGATGTGGCAAATTAATACTGCAATCCTTCCAGAGAAGTTCCTTGCCAATTCACTAACTTGAGAGGGATAGGAGGCTTGGTGTGCTTTGAGGGTGGGATCAATCCATCGACCTTCCAGAGAAGTCCGGTGCCAATTCACAAACTTCAGAGAGATAGGAGGCTCGGTGAGGCTTGAGGGTGGGATCAATCCATCGACTAACAACTGACCACCTATGTGGGCCGCAGAGCATCTCTAGCCACTGCGCCTTTTATGCTAAGATACTGTGTGAGACGTAAGCACAAAAATTGCACAAATTCGAGCAAAACTCGTGATTCAGGTGTTTCAAATCTTCAATTCCTCCTACTTAGAGCTCAAATGTTATAATTTACTATCGCAAGATATGAGAGCAACGACCACGACGGAAGCTCCGTATCAGTCTTCTGTATTAGTTACATAAGTTTTGGCACTAGGGCAAAAACACCAAATTTATTAAGCAAAAGTAATTAAAATTGCACGATTATGGTATCATTCATCTGCTCATTTTCTTACGAACATTTTGGGATACAAGTTGCCTGCACTTGTCTTGAGACGAAGATGTTTTGGGAACAAATTCACTTGCTATTCACGCACGAATGACGCCCAGAAGAAAATGCAAGGAAGCGGCGCGCAAGATTGATGGAGCTTGGGGCGTCAATACGGAGTCAAAAATAATGGCTATGAAGTGGTTCCAAAGCTCAAAGCTGGACAGAACAGCCTGGAGGGCCATTCGTGTTCGAGCCGTCCATAGGATCCCTTGACCATGTGCGCCTCTTCACTAGCATTTCCCCCTATGCGCCATTAGCGCACGACTAGCAAACGAATTTGTTCCCAAGACAGTTCCATCTCAAAGCAAGTATAGGCAAGTTGCAGATCAAAATGTTTGCAAGGAAATGCGCAATTGAAGGATAACAAAATCATGCACGTTCGATTACTTCTGGTTGATAAATTTGGTGTTTATTGCTCCGGGACCAAAATCCATGACCTAAGAAATAGATGAAAAAGAACTACCACGTGAAAAGACGCTATGAGGAAATTCCGTGTCAACGTAAAGCGCTAAATACAAAGAAAAGCCAGGAGAACTCTACTCTCAGAAAAATATCCTCCCTACCAAAGAAATGGGGCAATGAAATTCGGGTGTAAAAGCTCTGAAAAAAACATTAGGTGAAAAAATGACGAGCGCTCTGACAAGCACTGAAGAACTCACAGTGGGACTTTCTTGATCTGCACCTCTTCCTCAACATCGGATATGTCAGACTCTGAAGACGAGTCAGAGCTGACCGCTCCTTTAAAGAACTTTGACATTCCAAATCAACGAAGTAGAGCCAACACGTAGCAAAAGATATGTAAGCCTGCAAAGTATGGCTTTTAGAATACAAAAAACCACTTCTCTGTGAATTTCGGCGTTAACATTTGACATATGTAAGTCTTTAGGCGCAGTGGTCAAAGTGCCCTGCGTCGCACAGAAGGTCATTGGTTCCATTTCGCGCTCATGGCTCACCAAGTCATCCATCCTTCCGGAGTCGGAAAATGGTACCAGACTAGTTCAAGACTTGTCTGGGAAGATAAGCGGCACTGAATCGATACAATAGGAGGCTAACGCGAGTTATATGTAGAGGCCAGATATGCATTGGAATCACTTCAAATGGTAGCTGATAAAGTCGGATGCATGATGCATTCCCAAGGCATTGATCAACGCCGACAGCTTTATCCTTTATCTTTTTTGAGTCTTAAAGATCTATCCTGTTACCCGAAGGGAGGTGGACGAAGTTTCTTGTAGTTTTACAACTACTATCAGTATTCCAGGGTCGAGTTAAGAAGGTAAGTTTCTTAGAAGCCTTTAGGACCAATGAATAAAGGATAAGGCTCAAGTTTTCGAAGTAAATCAATCCCTAAGAGATGAGCCATGCATTTGACCCCATCGAATATCATTTGAAGCGATTTCAATGCATATCTGGCCTTTGAAATGACTCACGGTGGCCTACCGCTGTGCCATCAGTGCTGCTATCTCCCAGACAAGTCTGGTACCAATTTGCCGACCCCGCAAGTATGAAAGGCTTGATAAGACTCGAGAGCGGGACCGAACCATTGACTGATCGATCACGAGCGTCGCATAACAGTTTTTAACCACTGCGCCGGAGTAAAAGAATGGAAAGATAGAGCTCTCGGCGTTGTTCAATCCTTTGAGGGACGCGTCATGCAGTCGTCTTCAATTTCTTAGGCTCGTATGAGGCGATCTCAATGTATATCTGGCCTTTACAAGCACTCGTGGTGGTCTCCCGTTGCATCAAGTCAGTGCTGCTTATTCTCCCAGACAGGTCTCGGACCATTCGGGAAGCAATTCACCAATTCCGGAGGGATGAAGGCTTGGTGAGCCATGAGCGCGAGATCGAACCGTTGACCTCGTGTGCGACGCACAGCACTTCTAACCATTGCGCCACAAGCGCTCCACGCCCAGAACACACGGATAAAAACAACAATTGGGTGGTGGTAGCAGGTCATGATCACCTGTATCACCTGTCGTCCCGTTGATCGTCGAGTGACTCGAGCGGGTACCAGCAACTCTTCCATTTTTCCCTATCGCGTGCAAGAGTAGCCCAGTGGGTCCTCCTTGCTCTAGGAATTCGCTGAGCATCATATCTTTCTTCCATCGCTTTCGTGAAGAAATCGGACCAACGGGTCAGTGGTCTTCCTTTAGAGCGCTTGACGTCCCGAGGAATCCAGTCGGTAACGGCTCTCGTCCATCGGTTGTCGTTGAAGCGCATCACGTGTCCGGCCCACCTTATTTTCGATATCCTGGCGTGTAGAACGGCGTCTCTGATTTTCGATCGTTGACGTAGGTCGGAAGTTCGGATCCTTTGTCTCATTTGCGAAATACGAGATACTCCTAGCATCGACCTTTCGACTGCGCGTTCGATAACGGCAAGTGATCTTTCATCCTGCTTACGTAGCGACCAGGTTTCTGCTGCATACGTTAGGGCAGGGATAATTGTCGAGTCGAAAAGGTGGGCACGGAGTCGGATGTTCTTTGTCCTCTTCACTACATCTTCGATGCTCTTAAACGTTCCCCAAGCCGCTCGTTTCCTCCTGCTCAACTCTGGGGCTAGGTCGTTCATCATGTTGATTTCACGACCTAGATAGATGTAACTGGAGCATTCGGAAATTGTCGTTCCGTTGAGCGTGAATGGGGCATTAGAAACCCATCCGTTCCTCATGAACATTGTTTTCGTTAGATTCAGTTGAAGACCGATCTTTCCACAGGCGTTATCGAAATCAGTCAACATTCGTTCCGCTTGGCTGATGTTTGGTGTTATGAGAACGATATCGTCAGCAAAGCGAAGATGGTTTAATTGTCGACCGTCAATTTTCACTCCCATTTCGTCCCATTCTAATGTTCGCATGACGTTTTGTAGGGTGGCAGTGAATAGTTTTGGCGATATTGTATCGCCTTGTCGAACCCCTCTTCTTACGTCAATGGTGATATTGTTGTAGAATGGAGATATTCTGGTCGTGAAATCTTTATAAAGCTCACGAAGGATCATTATGCACCGAGTAGGGACGCCCTGGTTATCCAGAGCCTCTATAACCGCTTCTGTTTCCACTGAATCAAAGGCTTTTTTCAGATCGATAAAAGTGAGACAGAGTGGTTGTTTGTACTCTCGCGAAACTTCAATGAGTCTTGTGATCGTGTGGATGTGGTCCATGGTACTAAATCCTTTTCTGAACCCTGCTTGTTCGCATGGCTGTCCTTCGTCCAGTGTTCTGTCAATCCTGTTCAGGATGACTCGAGTAAAGAGTTTATAGACAACGGACAGCAAGCAGATTGGGCGATAATTGCCTATGTCGTGAAGGTCTCCCTTTTTGAACAACAATACGGTCTTGCTGGTTTTCCATTGAATAGGGACCTTGCATTCTGACAGGTAGCGAGTGAAGAGCCGAGCCAGGGTGTTGATGAGAACTGGCGGCAGGTTCTTCAGGTGTTCTGGTCTAATCCTGTCTGGACCGGGTGTTGTTCTGTTTTTCACCGACGATATAGCATGTCGGATTTCGGAAGGAAGGACCGGTGGAACGACATATTCGTCCTCTTTCAATTTATATGACGGTAAGAGAACATGGCTAGCGAAGAGATCCGAGTAGTACTGGTGGATGATTTTCTCCATAGCCCTTCTGGAAGCTGTAAGTGTCCCGTCAGGGTATCGGAGTGCAATCATCTTGGTCTTATAGTTGGCGAAGCCTCGCTGGGCTTTGCGAATGCTCTTCCCAGCTTCTGCGGCTTCTGCCATAACTGCTGCTCTTCTCTCTTTAAGGTCTTCTTTTATCGCTTCTCTGCATCGTTTCGCAAGTTCGGACGTAAGGTTTCGGTTGCCTGCGGCTCGTGCGATTCCACGTTGACGTATCAGCTCGAGTGTCTGCGGAGACAAGCGTCTCTTCGTGACCTTAGGACTTTCGGCTTTTTTAGCGCCAACGTGAAGATATTCAACGAGTCGATCGTATTCTTCGTCGATGTTGTCGACAACGGTATCTTCCCAAGAGCCGACTAATGATTTGAATACATCCCAGTTTATGGTAGTTCTGGGACTACGTTGTTTGAATTTAGCGGCTTTCTCTCCTCTCCTCGAAAATCGGAACGTTGCGCGAAGGAGGCGATGGTCTGATCCCGTGTAGAACTTGGGAACAACAGCGACGTCGGTCAGGCAAAACCTTCGATTTACTATGATGTGATCTATTTCGTTATGGTACTCTCCATTGGGAGACTCCCACGTCCATCGCTGATAGAAAGGCTTTTGGAATTGCGAGTTACCATGGATGGTTTGAGTCGTCATGATAAACTCGGATAGCCTCTCACCCTGTTCATTCCATTCTAGTCCGTGGGTCCCTATGTGACGTTCTTCAGACGTTCTTCTAGGTCCAATTTTTGCGTTAAAATCTCCGACAATGACCTTGAAGAATGTATGATCTTCTCTGAAGAATTTTTCGAGGTCCATATAGAACGCTTCGACTTCGTCTTCGTCATAGCTTGATGTTGGTGCGTAAGCAACGAAGATGGTCAAAGCCGGCATAGAACCACATCGTTTCAACCGTAATCGTCCGATGCGGGTTGTTAGTTGTTCGAACGAATCAATGTTCACGGTCAAATTCGATTTGACGAGGACGCCAACGCCACCGACACCTCTGCGATCGCATGTTCCAAGGAACAGTTCTTCTCCGGTGTCATAGACAGCGTGAAAAGGATGGCGCCTTCTCGTCTCAGCCAGGCCAATGACGTCGTACCTTATTCTTCTTGCTTGAATCAACAGATCTTCTACAGCGGATTGTTGAGCAAGGGTTCTTGCGTTGTAGGTACAGATCGTCATTTTAGTCCGTTTCGATCTTGGCAGCCTAGTTCGGCCCTGAGATTTTAGCAGCCTCTCCGTACTCGTCCTACCTGGCGCTGCCGTAGCCAGGGGCTCTTTCGGGGTCAGGGGAATGAGGCCCATATTTGTTACTGTTTTTGGCATTTTTGATACCCAACGTGTAGCTTGCCAGGCTCTAAACGTGGGGGCTGGGTACTCACGAGTAGCTTGCCAGTCTCTCTCGGAGGAGCGGGAGGAGCTTATTTGTTGGAGGCGACTCCTAACCGCCTCCCATGTACTTCCCAGCCGCTTGATTGCAGGCTTTTGGCCGACTTGACTCGTAGAAATAGAGTTTTGTCAAGTCGGCACTGCAGAAGCAGGGAGCTCGTCCCCTGAATCCACCTGCGTCTCTGGGAAGCACACGGTCGCTTTTGGTTCGCGTTTTATTCCCCTATCCACCACCTGGGGACGCGCCACGTGCCCTCGCGACTAACCGGGCGGGATCCCTCAAAGAAGGAGGTCCGTGGCAGGTCACGATAAAAGCTAATTATTTAAGAACAATTTAAGAGATTACGGTTGTAAGAATCGAAGGACAACTAGTAAAAATGGCAGCTGTTCACCTACTATAGCGATATGAGAGATTTAACGGAAATCCGTCATTTCAGATGAGGGAGCTCTTCCACAGCAAGACATTCCTCGACTCTATCTGATAATTACTATTTTAACCAACTTGTCATGTGACCTGTTTATGGGCTCTTATGCTGCCCGATACACGTGTTTCGGCCTTGAAGCCTCGTCAGTCGAGCAGGCTCTTCGTCTTTAGACAGTCCTCTTCGGGGCCCCCACGTCCCCCAATAAAGAGTAGGCGACGACAGACGATAATAATTACGAGATTTATAATAGCAATAATAATTATGTGATTGGGGGCGACGTGGCCGAGTGGTTGTGACACTTGTCGCGGCGCGCGTGGAGCCGAGCCGAGCCTCAGCCTTCGATTCTCCGGCGGTCAACAACAACGCCTTATGGAACGCCACAGCCTGGCTATACAAGAGGAAGACGAAAAACGAATCGAATGCCAGAAGTACTGGGATCTGCACAAAGGAAAATAAGATGAGTCGTGTAAATAACTACATAAACTATGAAATAATGAGATAACGATATATTTATGGTGGGACGAATAATAATTATCAGATACATTGAAGTCTGAGCGTGATCTTAAGCAAACACTCGAAACGAACGGTGCAATACTAATGAATAGTTATGGATTCGGCATGGACAAGAACCATTGAGTGAATCAAGTTATAACGACGCCAGTGGAGAGCTGTGGTCTCATCGATTTTTTAGCCTAAGCCTAGGTCTAAGCCTAAGCCGAAGCCCAAGCCTAAGCCTAAGCCGAAGACGAAGCCGAAGAGCCCAAGCCTAAACCTAGGTCTAAGCCGAAGCCTAAGCCTAAGGCCTAAGGCCTAAGTCCAAGCCCAAGCCCAAGCCTAAGCCTAAGTTTAGGCTTAAACCTAGGCCTAAGCGCTCCCTGGTAATTTCTCATTTGAGGAAATCAATTAAAAAAATGATTTCACAATTGACGAGACCACCTTCTCTACAATGAGCCGCTATAGCTTATAGAAAACACTTTTCAATTCTATAAAATTACTAGAAAACAGGAAAACCTGAGAGCTATTGATTTGTTTCCGTAAAAATGAACGTTGATGGACTCTGCGTGTCAGTGGGCGAGTTGTCGTATGCCTGCTTCCTTGTGTCATCACGACCGTTACACATTGCGACGACGCCTGATTTTCAACAATAAGTACCTTCCCTCCAGTGTAGTAAGGAAGTTGTTCAAGAGGGTACTCAGGTGCGGATGTGTTTGATCTACAGAGATCTTCTTTCATATTGTCGCGTCTTTTTTTCGGGAATCTGTGGCCGAATGGTTAGAGATGCCCGGCGCGGTTCGGCGCGAGCTCGATCCCCAATTCACAACGCTCTTCGGCCATTAACAACGAACGCCCCAGTCTGGCTATCCTCGAGATTGCAAAGAGACATGCTCGACCAGTATGCTACAACTTTTGTAGAGGAAATAGCACCTCTATCAAGCGATGAACACGAAGAGACGAACTGAAGGCTAGAAGTACTGGGATCGACACCAAGAAGAAGATCTATATAATGACATAACATGTTTTGAACCGTTTGTGAGACCTGATAAGTGCTAGACAGGCGCCTGTTTCGTCCTTCAGAACTCGTCAGCAGTATAGTCTTCTTCGGGTTCAGCCGATCCCTTGACGCTATACTCCTCTGTAGAGGAATCGACGCCGAATAATAATCAAATCGTCGTCACGGGTCAGGCGACGGGCACCGTGGCCGAGTGGTTGTGATGTTGGTCATGGCGCGCGTAGACTCGAGCTTCTTTCTCCAACTCTCTCCGGCAGTCAACAACAACGTCCTATGGAACGCCACAGCCAGGCTAACCTCGAGATAGCAAGGAAACTCGCTCGACCAGTATTTTACGCCCTTCAAGAAGAAGACGAAAAACAAATTGAATGCTAGAGGTGCTGGGTTCCGCACAGCGAAAAGGAACACTGTGATGACGGATCAAATAGTGCTGAAAAGTCAGGTGGCAAAATCGCCCGACATTGCAGTGCCGAGTAGTCGAGCTTGACTTGCGGAAATTTATTTATTATTCGGCGTCGAGTTCTTTATAGAGGAGCATATCGTCAGAGGATCAGCTGAATCCGAAGAAGACTGTGCTACTGACGAGTCCTGAAGGACGAAACAGGCGCCTGTCTAGCACTTATCAGACTTCACAGACGGAGGACTTTTCCACCACTTGAAACGTGAAACCCTAGGTTTCCGTGTAACTCTAATAGTCCATGATTTTCTCTACATGGTCATATGACTTTCCTGCATACATAACTTTTTTGCACGATAGGGACTTTGATTGCAAAACGTGATGTTTTCTCGTTCTTACAACGTCCTATGATAGCATTTCTAAAAACCAATTACAACATCGAAATCCTCGAGATTTGGGTTATCGAACTAATAATAAGAGTTTGATGCAGAGCCATTACAAGTTCCAGTCGGGCAAATATAGCAAACTAAGTGTGAAACATAGTTTTGAAATTGCCGCTACTAAGTAGTCAGAGGGCTTTTTCAATAATCAAACGTGTTGTTGAAATCGCAGATTCAAGATTTCGAAGGATTACCAAGTGTCTAAAGGAAAAGTTCTGTCCACCTAGAAAGACCTCCAAACAGTCATGTACCTCAGCCGGTACACTTCCTCCCTTAGGAGTTAGAGCCTTTTTGAGGTTGATACATTAGTGGCTTACGTACGTTTCGGCAGTATCGCCCGATTCATCAGAGCCACAGTTGCACTCTGAACCCGACTCTATAGCAGGGATGGAGAATGTTTTTTAGTGATAGCACGTAATTGCAGTTATCACCACTTTGGAATTTTAGTTTTTGAGCCTTCCACAATTACGTGCATTGAATTCAACACATGCATGGCTGCGCGCTTCATACCGTAAGTGTTGATTTAAATACACACGCCACTATCTGGCCTATTTTGTCGCACAAAACGTTTCTGTTCGTGTTTTTGTAGTCAGTCGATAATAGGTAGGAAAGAAAGTTCTGGGTCACTTGTAAAAAAGTGAAAATCTATTTATGAATATCAAACACAGACAATAATAACTATTCTTCAAAGTAAAGGCTATCGTTTCTACAACTTTCTGCCATCGGTCCGCCGACTTTCGAATCTAGACGAAAATTATCCTTCGACTAAGAATCAAAGAGCAGTACATCTTCCAAAGCAGCAATCAAATCTTCGTTGTTCAACTTTATTGGACGTTCTGAACGAGACTTCTGTTCGAGGTTAAGATCTCCGGCATCAAAGTGTTGAAACCAGCGTTCAGCAGCAGATTTACTTGTTGTGTCTTCCACTTCAACTTCGTTGAATTCATCGATTGTAGTTCGCTGTAAAGGACCCTTTTTCCAAAAATGACGCACTAAAACACGAACATCGATTGCATCGTTGGACATGGAGGTGGCTTGCAACAAAGTGGAAACATAGACGAATAATATCTAGGCCTGCAATAGGAAAATTCCACATAAGAAACTGTAATACAAGCTTGTCAAAGTGCCACAAAACTTTCTTTCTAACAGTAGTAATAGCTTTGGCCAGGCTGTATATAAAGTACGTGCGCACCGCACTAACTAAGAATCAAAATAGATCACCATCACTTATGCTTGATTATGCTTTAAATTATAAGTTGGAGCCCAGTGTAAGGAAAACGACCGAGAAGACGCTTGGGCCAGGCACTAATACTGACTGGGCTGTGAGTCACTGGTATGAGCGCTTATGTGAAGGCGATACGAGCTGTCAAACCTTACTCTCACGGGGCAGTCACTTTTGACAAAGGTGTTTCGTACCAGAGCTGGAAGTGCATTCAAATGCTAGTACCAGGGATTTGGAGCAGATACTTCGATACACCTGAGCACCGTCGCTAATCATACAAATGAACTGAGCTTTAGGAAAATGTCTCAATGGACATCTCATGCAGTGACCAATCACGATGACTCTACAAGCGTGGCCTTCTGTGAAAGTCTTATGCTTCAACCGCACAGGCAGGACTTTCTCAAGTCGATCATCACTGGAATTGAGTCCTGGGTCTACTACGAGAACAACATTCACCACTTCTAGTGACTGCCTCGCCAGAATTACCCGCCAACTCAATCAAAACCCTGTTTGTTGGAAGCTAACTCTATAATTCTAAGAGTATACTTCTTTTTTAAAAGGCCTTCTCACAGCGCTGCATGAATGAAAATAAAATTGCGTTTCAAGCGCTGCGCGCACAATTGCGCATATTTCTGTTACTTATTCGGAAAGTTTTCCTCCATTTCGTATAAATTCTTGGGTTTTTTTGCATTTTGATTATAGGAAAAGCTTTGTTAAATCAATCTAAAAGCTTGAACTTTCATTTTCTTTTTATAATGTCAAAAAAACCGTCTAATAAATCTAAGCTTGGGCAACCTAAGCCTATGCACGAAAGGCATTGATACGTGTAGAGGATATTTTGGAGTGTCAGAGTCACATATTTTGTTTAAAGTTTGTTTGGAGCACAGAAAAAATTCTAAATTCAACGATGGAAATCGAATGTGAATCGCTCTGCGTGATCGATACGCAGCTACCCACACATTCCCTAGCCGTACAAGAATTGTGAGCCGAGTGCGAAATTCAGTCTTCTTTTGGCTGTTACATCGCACTTAATGGTCTTTTCTAAAAGTCCACTATACCGATGAAATCAGCAAAACTTAAGCTTTTTAGTGATATCAAAAATCTAAGAAAAATCCTTGTCCAACAAAAACGTGCCGAGTGTGAAAGATACTAGTTTGGAAAAAAGGTTCCTTGACATCCGCGAAAAGTTCAAATTTTATGTTTGTTTCACACATTATCGGTTTTTGTAAATTCATGGGAGTATCTCAGGAATATTTCCATAAAAAATTCTCACGCCAGCGCTAGTTATAATGCATCAAATTCCAATTTGCTCTTCGGATATAAAATGATGATTATGGATGAAACTGGGCTTCGAGTTTTGACACGCTATCGCTGGAAATGACTGCATTTTGACAAAAAATGCTGCGAAGGAGATCTGTGATGCCGAATGTGAAGGAACTGTGAGCCATGTGACTGTTACAAAGTGATTAAAACGACGTTGAAAGTGGCGATCTCAGTTTAAAGACCAACACCGTTTCGGCCGGTCATTGAAGTGGATGATGGAGATCTGCAAGCAGCTTTGGATGCAAGATCGTTTTCAAGCACTCGTGATTTGGCAACAGAACTTAGCGTCAATCAAAAGACAATTTGAAATCATTTCCAACAGTCCACGATCTAAGAGGATTAAGTGGTGAGCAAAAATACGAACTCGGACGGGAGCCGCGTTTCATCCGTAGCGGGGACGCGTGTTACCACTACACCACCAAGGTACATTTGTGTCACCACTCATTTTTCAATATCTCCATGATAGCTGTCAGCCATCAATCTTTAACAGGTTGGGTGGTTATGCGATTTCGCTTTATAAACCCAGTTTAGCTGACAGCTATTGTGATAAGTAATACTCAAAATCTTTAGTGTTTTTACTGCCCTTTCGCAGTGTTATGATGTTTTATAAATACTTAACACTGCGAAGTGGCGGTGAAAACACTAAAGATTTCGAATCCACGATCTGTTGAAGGAAAGGTACCTGACATTGTTCGTCGAAAGCGCGCTGTTTCAACAAAACAATGCCAAACCTCACACCGCAAAGAAGATCGAGGAAAAGTTTGATGAATTGGAGAGAACCGAGATCTTGCCGCTATTAGTCGATGGCGTCGTCCGATTTGAGATCTTCTCCGCTCAATGGAACATTCCCTGCGTGAACACCGAGTTGAGACTAAGATCAAGCTAGCGACATGTCAGGAATTTTTGATCCAGATCCCAGATAATGACGCGTTTCGAGCAGATGCGGAGGCTTGCAGATCGTTGGCAGGAGATCGTCGGGGTAATGATGGTCTTTGTTTTGGAGAACAATTATTGTTGTTTTTCTATTAAATTTATGTAAAAACTCTTAAAAAGCGCAAAACGCTTGGTGTCTACAAGGTTGAAAGTAATTAACGACAACGGAGAAATATCCAAAGTGGTTGTTTTCATTTTATGTGTAAAGTAAACCAAGCCCTTCATACCTCCAGGGTTGACTGTTCATTTCTTCGCATGTTTTCGTGGTAAGATACAGAGCTGGTGTAGTGCGTTGCTTAGGTTGCCCTACAATACCTACTCGCCTTTGGTTCGATCTGACTCCCTCGCTCACCAAATTTTCACTATCCCTGTGGGTTCCACAGCACTGACTTTATACATCGGTAGGCCTCCGAAGGCAGTTGTATGTTTCCAATATATATTCAGTTAATTCAAGGATTTTATGAGCTCCTGGTAGGGTGATGCTCATGATGAATCTCATCATTAGTCCTACGTTACCCACTACTTTTGTCTTTCGAGTTTATGAGTGCGAAAATAAAATGTAGTGTCGCGAGTAGCCATTGACTATCATCTTTTAGTACTGCTAGTAAGCATGAGCTGATCCGTGAATACAGAAATTACAATCGAGTTGTACGTGTTAAAGTGGAGGTTGTTGTTGACTTCCTGTCAGGGAATACCGATGACTTTTTGATTCGCTTTGTGCCAGCTCATAATACACTGACTACTACTCTATGTAATACCAACAAAAAATTATATTATCTGGAATTCAAGGAAGAAAGCCTTTTTAATCAACAAAATATGCAACGAGTAAAGGATCAGGCAAGAATCTTTTAATTTGTGACTGCTAGCCAATTAATTATCTCAGTCATACTTACACATCCGACAGAATTTCCCAACAGCTGGTAAGATTTTGAGCCGAGTTTTGTACTCAAACATCAGTTTCAGTCTTCCAAGCGAAATTGTCGTCTAGGTATAAGAATAGATACGCAGTGTTGGGCGTTGATCAATTCCTTAACTATTTTGGACACTATTCTGCTGTCGTAGAGATGTGTGAAACAGACTTGAAAATAGCTGCAATGGTCTACCTAGATATCTTGTCACGTTTTTATTCTCCCATACAAGTTTCTTAACAATGTGTCATCCTGAAATTGTTGTAGGGCTTATTGGGCCCGAGATCGAACCAATGAGCCATCTTGTGAGTATTGTAAGGGACTTCCAGCGATGAGGTGTACTCATGTCATGATGTGAATATTTACGTTTACTCATATGTCAGTCTTTGTTATTGTATAACGGTAGTGCTGAGTGTTATAATCCAAGTTTCATCAGAGTTTATCATTATTATATAAATCATTCTGTTACTGCAATCAGCTATGTAGTTGATCGGAAGCATAATTTTTTCACGCGACACCGCTTTATTTTGTCTAAAAAGTGTAAAATTGACTTTTTACATAATCGTAACTATACGTCGAAATATGAAACACGGTGGATGAGAGACAAAACAAGACACTGGGCTATGCACATATAAAGATAATAAAAATTTCGAGGCACGGTCTGTTGTCTCAGAGGCGGGACGCTTGTGTATGGAGGGAGAAGCGATATTCGCGATGAATACACCAGTCACAGTAGCGGATCGGCTCGCAAACCAACTACAGACGATCCAGCGATACCTGAATATGCAGAATAATTACGCTTAGACAATGATCATGGACATAAGACCGCTTTCTAGTTTGGACTAGCCGAGTGTTTGGTAAACGTCAATGCACCAAGATTTGACGCATTGAGACTAGAACAATTTTCCATACTATTCACTACTACATACACATTTTTGTTGGAGATCAGAAAAGGAGAATATGAAGAGAGGGCAACGTAGTTCGATTTATCCCTCGGAAAACTCGCCTTTTCAACTAGTCAGACCTCATATAATCGAAAAAATGAAGTAAATGTTGAGAGCATAATTGAGGATAAAAAGTGACTAGCTATTAATAATTATAATGAAAATATCAATTTTTAATAAAGCCATTGTTCTTGTAGTTTCTTTGTTCGCGAAGATAAATTTGAGAGATTCTAATCCCGACTCTTTAGACTGGACTCTGTTTGTGATTAGCGCAGGACTGGCTTACTTGTAGAGCTTATGGATTTATAGAAAAACTGACATAATTCTTCATTCGTTACAAATCTTGAGGCGATTTATTCGCACGGGTATCTGTACATCAGCAGATAGCGCATTCCGATTGGGTGTACACAGGCGAAGGCATGAATTATGCAGACCTATCGTACGTTGTCGTTGAATTGGAGCTGTATGAGTATGTCCTCAAGCACCTTGATAAATGATAGGAACACAGGTAATGCATTTGATGTGCGAGGTCGCCAGTCATGAATTCGATTCGGATTTGTGCTGTGGCGCCTTCTTGAATAGTTCAGGGAAGCATATCACCTATACGCATAACAGACGATCTGATAACTTAATAATTCAATGTGCGCTAACCTCTGCTTCTTCGGGATACTCCAACTCCCAGATTCTCTTGAGATGTTTGCCCTTAACGTCACGTGGAGCACCGAACGAGGTCATCCTCTGGAAAAGCATACATGTTATTTCGAAAAACCGTTGATCCTCTACCAAAGACGGCACGGTGCACTACCACCTAATTTTTTGTGGTTATTCATAGCAATAGCTTTTTGGTAAAAATCTGTGAAAGACCTTCTGCGAGTCTCCTTTGTTCCAACCAGCTTGACTAGGGATGATGGTTTCCGAAATCTTCATTGCCTCGTAAGGTAGTTCGCCACCTTCAGCTTCATAGGTTGTGTTTCTGCAGGTGCCAAATCCAGTCATACCCTAAAATTATTTGATTACAATAGTCATTGATTTGGTTGCTTTATTAAGCACATTCCTAACCGTTTCTTAATTGAGACTGCCTCGTGGGACGGATAACGGTTGATTTTTATTGGCCACGATATTCATTAAGCCCAACGCTAATGTACGGCATGTTCTTTCCTATTATCAAGAAGAAGAAGCATCAAGTGCTTACCTCATTGGCAGTAATTTCTGTCCTGCTCAGTCAGTGTACAAGAGGTATGGAATCAACACGGGACTCAGGCGCTTATATCAGTGCTATAGATTGCTACCACTCTTATCTCTAGTACTGTGACTAGTTGGACGTCATAATATCGAAGGATCGAAGTAAATGAATAAAAGCAAGGTGAACTCACAAAAACTTTGAGTACTCATAGAATTTGAGAGATAAAAAGGCACGGAAAAATTCGACCTCAAACAGGATTTGAACTCGCGTTTCTGCATACCGGTAACGCGTGCTACTACTATATTGGGAGCTCACGCTTTGTCGTCATTATTTCGTCGATATAATCTTGTCGTATCTGTCAGCAACAGACCTTTAACCCATTCGGAATGGCGATTAGTCGTATGCGCGGCAAGCGATTTTCGTCTCTATACGCTGATATGCTTGTTGTGCATTCACAACTCTTATGTCGGGAAAAACTTCGAGTGCAGAACGTAACTTTCTTTTTGCTCTAACAGCGCTCTGTGAAGATCTTCTCAAGAACCAAACTTATTTGCTGAATCAGCAAGAATAGAGCTGTCGAATATGTACTAAAAATTCGATGACAACTCATCCACAAACCTTAGTGCAAACGTCGAACTTCAAGTTGAAACACAACTTTGCTCTTGCTGCTACAGCGTTAAGGAGGGCTTTTGAGAAAACAAGGATGCTGTTCAAATCACCAGATCGAGCTTTCAAATGATTGCTGAAAGTCTGAGAAACGCTCTGTCCAGTGAAGATTTTCAAACGATCGTGTACCGTGATAGGTACACGCCATCTTAAACGGGTTAACGGGTTTGATCGGTTGGGCGCATATCAACATCAAATCCATTTAAACTAATAGCTATTCTGTTTGAGCTTTTTTATCACATATTTTGACAGCGGTATAATGCTATAAAGATCATCCAAGATTATAGAATGATGCAAAAGGTCGACTTTATGTGGGATTTAAACCCGTGTTTTCGACTTCAACAAGCATCGTTTGTAGCTAGTGAAGAGGTAGCTGACGTGTATAGTGATACGCAACGACTTAGCAATGTATCAAGTCAATGTTGGTGACCTTTTGCCAAATCGCCGACCCCGGAGGGATAGAGGGCTAGAGCCTTGGTAGCAATATCGAACAATCGACGTGTCCATCCCAGGACACCTTTAACCACTGAGCCATACGTATGCTTGTATTGTGATGATTATTTCGAAATTGCCCTAGCTGACTGAATGAATTTTAGCCCACCTGCTGGGATGCAAACCTGTTGGTACCGGACTGCAAACGAACCATCCCCTGAGATTTGCGATTTTGCCATGAAATAGATGGGTCCAACACCTAAAAAAAGGAGTAATATCGTTATAAATGGACGTTTTGAAGGTATCGATCTATCGTACTTCCCAACGAGGTTGTCCAAATCCAGTCATTCCTTTTTGTGATGCATATTTGTTCGAACCCATTTGACTAGGAATCGTAGTCTAAAAATGTAGCTGATTTGCTTTCAAGCCTTTTGCCTCAGTAGTGTACAGGTCAAGTCAATGTAATATGTTCAAAAAAAACCTGATCAATAGAAGCTTCGTGATCATATTCGGGATGGTTGCTGTCTACCATCTTAGTGGTCTCGCGACGTGACGTACCGAAGCCTGTCATTCCCTGGAACAATTTAGTGTGACTCAACATGATCGTTTTAGGAGCATATTCTTAGTAGTGGGACAAATATATAACAAGACAAAGGTGATTCGGACCATAAACTATTGTTTTCAAGCATCTAATTTTTTCGAAAAAATTCTTCCTGTACCTAACATTTCTAGTAACTTATAATTGCTTTCATGCAGCTACAACCATTTGAGATATAGTCGATTTCTCAAGGGTTAGCAGTAGTGTTTAGATTGTCGATTTGGAAAACTGAGCAAACATTGTAATGTGGCGAGGAGAATCGATAAAATGCGTACTTTCTGCGAAGCGAATTTGTTAGTTCCAGACTGAAGTGGAATCTCTGACTGATCTGGTTTCTCATGATCGTATTCAGGATGTTTAGTGTCGAGCATCTTTGTTGTTTCACGACGATTAGTACCGAATCCAGTCATGCCCTGAATTAAGGTAACTCTTATCATTGTTCAATTAGTTCAATTAATCTAGTGCAAAGATTAGTCATGAAAAATAACACAAACCCTTTGTGAGTCGTACTTGTTTGTACCTGCCTGTAGACGCACAATACCATCAGACAAACGTATCTTCTCCTCAGGAAGCTCCTAAATTTTTCAAGGTAACAACTGATTTAGGCAACAAGCAAGAGTTACTTGTCATTTGTCAAGCTTATAGAAGTGAAAACACATGATTTGCTTAATTGGAACCTGTGTTATTCTTCGATCTCATCATTTCAAAATGTTAACACTCTTTGTCCTTATTTTATAAACATGTGAGATTTTACAACCACAGCAGAAACATGGTCCGATGGCAGGGTTTCGGCGAATACACCTTCTTCAGAGCGTTTTGAAAGGTCTGAGAGTACCCTGTTGTCCATACGGGTTGGTGAGAGATATGACCATTAAATTACGAGATATTTCGATTATGACGCATATCTAATGCAAAATTACTGCACATGCCACCGCTAGTGAAGAACATGAATTCCTCAAAAGGTGGGGAAACGAATCGAATAATAGAAGCTTCGGATCCGCACAGTGGAAAAGAGCAGTGATACGAGTCGAATAAAGTGATAAAAAGTGAAATTTTCAGTTATATTCTCTACATGACTCAGCATCATACAGTAACGGTCTTTGAACTACTTGCACTGGACTTGCATCTTCACACCGCATCAACGAAAGTCTTCGAAATTGGGTGTGGGTTGACTTATCAAGACTTGTCTTCTTTATAAATGTCGTTGAGTAATGGCCGATTGAATTCGCAAGGAGCAGTGGAATAGCCGATCTGGGCGTTCTTTGGTCTATACCAAAGTCAGTTCAGTCATTGTGTCAATGGAAGGGCTCCCCAACATTGATCTGATACTAATTTCCAATTTCGAATGGACGGCATGATTGGTTGGAGGGTGGGAGTGAACCAGTGGCTTACGAACATTATTAAACGGCATTCCTGCCCTGTACTACCCGTTGCTCATTGATTTTGTTCACTAATTGCACTGTTAACAGAAGGTCAACTTGAACTTTCTGTTGGACTTTCTTTTTCTAATTGGGTTGATAAATAAACCACAAGGCTATTGATTGTTTTGTGTAGTATAATACACTTTAGCTTAACAGATTCGAAGAATGTTAACAATTAATAAGCTAAGAGACACTTCTACCAGCACAGAATGAATTGGCGTGATGAACAGAAGCCTGTTCTTCTCAGAAATAAAATAAAACAACAAATATTTTCGCCTTGCAGTGTAGTTTTTCTCCGCAACAACGACTCATCTTCTGTACAAATAGGCTTAGATGCTCTCCTACTAACTGCTTGCGCTTTTTCTTTGCCGTAAAACAAAAATCTTTACTAATCACTGAAGTGTTCGAAGCAATGCAGTTCCAGAGACAGTGAGGAGTTTACAATCAACAAACTACTGCAATGATGGGCTAAGGGAATTCGAACTACTCGGTGAAGTAGAAGCGTTGAAAAAGCGCTCAATTGTCGGATAACAAAAATTTGTCAGTTTTCATTCAATAATTCGTAAAACCGATCGTCTCATTAGTATTTAGAAGTAATAGCACTTCGAAGCTTTTGGAAGGAATCCTGGAGACATCGATATCCGTGCATTCATGAATGAATGGTTCATCACGTGTATGCAAGGCTTTTTCATTGGAACTCTTTATGGGAATAGGATAGACATGGAAAGTCTAACATTGACTCAAATCGTGGCACAGCATTATCGGCTTCGGTTTCGAATAAGGGACGACGAGATCTTGAAATTTTAGGATCTGGGGAGCGCAGGTGTTACGTAAATAAGAATTACAGTGCCTGATTTCGCTCTAAACGCATTCGTAACCAGTAGGAAGTGCATCTTCTGAAGAAATCTTCAAGTAATGTCAATATGAATATTTTTTCGCAAAATATTGTTGTTCGATTCTATGGGACCATTGTCTCGTCATCAATAATGACATCGACCGCAAAAATGACTCACCGACAAATCTGCTGGATTCGTATTGACGTGCTTGCCTTCCCTGCATACATCACGTCCTGTTCCGAATCCGGTCATTCCACGTTGAGAGCTATATTTATTTGTTCCAGACTGGAGACGCACCTCACCATGTGAACGATTTGCGATCTCTTCGGGAATCTCCTGTAGAAATCGTGATTTGCTTCGGAAATGGAACGAAATCAGCGTTACAGAAATACGTAAACAAGGATATCTTTAAAATCAGTACAACGACATTTATCACTATTTGCTACCCATAGAAACAGAATCGTTAATAAGATAGCGCACTTGGAGCGCGACTATGGTCCTCGCGAGTTTGAATCTTATTCCTACTTAATGAAAAGAGATTACACACAAGATATACTATATAACCTTTATTTAAAACAAATCAGATTGATGCACTCAGCGTGCATTGCAGAATACCTCTAACTATCGCGTTAGACGCGCTTTGGAGTTCAAATATATGTCTATAAGAGTTCAATAGGAAGCAATTGGCAACAATCTAAAAGTGCAAATTTCAGAACTTTACCGCCGACTATTAAAAAGTGTAGATGGTGATTTATTCGGCTGCGCGTGACGTTCATAAAACTCCTTTAACACACCTGAAGATTATCGGCCTTTACTTTGGTGGCCGTGTTTCGCGGTGTACCGAAATTTGTCATGAGTTTCTGTGAATCACCCTTGTTCCATCCGGCTTGGCTAGGAATGATTCCTGCAACAGCATTTAATATGTTCAACGATGGAAAACTTCCTGCAGATGTATGGATAAAAGCAAAAATAAAATAAAACAGTGAACCCCGTGGAGATTATTAGTTTCATGTGTAAGACAGAAATGTTGTCTATTACTCATTTTTTATTGGACTTTAGTAAGTGTATTTAACTATGCTCAATTCTCAGGAAACGGTGAGTTATTTTTGGCTATGGAATTGAAAATAATTGCAGTTGGTTTCTCGCTAAAACTGTTAATCAAACCGCAGTCGAATTCGACATATAGTAGAAAAAGCATGTAAGTTCTTCTTGGTAGAAATAGAAATGTGCCTTTGCAGCATAGAAAAAAAGGTGGCAGTACTCACCGTCGGTCTGTCGAAGTTGAGCAAGGGTCCAGCGACCGACACGTTTCGGTGTCCCCTGACCGGTGACCGTCGTCTCCATCGTCGCGTTCGGCTGCTCTTCTGAGGAAAACTCACTATTTTTCTTTCTCTTTCACTCCTTTTTAGTTCTTGTCTCTTACACAGAGCCATTAATTACCATTACAAGAAGTTAAATGAGCGTAGCCGTACTTTTCCCTCATAATTATTACCTTCGTTCCGCTCGACTTTAGCACTCAGTAAACAAATTTTCCGCTCATCGAAGATTGTCACTATTTTCAGAGGACTGAGCAAACTATTAGAAGAGTTCCACGGAAAACTATCACACGGGGATGTCGGTCAGGGTTTTCTAACCTCTGCTCTCATGTCAATAATCGTTAAGGTCTGCTGCAATAGGTAATGTCGTAAACTGCCATTAACGCTTCCAACAAAACGACTTCTCTATCACTGAGTATTTTGAAAATTCGGAACCTCACACATTTATAGAAGATACTGCTTTACCGTCCTAACTGCGTTATAATTCATATATATATATATATATATATATGCGAATATTTATTTATATGGATATATATTTATATAGATAAATGTATATATATATATATTATATATATGTTTATATATTTATATAGATAAATGTATATGTATTATATATATGTATATAAATTTATATAGATAAATGTATATATATTATATATGTATATATATTTCACGTATAATATAATTCTTATGCAGTGATTTGCACTTTCAGATTTACTATGAGCTGGAACGTTTGAAAAACTGATGACGAAAATTGAAGTTCTGTAATCTTAAGCATAAGCGCGACAGCTCCAAATGTGAATAACACATATAATGTAAGAGAATTCTTCATTTTACTGCTTTTATTACTCCTTATTTCAATAATTATAATGTAAAGTGAGATATGTCAAATGAAAAGTAAAGGTAGCATAATTTCACACTGTGTGCATTGTATTCTATTCATATCATACAGTATATGATGAAATATGCCAAAGAGCGCTTATTTTGAGGGAAGAAGGAGCAGAAATTCAAAATTTTTTGTGTATTATAAAGTCACAACCTACACGGCTCCTTTACGTTAACATGGATCTAACTATAAATCTCTGAGAATGAGAAAATACACCTTACAGATTAACTTATTTGTTTTTTATTCTATCTTAGCTTCTTTGCAAAAGTTGAAAAATCCTGGCTTCACAAGTTCTCTTTAGAGTCAAGCTCGACGACGCCACATAGTATCAATATCTATTGGTTATTTAGGCAGCTTCTGTTGGCTTTCCAAAAATTCCGATGTTATATTCTCTAAACTAACGTGTTTGTTGCTCAAAGACTTACTGTAGAGCTCCTTATTTCGATAATCTTTGGAGAAAGAACTGCATTGATTCAATTGACGAGTATGTATCTCTTCGTGGCTCCCACTTGCACATTTGTC
This sequence comes from Parelaphostrongylus tenuis, assembly GCA_019055375.1. NCBI lineage: Eukaryota > Metazoa > Nematoda > Chromadorea > Rhabditida > Metastrongylidae > Parelaphostrongylus > Parelaphostrongylus tenuis. Next base: position 229,297 of record JAHQIW010006775.1, on the reverse strand, counting down.
CGATTTCATACCAGTACCGGAAAATTCTGGATAGTTTCCAAACACCTTTCTCTTGGGTGCTGCTACAAATGCTAAATATTGTTTGGAGACAAAGTTGGTGTTCTTCCGGTTGTCTGTTACAGATTTTGAGCATTCCTCATTGTTTCTAATTGAATCAAGCAGACGCTGAGGAGTTTGCCGTTCCACTGCTTGCATTTGTCGTGGGCTCAATGGATAATCAAGCTTCTTGGGATAAGCTGTAGGATAGCAATAGGACGGAAATCCGAGAATACGCGGACTAGCACAATTTTGTGTCGTGTGCTGTTCGCATAGCGTTCTCGAGTAGTGGTTCAACATTACCAGATAGTATGCAGAGCAATAGAACTACCGGTGATAGATAGAATATGGTGCGGAATCTATCCATAGAAACATCCGAGAGAATTCTTATAAGGTCATAAGATTTGCGAAATTTTCATATACTGTGCAGTGAGCGAATAACTAGCAGTGTGATAGGGAAGAGCGTGACCTGGATGACTGCCGAAAAGCACAGAAAGCTTTCGCAAGCGATTTCGATCTTCTGTTTGTTCTGGCAGAAAAGACTGCCGCGCGAATTGCTAACATTGGCAGCAGAGAAGCTGAAAAGACAGAAAAGAGTATGCGAGAAAAGTTGTCGATGCTTTGTAGTGACTTTTTAGATTGCGTAATGGGATTTGAAAAGAAAATCCATCAATCATTACACTCGACTTTTAATCCTCAGGGAATGCGTTCTGTATTGCTTCTAAGCTCCTATGGTCCGACATGAATTATAATTATTCAGATGGTGCAAAAGTAACGGTTGCTTTTAACTGTAATAAATATTTGCCAGCTCAAGGAAAAATTTTGGGAATTGCAATCAAGGTCGTAAGAATCTACAAATCTTTGCCTACAAGATTAAAATTTAATGTATTATCGTGATGAAATCCTGATTTTATTGAACTAGGATATCATTTATCGCTTTTTTTTGTCGACACCAGTTTTTTGGATAGAAAAATAATGGATCAACGGTATGTAGTTCGCGAGGACACAATGCTTTTCTCAAGGACGTTGCTGACGTATACGATTGTTAGTAACTCCTTTGAAGTTTCGCCTCCCTTTTTGATTTCTGGGAGGCTTCAACTACAAGACGTTGAAGCCAAATAACATCTCGCAATTCACATTTATCCTGGAATTGGTGAAGCACAAATACTTACTTTTAAATGCCGATCACATCTCGGACTTTTTAAGGCTTCCAAAAAATACGAAACACACCATATGAAAAAAAAAACTAGCTTCGGTCCCGACCCATTAGAGTTCAAGTGGTCTTGTGATTCATACAAATGTAATGAATGGAAATTTGCTTCTTCAAACAAGGAATGAGTGCAAAAGCCGAAAGATTTTGGGCTAACGAGTACAGGTAGAGCTTGACCAAGTTGCTGAAGGCGCTTATAGTTGTTTGGGACACATTTTCAATTATTAAGTGATTTGTTGTAAAGAATAGCAAAATTGAGCTCGTGACGTTGACCAATCTCTGATGTATGCGTCACGCATTAGCCTTCAACAAATATCGTGTAAGGCAAATTGAAGGCATATCTGGTCTACAATAATTCTCGCTAGGATACGAATGTGTCAAGTGAGCGATGCTAACCTCCTAGACCAGTCTGGTACCAGTTCACCGACCCTGCTAGGATAGAAGGCTTGGTGAACCAAGAGCGCGGTATCGAACCATCGGCCATCGATTGAGCGGTATCGACGCATGTGTCTCAGACCACCCCTGACCACTGCGCCACACGATCCGAATTACAGTATCAGCAGAATATCATGGTTTTCTAGAGAATTCAACGACTACAAGACTTTTTCGAAATAGTGGAATCCGATAAGAAATTGGTTCCGATAAAGGAGATCATGGGGCTGGAGTTGATTTCTTGTTACATCAGTCTCATCTTCCCAATATTTCACCTGTTGTTGATGTTGTTATGATTGTAGTTATGTCTCTCAGGCTACCAGTAGAATTCAATTTGCAACTTTAGCATGCTTAGAGGAGCGAATGGAGTCTTCAAATCCGTTTGGTTGTGTCAGCCGATGATCAACAAAGCAGCAGGTGATATGCATTGTAATCCATGAATACTGGCCGATTACAATGATCCAATTGCTATTTCAATTTTTTTGGAACATTTTCTTTCACATCAGGCTATTTTTTAATGGTATGTTTTCATAGACTTTTATCGCTATGTTTCGCTTTTATAATACAAAAAGAATGCGAATGATGAAGTATAGCGTTAGTAATAAAGCACTATAGAAGGTAATGAATTACACGAATTTTCGCGCCTCTTCCTACCATATTTTGCATTGAATACTAGAAGAGGTTTCTTAAGGAAACAACTAAAAATCAATATCAATTTTGCAAAACTATTCACACGGTAGTGGAGGTTTGTATTAATGATCATGGAAATATCTACCATCTATCTAACAACTAAGTGACTGAGTAAGTAAATATAGATAAATTTGTACTTACAGCTCAGATAATTGATGCCTAAAGATCAAAAAGAAATGCTAAAAATAATTTCCTGAAGTGTTTAACTTGCCGTGCCGCCAGTGATGTTTTATCTCCCAGCGATTTTAATAATATTTTGAAAGACATAATGGATTTTGATCGGAGTCTTATGCTAAGCCATCTCTCTTTACACCGGGTGAATACGCTTCGATGGGTTCCGTTGGTTGGGCAGGCACCGTGGGCGGTAGCGGCTCTCTCTCTCCCTCTCCCTCAATTACTTCGTGACACCTGGCCCTCACCTGTTTCTCCCGTGGGCGGCATTCTGCTGAAATGATACAGTAATTGGTAAGTAACTCATAAAACTACAACTGAGCATTAATATAGAATGTAATCATGGAATCAATACAAACGATTGAGCCGATGAAATGTGTTAAGAGAAAACGGGATGAGGAGAATGGTGATGAAGATGATAAATGAGCAGCACAGGTTCGCTAAGATTAGGTAAGACGAAGACAATGTTGACGAAGACGAAGCAGAAGAGGAAGAAGTATCTCTAGAGGTCACTTACGATGGAGGAAACGATAAAGCAGAAGCGAATAAAGGAGTTTTTGGAAAAAAATTTTCGCAGTTTCCAAAAATATCTTGTTCGAACTGTAATCTTAAAGCACTCCTTAAATTTATAGTTTTTTTTATATTTTTTGATTACAAAATCATTTATACCGATTAAATTTCTTCTTCAGAAGAGTTTCTCATTGTTGTTTTAACGTCCGAAGTTGCCAGAAGTGTATATTCATTGAAAATTTGTGAATTTTGCTGAATGTGGAATTGAATTGCGCGGTTAGAATGCTATGAAACCTATGTTGAGATGTTTAAGATAGATGAAATTGGAGAGAAAACATCAGCAGAATGGAGATATCCAGTCACCATAGATGTACGGTTGAGCCGATCTGAACTGAGTTGACTTAATTTAAGCTTATTGAACAAATTTATTCATAGTCTACATTAGTTGCTCATCAACAAAGTGGGAGGATTTGAATGGCTTAAATTAGATACAGTACTCCTTAGATTTTCAACCTTTTTGGAAGGGTCAAAGCTCTTGTCGTAACCGAAATCAAGGACTGCTATATCGCTACGATTCAAACAGGTTCAAAACTGATATCCACAATTTGAACTATTTTGTTCCTTTCTAATATGAAAGTGATGGGAGTTCGATTAGACAAATGTCTAAGAGATCTCACATAAAGTTTTCTCTATGCACAGCAGTGTAACAAAGCAGGCGACGGCTTTTAGTGGGATTTCCAGGCATTTCGATGACGTGTGAGAATCTGTTATTGCCGATAATGAGATATCTACCAGATGACTTTCGTTTCAATCACAATCTCTTCTTCGTCAGCAAAGCTTCATAGAATGCTGGTAGGGTAGAATAAAACTGAAGTAGTTAGCACTTTCGAGTCAGAAGACTATCATTGGCCACCAAGTAGAAATGTTTGTGGTAAGGAGAACATTAAAAGGTTTTGAAGATCCACAAAGGTCATGTTCCTACAACTCATTTAAGTTGACATGATTTTTGTCTCAAAAAATTTACTCTCCCGATCGCGAGTCAGTGTCTCGTCGCTGTAAAAAAATCGAACTTTTCTTTCAATTAAAATTCAATAAAGTTTTAAGTTTCATTCAAAAATTAATTGCTAAAAGGATCAGTGGTTAAAATGTGTCATTGCTCGAGAAATAATTGACGACAGTGAAATCCACCTAGTTTTTTTCTTTTGACACAGCTTTTTAGTTGAAGGAGTTGTCTACAAACAGACAATCATGGTTACTGAAGAGATACATAATATAAATCCCAGAGAACGATAAATTTTTGAAAAGCACGGCTTTTCAAAGACTGAATTTTTTGAAAAACCCACTAAAAAGATTAAATCATGGAACATCTAAATATTTCTCCTTGTTTTTTTTTCTCTAGAGTAAATCTAACTGTGCGGGATAACGGACGAAATAACTTGGTCTATTTTTACATCACTCGTCTTGGAAAAATGAAGATGTTAGTAGAGAAGTGTATTCCTAGAAAGTAGTGCTGTTGCTACTTAGAAGACAAACTAAAGAAAAAAAATGACCAGAAACAGCAATATTCCGGTAGGTAGCGGTGGTAGGTGAGATTGCAGTGACGGTGACGATGGCGGCTGTGGAGACATCCCGCTTCAACGACCGACGCCGGGGGACGGAAGGACGGATGGACGGACGGACGGACGGATGGATGGATGGATGGATGGATGGATGGATGGCAGGATGCATTACAACCCCTGTGGCTGAGTTGATGATTGCCTCACGATCGCGTCTAAGAATAGCGGCGCCCCCACACCCGCACATGCCTGCCACTTTCATTCAACATTAGTGACTTGTTCCTCTAATAAAAGTCTTTCAATCGCATTATTAAATGCTACTACTGGTCAACTAGTAAGCTGTAACTCTCCCTTTACTACTACTTTTGGCATGTTTGGATTTATCAGGGATATATGACCATCGTATTTCACTTTTGGCACTTGTGCGTCTGACACACAGCGGTGGCGGCAGCAGCAGCAACAGCAATCATCGAAGCTTTTTGATACGATTCCTGTTTATACGACAACATATTTCAAACTAGAGAAAAATTTGCAATAATAGTGGTTGAGTTCACATTTTTACTTAAGAGACTGAAATATAAAATTGCAGTAAATTAGCCATTGGGCCTCACATGTCCCTCGTCATTAGCTCTGCAAGTATTGTTACTCGTACTGAACATAAAAAAATTGAACATTGGGACGCATGAAGCCACACATTTTCGAAAATGATGATTAAAATTTGGTACAATAATATAGTCAGGATTTCTAACGTTGCTAGTATCAATCACAGACAGAAACGTTAGCCATCCAGAAATCCAAGCAGCCCGCATAGTAATCATCCGATAGTAGTTCAGTGTTGAATTAGAATACAGTAACAAGCAATAGCAGATATTTTCGTGGTGGGGACTTGACTGCGAATTTCAATGCCTATTTTCAGGATGTGATTGATCGAAAGAATTTGGATTCCTTGAATATACTCAGGCAGGTGTTAGATTGACGTAGGCAGACATACATCACGTCATAAAACAACGACAAGTACTGAACTCTTTGATCAGCACTACACTTACACTATTTATGGTTTGAAGACGAAAATTCACCACAAAAACGAGATAGTGCTAAGTTATGGATGACACAGTCTTGACAGTATAAGCTTTTAAATAATCTGGTTTGAATCTATATACTAGTTCACTAAACCCGGGGCCGCATGAGTCGCAGTGGTTAGAGTTGACATGCAATACGCATGTGGTCGTTGGTTCGATTCCTGTCCCCAAAACTTGCAAATCCTTTCAACCCTCCGACGTTACTGAGCGCTGCGGACTTCCAGCACCTTCATCTGATCTGTCTCCTCCCGTCCATCATCGTCGATTTCCAAAATACAATCAATAATTTCCAACATTTTGCGTGTGCCTTGAAGTTTGAAGGCTACAGATTATTTTTTGTCATGAACATCGTTGAATAACAAGAACAGCAGTCGAGTTTAATCTCCCTAAACACATGATTCATACGGGGCACAGCGTACTCACTAGAAGCAATTTGAAGCTGTTCTACTTGAAGTGTCTGTAAGCTTTTGTTGATTGATTATTGAGGTATGGCCTAGTCTGACGTAATTCAGGCGTTTTCCTGCTGCTACACGGCGGCACAAATTAATCACGTCAAGCTCATTCCAGTTTCAATAAACTCCCATTTATCTTATCTCACCGTAATTGTTGCGTTCAACAAGGAAACTCTTTGCATACATCAAGCCATTGAATGCAAAACGTTCAAAGATTCATAGAACAAAACGTTTGTTTACTTTAGGACATTATATTCATAAAACTGAAAAAAATTCTACTACCGGTTTGTCTTCTTTGTGTGTATGGGGCGTATAGCAAAAATGTAAATGCAGCCTTATAATGAAGACGTAATCCGTCATTCACTCTAGCACTGGGCTATTCAACCCTAAATCGTTTCGATTTAGAAGGGACTGGCAGCGGATCGTTCTATTAACATAAAAAATACTAACTTTGCACAGCGAGCAGGTCACATAAGCCACTTTATAGGTCAGATACGCATTGGATTGTCTCTATGATGATGCAACAAATGAGGTTCAATGGCCTATCCGTCAAGAAGCGGCCGAAACCCCGCGTTATCTTTCATACTTTATGCTTCTACAAAGAAACTCGTACCCAGCGACTTCGTGCGTCATAGCTTTAAACAACTGGTCAGAACTCTTTTATTTGACTGCCACTTGCGGTGGTATGATGTTACAGTGTACCCAATAATGTGGAGTGCTGTGCAAAAAGACTTGCGTCAGCTGGGATTTGAACCTAGATCTCACTCTTTCCGGTAGCGTACGCTACCAGGAAGAGTGAGATCTGGGCTAAAATCCCGGCTGACGCAAATGTTTTTGCACAGCACTCCATACTATTGGGTATGCTTTAAACATTTTTTTCCGCAGAAATCGTTTGGTAGATGTTTCACTGATCCAGTTGGTAACCATGGACCATGACCCCAGAATTTTCTTCAGTTTTTAGGAATTGTAAGTATTGGAGACAAAATGCTCATAAGTTCACTGAACTCCGGAGATACGACAAGCATTCAGTATATCTAGGAACGGCTGGAGGTTGTACATTATTGAGCATTTATTCGATTTTCCAGGAATGTGAAAATTGCACCTTTTTCTTGAACAATATAACTATTCATGTAGGAGCATTCTATACATTATTCAAAAACATGGAATTTGGTTAGGATTTCATGCAAGATCTTTCTTTCTATACCGATTCTCACTAGATTTTCACATATTTTAGATATTTAATTAATCTTCTTCACAGTGTATCCTTTTTTCACTTTGTGTATCTCAGTATTTCTGTCATTCAATTCGTTTACCGTGTTCATCGCGTGGAGTATGATTGAACACGTCTTTTTACAATCTCGCCATAGAATATGGTTGAACACGTCTCCTTACAATCTCGAGGATAACCTGGCTGTGGCGTCCCATAAGGCATTCCTTGTTGACTGCCGGAAAGGGTTGGGAAATGGGGTTCGGCCTTAGCGTGCGCGGCGAGCATCACAACTAATAAACCATAGCGCTCATTTTCACAGTTTTCATGATATAATTTAGTGAGTTCTCAGATTCTCATCAAATTAAATCATGAAAACTGTGACAATAAGGATGCGATAGAAATTACCTTAAGTTTTTGAGTCGCTAGATCAGATCTTTACATTGAGGCAACGGACAAGAATTCAAAACCACGTTGCACTTGGTCAAAAACTCTCAACGGAAGCTAGACAAAGTTCCGTTCAGAGCAATTGGAAAACTTATTTGATAAATATGTCTCAATGCGGCTAATAGTTTCTAACTATCTCAACTGAATTGCAAAGCTAAAAAAACTCTGAAAAATCTCAGCTGCCTAATGATTGACGACTGAAAGCGGAATCATCGTTATGGAGAGTGTTTTACGCTCTATTAGGCGTTACAGGAACAATCCATTAATCGTATTATGTGATATATTACCAAAAAAATGACAATTTCGCATGATATTACAATCTATTGCTTACCTTTAGAAAAAAGGTGTGACGCAAAAAATCGCTTCCATTTATCAAATATGCTTTGAGAGATTGTCTTCAGCTTTATTCATAAAGCAATTCACTATACGTTTTTGTTGGATGAATTGAATCTTTTTGATGGATTGATTTCTTGCTGCGGATGCATTGTCTTCATGGAAACAAATCATTATCAACGAACAATTAATCACGAACCGTGCTGCTCAGGATGCACTGGTGATTGTGGGGTTAAATCATGCCATTGGTGCTCTTACTCCACTGCATCCGACTTGATGCGAGTATGAAGATCGACATCACATAGATGAACGGCCGTGGTTTCATTGGATCTCATTCACGGCGGCTTTGGAAAAGGCGAAGATGCTAAAAGGATTACCATGTAAACCTTCTCAAAGCAATCTCACGCAAGCCCAATAAGCTAAGAAGACCACTATAAGGGCATAGCCGAGTGGGGTACCTCTTCGAGAGGTGCTCCACCGAAGAAGAAGATTCGCCGAACAACAGCGAAGGCGAAGACCAGAGCGAGAATGAAAGACTGTGTACATCGACTCGAATCATCGGCATTGAAGAGAAAGACGTCGAAATACTAAATTAAAACTTTCCTAACAAGCTTGTCCTTTTGGCTTGATCAACAAAAATAAAATAGATAGGTCGGAGCGAGGTTGAGATGCGGCAGGCGAGTGACTGATGATGGAGCCTATCAGGAAGCAAATTCCGGGCTCGAACTCCTCCACTAATACTATCTTGCAACCAATCGTCGACTCGAAGTTACTCCGATTTTGCAAGGAATTTGCCCGACCACATTCTAAGCTATTCATGAAGGATACGAGAACCTCAAGAAGAGGGTTTGCAACACGTGAATCGATAGAACCTTTGGAGGATGGAGGCAACGAAACGACTTGAGTTTTAGAATCTGCGCGGTAGAGTGCGAAGACGAGTCGTTCAATATAAAAAAAAATGCCGAGATAGAAGAAAGTTAGTTATCAACATACTTTTTGTGTGAGTTCAGCTGCAAGTTGAAGATGGTTAGACCAAATCGACTCTCCCCGAGTCCTATTACGGATAGACGGCTACCCGCTGGATTGCAGATAGTGAACTTTTTCCAAAAGACTTGGTACTAACTTCAGCGACTCTATACATATGAGAGGTGGTGAGCTCAAGATGTGGTCGAACCATCACCTTACTCGTGATATTCGTCGTCATTACCACTGCGCTTTCCGCTCCTTAAAGTCCACTATATAATCTTGAATCCGTAGAAATCATATTAAGCTCGTTAGATAAAAAAGTCTCTAAAGTAGACAAATCATCAATGGCTATTTTTCTCCCTTTTGTTTTTTTTTGTCTTAGGATGTTCTTTAAGCTAGATAGTAATGCTCGCTTTCTCAAGTAATAATTCAAAAGTTGATTTCTTTCTCATTATATTCAAAGAATGAATAGACTTTTAACGCTGACAAAAATGAATTCAAGGATTCTTCTGCTTGATATAATTTTGAAAATATTATTTTAACGACGAATAGAAGAAGTTGTAGAGCATCACTTGTCTCTTTTGAGCTTGAATTTTTATCTGAACTTAATCAGCCAAAATTATGCTGAAAGCGTCATGTGAAAGGCTATGATTAGGTGGAACAATTCAGTACGGCTCAAATACAACAGATCACACAATCTGGATAGTCAATGATAAAGATATGCGATGTCATAATTTAGAGAACAATTAGGAAATGCTCATCACGGATTAGGCTATGGACGAGTAATAATCACTACTAAGGAAGCCACTGTGAGAATTTTCCCACCGAGTGCTATCACATTCGGATGAGCCATGTTTTGAATAATCCATTGACCAATCTGAAATAACTGACTAAATTTTGATCGTTAAATATACCATACCTTTCGTTTCAAGTGTTTTCTGAAGACCAAGCTCAAATTTCAATATGCTTGGTAATAATTTTTTGAGCCACACATGTGGTCTGTTATAGGGCGACTTACAGAGCCCGATACACGTGTTTTGACCTTGACAGTCTCATCACTCAGCGGTACCCTTCGTCCCATACAACAATTTACACGTCCCGAACAATTTACACTATCCATTAAGTGAAATTATCATTGAATGGGAAGTGTTGTACACTTGATTGTTCCTAGCTAATATCGTTAAATATATCACACCTTGTGTTTCGAGTGTTTTCTTAAGACCACGCTAAAATTTCAATATGCTTGCGTTCGCAAGAGAGAAGGGTACAGCCCGATTGAAGAGACTGTCAAGGTCGAGACACGTGTATCGAGCTCTATAAGTTGCCCTTTACAGACCACATGAGTGGCTCAAAAAACAACTATAAACTAAATTGTGATCAACATATCTGAAAAATTCAAATTTTTCGAAGAAAACACAAACGAAACAACATATGGAAAATTTGCCACTATTGGAGAAGAGTAAAATTACGTGTAATGAAAAGCTAAGCTTCTAATTTGGAGCTCGCACCCTGCTATGCTATTGGATCATTTTTTTTAATGTGCACTAAGATTAATGCAGTCAGTAAGACGTGGAAGCGCAAAGGTTGTAGTTGCTGTTCAGCGAAACGAGCACACCGCTAATTCAATCCCACACAGGTATAGTCTATGTTTCCATCTCTCCATAATGAGCGATTTGTAACGAGACTCGCCTAGAAATTTTCTCGGTCCACAAAGAACGGCTGTGGTAAAGAACTAAAAATCCTCTATTATGACACTGCTAAAGTTGCACTAAAATCTGCTTGACCAGTAATGAATGACATTCGCGATGAAAACCAAAATCTCAAAAAGCCAAACCGAGACTAGTTCAAAATTAGTGAATTCCAAAAAACGAATCAGATAAAAAGAGTGGTAAGACCTGTACAATATGTGATTAGGTCATGTTAATAAATCTCCATATATCATTCAATTTCATTTATACATTCAACTTCAATATAGACTTAGATGTGAGAGCGAACGAATGCACAGCTCCCTGACTAGTCACAATTAGAAGTTTTTCAAGGAGAATCAAATCTTCATATGTAAAACATCTATGAAAACAGTAGACTTCAGAGATAACGGTAATGAGGATCGTTGCGCTTAATACTTTTTGAGATGAATGGTTTTTCCACTCACCGATGCACCGAGGTATTTCGTGTGATCTAAAGCAGCATAGCCTCGTGCGCTTAGTGACAAACCAAGCCAGAGATCCGAATAGAGATTACAAGACATAAACACAAATGACAAACTCATAAGCGCCTGAACATTTATATCTATATTTCCTACTATATGGAAAAGACACGAAGTTATTAGTGAAGCTTGAGAAACAAAAACATACATAGTCAATAGACTCCCAACTGGCCTCTACTTCCACATGAGAAGTCAAGTAGGAGAACAGAGCCGGAATGAAAAGAGCGCTACTGGTGAAACCCGTGTAGTAGAGACAGAATTGCTCCAGATGACCTGAAGCAAGCATTTGTTCAATTCGTAAGTTCGGATATATTGATAAATCCGAAAACCTCATCAAAAAATGTATAAAAAGGAACACTGTAAATACTAAAAGTACATTGTAACAGTGTAGCGCATGAAATGTAATTCTAAGTATTCTTGCAGTTGCTGCTCACAAGAATCAGAAATCATCAACAAAACGACAATCTAGAAGTCAAATTCAAAGTTTCCTCTTTGTGAGCCATACACGAGGCCGTTGTAATACAATATTATTCTGACAGCTCATGTTCCGGCGTTTTTCGCCTTCTTCAAAGCCTGAAAAAATTGTTGCTCTAGATCCCAGTCAATCAAGCATATTCGTAACTCAAACAGAAAAATTACCAAACTTGAATTTCAGTCGCATCAAGCGCATATAACTTTTTAAGATAGCGCTTTCGATGAGTTTTCCATGCGACGTCCAAGTCAAGGAAAACCATGCAGCGACCACATGGATTGCCAATGCACCTCTCCCTTCCCCATACAAAATCAGTCTAAAAAAAGGATCATATCACGTTTGATTACGAGGCAATCCTTTCTGCGGTTCATATTTGAGTCGTCAATTATATCCAGAATGCCTCGCAATTCTGAAATGCTTTGTCATCACATGTGATAAGAGATAGATTTTAAGAGCTATTTTGATGTGGGGAATTGATTAGCAGTCCATGTGATCTTCGCTACAGTTGTTCTCCACTTGGACATCTGAAGGACTCATAAAAAGCGGAGAATATGTCGCAAAGCTGTTAGCGCTTGATGAGAATGTAATGTAGACTTGGTGATTTTTTCCAATTTGAGTGATGGAGATATTTCGCCGACTGGGTCGTGAGCAACCTTCTCTTTCCAAAGAAAGGCGAAACAGTGAAACATCAGTGTGAAAAAATTGTATAAAAACAATACCGCGTGTGTAAATTACAAAGAAGATACTAAGATATATTGGCGAACGCCAAACCTAACACATAATCGGTCATGGTAATAAAGACTTTTGACTTCTGCCTGACACAGAATTGAACTTCTGAGACTTTTTGTCTTAAATTCTTACTAGTGAGCAGTGGAAGTTAGGACAGGTGGATCTTACTACTACTTTGCCAAATAACCTCATTCGCTCTCAGCCAAACAAGTTGCTGAGTAACACTTGACAATACTTGAATATGTTTTAAGGCATAAGTTGGAGACGAGGAATAACCAAGGAGATGAAAAAATTCTGAATAAAGCAATCAGGTGAGAAATACATAGGTGTACAGCAAGGCGACTTTTCCGATGTTTTTCAGCGGCAACTTCCATCCACAAATGACAAGAAATATGTTATCTAATTGTCGCACTTCAGTTCTCTTGTCTTTACTCCTTAATATGGGCGATTAGATGGAATTTGAACGCGACCAGCGGCCTCATGAAGAGCGCAAAGGTCGTCGCCTGAGGAAAATGTTCTGTCGTCGCAGATGAGAAGCAAGAAGCCCACATGGCGTATCATGGGTGAGGTTAAACTCGTTTTCAGTGATAACGTGTCAAACCCAAGATTTGATCGCTCTTCACCGGTTGTCGCACCACCTGAAAGTGTAGGCGGGAGCGCCTTGTGGTGCGGATTACCGAGGCTGGGGTCGTGCTGAGTTAACTAATGTGGCTTTCAAGAATTTTGGTCAGCCTAACCAAAGTCTCAGTTAGGTCGTCACCATCACAGGCAATCAGCTGGCCTTGCGGACTTGAAGTACATTTGTCACTTTATGGCTAGTTGATATCACCACGATAAAACCATAAAAACTTCTTAAACTGCATCTAAATCCTCAATCTGATGCAGTAGCAAAAAGAACGAACTTTGAACAAAAATTTGATCTAGAAGATTTGTTACCGTATCATAAATATTAGACATTTCCAGTAACCAGAAACCCGAACAACGACAATAATAATAATAACAATAATAATGATAAATAATAATAACGACAGCGACAACAACAACAACGACATTGATACCAAACTGGCGTCAGCTATGCAATGGCAGTTCATAAGGTCTACATGAATGAGAAGTCGGATTAAACTACTCAGTGGTTAGCAGCGCACAAGAATGCGATCATGTAAAGGCTGATTAACTTGCCTGTGGATACTCCTTTACAATATTGCATATAAGCTCTTTGCATAGTAAGAAGTGATATTGCTCTAGCTATGGACAACAGCGGAGCACAAAAAAGAGATAAAGCAGTGAATTCAAGTTGTCCCAACTCAAACCACGACAGCGATGCCGATAATGAGAGTGGTACCTGGAAAAAGCATACAGAATAAGTGTTGTTAAACTAAGAAGAGTTTTAGAGTGACAATCAAATATGATTTGAAGAAATATTCAATACTACAGAGATAAACATTACATGTAGCTTAATTTTACAAGATATCTCACGACAAGGAAATCTATACGAGCTCACCATCAGTTTTGTCTCTAGTTTACTGCTCTCTCTTGCTGGAACCAAATATTTTCCAAGGATTATAATCGTGAAGGTGAATATGAAATCGAATATTCTGAAGATAAAGAAGTTAGTGACTATCACGTACCTATGCTCATAAAAACAAAAGGATAATGCCGTTCGTATCGAATGTTCTTTTGAGACCTTGTTCAAAATTGATTACATCTGATATTTGTTTTCAGACCAACATGTCAAGCGCTCCTTTATGAGCAACTCAGAGAGCTCAATACACGTGTTTCGGCCTTGACAGCCTCATCAGTTCGGCATTATCTTTCGCCTTACCATGCCCATAAAAGACCATTCGACATGTTGGCTTAAAAATAATCATCAGAAATATTGTATTTTGAGCCTGGTATTGAAAAAAAACACTCGAAGCGAACGGCATGATATTTCCAAAATACCATCTAAGAGCAATGGAGTGTAACACACTGCCGATCTAGTGATTTATGTAAATTGCGGCACGTGTAAATCGTACGTCGTCGCCTACTCTAAATAAGCGCTGTAGGGGCCCCCGAGAACATTGGTTAAGACGAAGAAATGCCCATCTGATGAGGTTGTCAAAGCCGAAACACGTGTATTGGGCTCTATAGGTTGCCCATAAAAGGTCACATGAAATTTTGGCTCAAAAATAATTATCGAAAGGATAATGGATGAGCTGTTCAGTGCTGATCAATCTTTAAGGGAATTCGACTTCACCAAGCATCGTGGTGGTGATACGTTGCAGACTCTATGATTCTACATGTCTTTGAATTATGTAAAAATTCACCTAATTAGATACAGTTCACCTTGGCGATGTTGTGAGTGCGTCAAAGACGAGAGCACAGTTTCGCACAATTTCGCCATCACAGGTAATTTAAACTCCTAAACTCTTATGCCATCTTAAATTCAAGGCACATACACTACATCACTGTGAACTTATAATGACCATATCAAATTAAACGACAGATTATTTTCCAAATATGTGTTAAATATTACTAGTGATTGCACTTCTACATGTCTTAAGGTAGCGCATTGGTTTTTGTCAGTTTTTTTTGCCAAAGATCCTCCTTTTCTTCATGTCCAACACGTCTTTTAGACTGTCACGCTGATGTTTGTTCTGAAATAATTCAAAAGAGAGCTTTTCCCTACTAGTAGCAAAGAACAACGGCAATTAGAGACTTCCTCGAAGAAAAGTATAAAGGGATTGAGAGCAACGAAAAATTCAAAATTGAAAGGGACTGAAAGAGTAAAAAAATTGAACTTTTATGCTTTTCAAGCCCATTATCTGGATGTGCCTCACATCAGCGCACCGGCAACATCGGAAAGATCGGCGCTGCGTCTACCATGAATGAAAAGAAACTGTTCAAGTAATTCGGTAAGGTCAACACTAGATTCGAGGATTTATCCACATCTGAACAGACATGTATTAACAGTGAGCCTAACACTGTTAATTTGAGATTCGTCAGAAGTCAAGCAAGAGCGAGTTTGAAGAGGGCTTACGGTTCTATTCAATACATCATCGATCAATCTCAACTCGACATAATGCCACACCATGAGGTCTCCTTAGACGTTCCAGTTTTTGAATAACTACTGTCGAGTCAGGCATTCCTGTATCTCCGATTTTCTGCTGCTTTGTCTACATTGAATAGCGTTTGTGCCGCAGTGGTTAGAGGTGCTCTGCGCTGCACATCATCAATCAAATGATGGTTCATGATTCAACCTTGCGCTCAAGGCTCACCAAGCCTTCTATTCCTCCAGAGTCGGTGAAATGGTACCAAACTTGTCTGGGAGGATGGCAGCGCTGATTTTAGGTAACCAAGCATGCCGTATTTCTCAGGGATCGATCAACGCCAAAAGATTTATCCTTTCTATCTGCGCTAACAAAACTTTTTAAGGAAGATAGTAACTAAAGATAAAGGCGCTAGACTTGTTACGAAGATAGCACACATCACTAAATCTGGATACCCAACAGCCAAGAAAACAGTACTCTAGTTGTATTGTAATCAAAACGGTCACAAGGTTGTGTCGTACGTTTTCTGGAAGGCCAAATGTTTTCGGAGATGCTACACAAAGATGTAACTCTGAAAGCTGTACAATCCTTAAAATAAGAATAGGACGAAAAATCAACAGACATTTATTCTCCAATTCCCGTTGCCAGTATTTACGGAAGCTCTCGATGTAAAGTAAACAAAAAATATTAGTTTTTTTCATGGATAGAATACACCTTACAGAAGTCGAAATATTAACAATTGACAATTAGCAGAGGAAAATCCCGCTCTAGAGTTTTCTGGAAGGAAAAAGTTATGTGATTGCATGATATCAAATTGTCATGCACTACGATAATGAGCCATATTGGCGAGAAAATCACTTATTTAGTAGATGATTGCCACCATTTTACTATAACTGTGAAGTCTAGAAATTAGGAAAACGTAATCAATTGTTCATTTGGGAAAGTAGTGAGTACGTTGTCAGAATGTAGCATTTCTATGCGGCTCCACTCTATATTAGATATAGACATCATCTTTTCACTAATTGGCATTACATAAAATTACTCTTATCATATTAGTACTTGTTTTATTAGACCCCGTGTAATCCAATAAATAAAACAAAATATCATTAAGTACCTAAATATTTTTTGTGGCACCACTGGTCGCTTTTAGTACGTTTCCTCCCTCTGCCTGATCAAGGAGGATATAACATTTATTCTTCAATTTTTGAATTTTCTTAAAACACAAATGAACATTAGAGATTGATTCATTGCTTCACACAAGTACTGTTATTGCTAGGAAAAAAATTATTTGTACAAACATGCGTATCCCGCACTAGAACACAGCTATTTATTAGGTTTAAAGGAATGTTCCGGGGCACTTGTAAAAAACTGAATTTCCGCATCATTTCCAAACAAAAGCAAAAGTAACTATTTCTCGAAATAAAGGCCATCGTTTTCTATGACTCTCTGCTGCCGGTCTGCCAACTTTCGGATGTGGTCGAAGTCGGCTATTCCTTCAAATTCTAATCAAACAGCTCTTAACATGCTTCTTCAACTTCATCGTAAGGTTAGGATCGGCGGCTCTTCAAAAGTGTTGAATTGATAGAAAAAGAGCAAAGCCGGATGGAGCGCAATTGGGGCTGTACTTGGGATACGACAGAACCCCGACTCGATCCAATTTACCAAATTCGTCTTCAGTTTTTTTTGGCAGTGTGCGGTCTGACATTGTCTTGCTGCATCGACGACGCGCTTTCGGTTGACCAGCCGCCGGGTGCTTCTCTTTAAGCTTGTCGTAGACTCGGTCTAATTGCGCACAATAGAGCTCGATGTTGATGAACTTGTCGTTCGCAACCAACTCAAATGCACGACTCGTTCATAATTTCACTATAAACAGATTATAATCTTGTTGCCAAATCGGTTGTTCTTCGGGACTGACGGCGTAGCATCACTCTCCTGAACCCACTGCTTGTCTCGTTTGTGGTTGTTCAGGCTGACAACTACTTCTCGTCCAAAGTCACAATGCGTTTGCAAAAACGGTCATTCAGTGGATTGTCGGGGAGTTGGCAACAAATTTCAACTCTTTTGACGGCTTGTGCTTTAGTCACTTCGTGCGGATCTTGTCGTGGCTTCTTGTGGACAAAGATAAGCTAATGGAGATTGTATGAGAAACATCAAGTTCGTTTGCCAGTTCATTAGCACATGACGACGTTTCATCTTCCTAAGCAGCAGCCTAAGCTGCGTTGTTCAATTTTGTTGGACCTACCGAACAAGGAATGTGTTTGAGGTCAAGATCTTCGGCATTGGGAAGCGTCTTATCCAGCGTCCAGCAGCAAATTTGCTTGTTGTGACTTCCCTTTCAACTTCGTTAATTTCATCGACTACAACTCGCTGAAAAGACCTTTTCTCCAATAATTACGCAGTAAAAGACGAACTTTGATTGTATCGTTGGACATGGCGGTGGCTTACGAAAGACGAATAATATCTAAGCCTTTACTGAGAAGATCTCACATGGGAATTGTAATTCTCCCATGATATGCATAGGAGCTGTCTCATGCATAATGAAGTGCGCAAGGATTTTTTTCCAACCTAGTAAGTGCTCGAATGACAATGAGAATACACCTTACTAAGGTTAGATATAATTAGTAATTTCTATATTTGCAAATTTATTCATCATTTTGAATAACGAGCATTCAAAAATTTTGTTGTCAGTAGGAGTTCACGACGAATTCTGAAGAAAGGCTCTGAAAAGAAAAAAGAGAAAACAAAACCCTTACCGATACCGAAACCGAAGTTCCCCTAGGTATACATCCAAGATGGTAGAGAACGATCATCAATAGAAATGTGAAAAAGTGATGAAGGAAGTGGATGACTGGTGTTCTGATGTTAAGCACGAAGTGCAGCACATTGTGGGCTGCTGACAGCATGAATCCAGAAGAGACGTTGAGTAAGAAAAAATAGACCACATCCTGAAAATTTTTTCTCCTTCCAAACAGGTTGGATAAATTTGTTATAGCTAGTAAGAACGGGATAAGTGGCTAAAATGAAAAATTTCAAGAATTTTCAGAGACGATGTCAGCTTGAGCAAACAAAGAGCAATATGGTCAATGAATTCGATTCGCTATCATACTGTACTGTTCGCAACTTATGTGTTTTCTGAAAATGCTTTAGTGTAAGTGAGTCGAAGTCATGTATTTCATTACACAAATCATAGTTGCACATCCAAAAAATTTTTCCAGTCACATAAACGATAAATAATTGCGAGATTGTTGATGATATGTTTTTTCACCACTGTTTTTTTCATCACCATCTTCTACTATTTACCACTTCAGACCAAGCAACTTGACCATACGAAGCTGAAGATATGGTAACTACAAAAGATGACTGTTTGTCTTCATGAGCACTTGTGATGATCGCAGAATTACATCGACCGTGGACAGCTACTAGTTTGTATATTAACTTGTAAGCCTTTCTGGGCCACATTAGGGATGATGAATATGTCGTTCTAGCGCTTTCTTTTCTGAAATCGGGCATGTTTTCATTCCAAAGTTATCAATAATACTCATCAGCGGGATAAAACACGGCTGAGAGAGAGGCAGAGCGAAGGTTTTGATAGTGTAGGAAAGCTTAGTGAGCTCACGGAAAGGAAAATCCCGGTTTCATAGGCACCTCCGGCTCCAAGTTTTGCTTCTATCTAGACTTATGGCCAATTCTCCTCACCGTTTCCTGACGTTAAAACAAAAATCAGGCAGTAAATAAAGTTAAATCAGTGATATATTATACACCATAATATTATATTTGAGCCGTAAAACGTAAGGAGATTGAAATAGACTTGAACATCTGAAGAACACACTGTAAATCTTCATCGGTACACGTTGCCAGTCAGAATGCAAAGCCCTCAGTCAATAGAGATTAACGGAATGGTGTTCTTGTAAAAGAAGAAGGAATCGGAAGGCATCGGCAATTATTGTCTGATGCTTGCTGTCTGTTGTCTACGTCTAGACTGCAATCGTCCTCAGTGGAATTCACAGGACACTGAACGAAGGAAAACAATGCTATTAGGAGAGGACCAAAGAAGTCAGTATATTAATGTGCACTAACCTACAAACTCGTACAAGTATTGTGAGGAAATAAAGCTTACTGTTTCACTCTAAAAAATCAAAAGAAGTGCTTTTAAGCCATATAACGCAGAAGCATTCATGAAACAAAAAATTTGAGCAATGGCCGCTCTCATGAGCAAGCATATTAAAATCCTCCATTAGCTTTCCAAATATTTTTCAAAGCAAGTTTAGCATTTTAGATATCTTTTACGTGGGAGAAAGACATTCAACAATGAAACAGAGTCGCGCGAAAAATTCTTTGCAGTCGCTTTTGAGAATGTCGTGCGAAACCTGGAATAGGTCTGCATGGGAGTGGGATCAGAAGTCGATGGTCACGTCATTTTTACTCTGTTGATGATAGCGTTCTTATGACGTTAGGTATTAAACAAAAATCACAGATGCTGGCGATTTTTACAGGACTTGCAAAAAAGACTGGTTTTCGTTTTGATCATAACCCATGAGATACCGCGTTGATTTCTCGCGGCTCAAAACGGGTCGCTTAGAGAGTGCGCCAAAAACCTCACATTTTTTTGGGGAAAACCAGACGTTTACGAAGAATATTTTGAACTGTGCTTGAACATCGAGAGCGTCGTGGCTCAGTAGTTGTGATGCTCGTCGCGACGTACGTGGACCGATCCCATCCCCACCCCGCCTTAACACTCTCACAGTCAACAACGATCGTTCCATGGAACGCCACAGCCAGGCCTCGAAATTGGAAGGAGTTCAATCAGTATTCTACAACGTTTGAGAGGAAGTCGGATAGCAATTTGAGTGCTATAGGTACTGGGATCTGCACAATGAAAAAAAAAACATTGTGAAGACAGATCGAAAATGATAAAAACAGGTAGTTAGAAAATTGTAGAGCACCTCTGTGCCAAGCTGTTGATATTCATTTTTATTCAGTCATATTTATTAGGTCTTCTCGTATGTTTTGGCACAAGAGCAATAAACATCAGATTTATTAGTCAGAAGTAAGTAAAGTTGCTTGACATTACTATTCAAAGAATGCGTCACTCGCCTGAACATATTTCTGCCATCTCTCAAGCAACAAATCAGTACCGCCCTTATAGAACTCGTAATCTTTGAGATCAAAGTAAGTTAGCAGTCTTCTACGCAAATGATTGACGTCTCGAAACTTCTTCTTGCTTAGGAAGTGCTCCAGCGACCGGAAGAGATTATAATCAGGCGGCGACAAGTCAGGATTGTACGGTAAACGATCTGTAAACTCCAGCCCAGTTTGTTAAACTTCCTCATTATCAATCTGGCGGCATGCAGCTTTGTGTTTTCTTAAAGCAAGACAAGATTGCGGCGACGTCGAGCAGGGCTCGATTGCAGCAGTGCAGGTGCTCACAGTAACACTTGACCTAGATCATCTCGCCAGCTGGCAGCAAGTGGATGTAGAGTTGGAGTTCCTCATTGGCTTGATAACAACCACTAATTCGGACTATGTTGATTCTTAAAAATTCACATTTCGTTGACGGTGATGACCTTGGCCAGAAATGGAGAGCGAAGATGACTATGGAGCAATTTCTGAGCAATCTTCTTGCGTTGCCCATCTGTGGTTGAGTTAGTTTGTGTGGAATCCATCGATTATGCTTCCCTTTTTTGCCTGCTGCCTTCAATATTTTGCTAACTGTGGCATGACAACAGTCAATCGCAAGCCAACTCCTCGATAGTCAAAGTTGGATCCTCTTCAGTTGCTTTGATAACGACCTCTCGGCCATCTTCGCGTGGGCGTCCGAAGCGCATCTGGTCTTTCAGGTTGGTGTTGTCGGCACGAAATTCAACAAAGAACCAAAACCCTGCTCGCCTGGACACAAATCCTTGGGCCTTTCAAGGTTGTTGTACTTGAAAGCGGTCTGTGCATCGCGTCCCAGTTCGCACTTGTGAAGAAGCAAACTGCGATAAGGCTTCTTTGAGAGGCCATGCTGTGATGAGTGTAAACAAACTTGGTTCCAAAAGAAAATTCAGAAAATTCTGCACAAGGCGATATTGATTTATGGCCTGAAGGACGGTATAATTGTGTTCAGGCTGATAGCGCACACTTTGAAATAGTGTTACCAACCAATTTCTTATATTAGTGGTTAACAAATTTGTTGTTCGTTACTCTAGTGCCAATACATATGAGAAGTCTATAACATGTTTTCACTCTTTTTGGAGACCTCAGAATAGACTCGAAACATGGTATATCATTATCAGACTATTATTTTTCCTGATCGAGGTCTGAAAGAAAGCGGTGAATGGAGACTCATGAAAAGACCTAAGATCTTTCATTTCTTATGTTGACATCAATTCGCCTTTATTCATTGCCACAAATGTCAAAATTGTCGAATGAACATTAACATTACCATTTCGTATTCTTGACATCGGATTTTAAGGCATAAATTTTTCAATTTTCACACACTCTCATTACATATAATATATAAAACGGTCTTCGTTGGGCAGCACAGATTTCTAAGCCTATCACTTTCGCTGAACAGAACTTTTCATAAAATGTTAGCAATCATTCGAAACCTTGAATCTCTTGCTCGCGAAGCAAGTGGCCGATTTTACAAAAACACCCATCTAAAACGCTGCAATATTAAAAAAAATTATGTTTCACATCAGCTACGCTCTTCAAATATTGCTTCCCTGAAAGCAGGAACACATGAACTTGTAGAGAAAATCTTTTAATACCAGAGTCACAGCTTTATGTATCTCATCCGGAAACTGAACATAACGAATGACTTATCTCCAGATCAGGGCATGTGGAAGCAAAGAATTTGGAGACTGTATAAGGACATTTGGCTACTTTTGCACGCGACAGAGAAAAACGGACGTATTACTAGGGCCCGTTCGAGTCACTCTCACGATCGACGGGATGACAGTGATACAGGTGATAAGGAAACCTAAATCTGGTTATAGTACAAAGACTACACAACTTTGCGCTTTTTTTTGTAACGGCGACTGTACCGTTCGAGTCGGAAATGTGGACATTACGTAAGAAAGTGGAGGCCTATTTTGCAATACCGAATGTATAATCGAGAATCTAGCTGTTGATTAATTGCGAGAAACACCACCAAGCACACCACAATGTCCAAAGCCATATAGATTATACATCTTACGACAACCGCTAGACAGGAGCCGTTCATGACTTTCTTCGCACTGGATGACAAGCAGATTTCAATAAGACCACAGATACCATGGGCAGAAATTTGTACGAAAAGAGTAAAAGAGAACGATGATGACTAGCAAGTTCTTGTATGTTATCTTTCTTATATGAACCGTCATCACATAATTGTAGGGATCCGAGCACTTCTTGCGTCCGCTTCGTTTCCTCTCAATTGACCTTCGCAGAGGCCCTCCGGACATTCCACCTATTGTTAGTTGCTCCATGAGAAATCGCCTCGTTGTTCAATATGATAGAGTGCTGGTGGAGACGATTTCCTTGCGATCTTGGGATTAATTGGTAAAGGCATTCACATGTGTACTTGTAGTGAGTGAGTTCTGGAAGAGGGGCTGTACCTTGTTTCCTAATAATGTGCATTACTACCCACTGACCTTTTCCTCTGTCTTATAATATTATCTCTGTTATCAATCAATCAATCAATCTGGGCGGCCTAATACCTTTTGTTGGCCGAATTTCATAATTTACTTTCAATTGATTGTTCATAAATGTTTATACTTACAATTGTAGAGAAAACTAAATGTTAATTGTTACACAAAAGTCTTCTAATTTCGACATTTTTACTCGAAAATCCATCTAAGAGTAAGCCAATGTCACAACAAAGCCGAATCAATCACTCATAAGTACAATCTTGTCGCAAACGATAAAAAGCGGCCTCCCACCAAAGGTTTGATTCTCTGTGCAGGCATATAAAGCGACTTTAACTGCACAGCTCTGAGGAATGACCAAAACAATAGAGTTTACTAGGTGCACAACTGTTTGAAAAAGCATAATAATTGAAATCGACAAAATTCCGAAACAGCACACATACTAGTGATTTGAATACCAGAATGGCCCGTGCTCACAAAAATGATGCAGACGTGAAAGAAATTCCTAATTGATCGATACACATAGCCTCTGAATTTTGGAGGTAAAGGTTACGGATAACCACGGTGGTATTTCTGAAGGTGTAATTACAAATAGCTACCAACAGGCATATGAATCAGTGCTAGATGTAACGCTTGCGATCGGGTGGTGACGGTAATTCCAAACATTGTTTACTCTCAGCTTGGCATCAGACGGAAATGTCGATCAGGATGATAGGATTTTCAAAGTATACTAATCCTGGTATATATTGAATCTCGGCACTCGGCAACAATGTACAGCCGTGATTAAGTGATAATTCACTGGAGGTAGTAGGCAGGTACAAAGTGTCACAAGTAGGACCAACCGCTAAAACTGCTTAAGTTCATGTTTGAACATGGTCATGTCAATAACAATGTTTAGATGTAAGTTATGTTGGATACTGAAATTGGTTGGCTCTTTGACAACTCCTCGATCAATCACTTAGAACACTTGAAAAGAAATAGGATGTCGTCTTTGACATATCAACTTTTTTAAAAGGTCTCCGTACATGGAAAGTTTTATCGCAATAAATTTCGGGAAGGACTTGTAATGAGATTGAGATGATGGAATGATGACAACGTACTTGTTTCAGTGCTGAGTTCCTAGCGTCTCGCATGAGGAAACGGTCGATTGCGCGATGACGTCGGCGAGTAGTTAACGTCTACGTTTCGATGCTATCGGCTCCGCAAATCGAGATTTACCCAGATCTAGAGCAAAATATCATGGCCTCGCTTCAGAAACTTCCTTTATTCAATAAGTTCATTTAATTTGATAGTAAAGAGGGAAAATGTGCCCAAAGAAGCGCGTTCCAATGTGAACGTCGCGCGTGATCGCACGACACTCGTATATGTGGTTCTTTTTTGGCTATTCAGCACTTAGCCGAAGGTTCAGCAGTTATCGCGCATATGTTTTGGATTTTGTGCGAGGATACTAACCTTTACACCAAAACCTGCGCGAGCTTTATAATCGACTCCGTTGATGCTGACATGAATTCTCGAATTTTTTCGTCCAAAATCTTAGGATCCGTAACCACTATCGGCAACAAAATTCAGTTTAATCTCACAGCAGCTAAAAAATGACCTGCGAAAAGTTCCAGTACTTATAAAACCAAAATAAACATCAATCCATCAGTCAGCGGGAAATTTGGAAAGTTTGTCATAATCTCTTAGCAATCAGTCGTTAAGATAAAGTGAAAAGAAAACAAAGATTCCTACGTTCATTGTCATCATTTTCAAAAGAATTCAGGTTAGTACCGATAATTAAAAGGAAGTGGGCCGAAGAAGCAAGCACGGTTGGCTCAAAAACCATTAGCTCTTGAGCAACTTGCTACTGAACTACTAATATGCCTAGTCTAATACAAATTCTCAAAACACAAGTTGGCATCGATGTCATGATTATGATGTTATTTACCGATCCCTTCAAGTTTCACGTGAAATTATCATCAGTTGCGTAAACAAACCCAGGGCTAGATAACTTGGTTTACAAATTCAATTCGAATGAATCTATTACAAATTTCAGTGCACCACACAATTACCCAAATGCTTAATACTGTGCAACGCGTGTCCGACAAAGCATACGTAGTTGAGTCTTTCGACTCTATCGTCATACATACAAACATTCGAATGACTCCACGTCGCAAGCGATTCGTGAGTTTTTCGCAAAACACAAAAGAAAATTGTTTCTTCACTTTGAAGGAAACTCCAGTTAAATGTACGACTCTACCACTAGAGACTTGCTCTACACGTTCATATGCTTGCGAAGAGCTAACAAAATTGCGCGGTTGAAGTAAAGCATGACTTTATTTCGAATTCAGAGCGTTACAAAAGGGTATCAGCTACGTTATAGAAATTAAGCTTCAAATGATTATTCGAACTCTTATGTAAACTCTTGCTCAGCGAGTGGCATCGTTTCTTCTTCTCTGAGTCGTCTAACTGGGAAGTACCTAAAAGAGTTTAAATATGATCGGCTTTTGATTACTAGATCATGGCCCTCTTGAAAGGACATTCAAACCGCTCATCTTCAGATAATTGCGAATTATTTTGCACAAATGAAAAAGCTGGCAATAGGAAGCGACTGGCATGAAGTCTTGATATCGCTCTAGTCTAAATTTTCAGACTCACAAACCATCGATCTCCGGAAATTACTCTACCACAGATATATGGAATTGAGTAACTTTGTAATGGATTGTTATAGCTCAAAAGTTCGACTCTCTCTGAACATTGGCACGAGTTAAGAGATGCAAAAATATCTTACCAACTGCCCTTTTCTTTAATCAAAACTTGCACGTGATTGGTTCTTCTTTTTTAAAACTTGATGGCTGACATATCGGCGACCCCGCTTTCTCATACCTTATTTATACTTACATGTGAGACGTCACTGGCCTTGTACAACACACCTTGCAAGCTTTTTTCATCACATAAGACAGATAACCTTTCCCATATAAGTATAAATAAGGCTCTGACGAAGGTGGAGCCAACGGTGGGGTTAGCCATCAAATTTCGAGAAAGGAGAATTACCAACCTCGACCAAGTTTCAGTTAAACAGAGGGACAGTTACTATAGAATCATTAGATTGTCATATCAAAAGTGGTTCGTTATTTGATGATTCTGCACACTGCGTTCTTCAATGTAAAGGGATCACCAAAGCATAAAACATCATATATTCACCGCTGAATAGATTCTTTGCTCTCTACTATCTAACCATATTCAAAATAGATCACGAGACAAGTTGATTGTAAAGTATAATAAATTTCAACGACAGAATCCTCATCCACAGCCAACAAGTGGAAGCATTTGTCACGAAAATAAGGCGCCAAAAATAAATAGTGGCGACAACTTGCTGACGCCATAGGGATGCAGCGATGGCTTAACCGAAATGGTTGGTGAGGAATCAAACAATCATGTGTGTATTACAAGACCTCTGTGAGCACCTCGTTACACACCTTCTATGACGCACATGCTAAAGTCCTGCTACTTCATGATCCAATGTACTGGAACTGAAAACTCAATTTCCTTTTGTCTATATCACAAGCGACTTTCGGGCTATGTTGACATCACGATGTGATCTGCGATGATATAGGTTATAGAAATTAGCTTATACGAATCTAGTTTCACCCTTCCAGATGAATTCATGAAGATGAACTAGCTCCTTCAGATGAGCGTATTTTACTTTGTAAAAACTCTCCAAATCACGATGGCGGCTATTGGAATATATCGACTATTTTGTGTAGAAGAGTTGTGTAAGATAAAAGAAATACAGGTACAGCAATGTAAAATTTGTGATAGTTCGTTTTTGGTTGGAAATTACGGAAGCACATGGAATGGAACTAAGAAGTACATAGATGCTAATTATAAATGCTAGATAATGTCAAATAAGTATAAATTTATTCTCTCTTGTATTTTTAATTGCGCACTTTTGAAGAGTAAGACTTACACTTCAACGAACAACGATCACAGTGTAGCAGTTTATCGTAACAAAACAATATTTACTTGATAATCACTGAACAGGAAAGACGCGGCTCATCAATTTCTTGAGATCATCGGTTTACGCTTGAAGTCGCAAAATAGAAGGATCTAAAAAAAAGTTTAAGGAACTGAAAATAATTTCAGAGAGACGCAATCACTGTACTTTACGTTCGAAATCTCTGAACGCGATCGTCAAAAGGCTTAAGAAAATGTAGCTACCATTTAGTTTGGATTTGAGGAAGAAAGTCACACTGCTTTTCTACTTACAATTCCTTATTAGAATTCACTTTGTATTAAGATGAGTCATCGAATTTTAGTATCTTATCTTACACATTTTTTATTACTTATTTATTTACACGACCCGTCATCACGATTTTTATTGTGCCGATTTCAGTACTTCTAGCATTAATTTGTTTTTCGTCGTCTTCTTGAACGTCGTAGAATACTGGTCGAGCTTGTCACGTTGCATTCTCGAGGATAGCCTGGCTGTGGCGTTCAACGAGGCGTCATTGTTAACTGCCGGAAAGTGTCGAGGAATAGAGCTCGGCTCCCTAGGCGCCACGACGAGCATCACAACCACTCGGCCACGACGCCCACCTCCCCAGTCTCCATCTTACATATTTGAAAATAAAATACTCATTTAAGTGACTGAAGGCGACCATGGCTGCAATGAGATTATCCATACCTGAGTTGAACACGGTCAACTCAATAAGCACATTCCTATTGTATAGCAGATCTCATTGTTCAGTTTTCCTAACTCTATCATCGGTTTCTTTAAGGAGTTTGATTATAGTGCTTATGGAAAAAATGAGTTTGCAGAATTTTTGTTTAGCACTTTATCACTAATCATTTGAAGGGAATGGAGGAGACGCGATCACAAAATAGGTTTAAACGAACGAGCCACTTTACGATAATGTAAGTCGTTAGAAAACAATGGTAGGACGAGGATTTTCGGTCCAGAAATAGGATTGTGAAAGGCTTACACAAATGAAAGAACATATAGCTGTATTGTTAGTATCGCACGAATCTCATGAGATCATGGTACAGAGATCGGAAAATTTGTTAAACCTCAAATGGCCAACCAATCACAGTGTGACTAATAATCGTATCGGAACCAGTATTTATTTACTGACCATTGATATGCAAAGACGCGGTAAACTGGTTTCTTTAGGTCGTCGTTTTATTCTATATGGGGCTTCAAGAGATGGGTTTTAAGGGACAAAATTGTGTGGCCGAGGATAAAAAACCTGTATCTACAATCACCAAGGGGCTAAATTAAGGAATGTGAATCTGATGTACCGGTTCAAAAGTGGTGGCGCATGATTTATTGCTATAAGAGATCAAATAGCTGCTACGATTTGCAACTACTGTAAGCATTTGTGATTTTTTGCCATAAGCACTCTAAAAGCGGTTTCAAAAGATCATCGATGTTCTTGGATAAAGTACGATTTGCATTAGTGTATATACAAATGTGCATATATATGTATATACATGCATACATATATATATATGTATATATTCACAAATATTCTACCCTATCTCAAGTAAGTATGCAGTGAACCGTATTTTGGAGAGAACTTATTGGATTTCGCTGGCTAATAGCACTAATGCAACTAATTTGTTCTAGATTATAGTTTCCAAAGACGCGATCCTTGAAGAAACCCATGAAAAAAACCCGAAAAGTATAAAGCTCACAACGATAACAGTGACACAACAAACAGAGCCGCATGCATTTCGGAAACCTACCATCGATAAAATCTGCAACGTGCAAGACGCAACGTTGTCGGAAGAACAAAAGTTAGAAAAATCGACTAAGAAGAGAGAATTACCGACTAAAACCAATAATTCAATAGCGACTGGCATGAAAGAATTATCGAGTACTGTCGAAAGTACTGTCAATGGTATCACAGAAGAGTTACTGATTATTAGCGGTCCCATCGCTAACTCCAGCGAGGGATTCAATAGCGATAATAGAAACTCCGCTACTATGTTCATAATGGAATCTACTGGAGTCTCAACTGAGACATCAGAAGTGGACGATAGGACAGAAACTAGTACAGCGAATGACCGCAGAAACACTCGTGTGTTGAGAAGCACAACTGGTAAATTGCTGAGGAGACACTGAGAAGGGCAACCAAAGGATTAGACTTGTAAAGCGAGTGCATATTTGCTTGCAGGTAAGCCTTTCAATCAGTTTTTACGCTAATGTCAGTTCCTCATGTCTTTCATTCCGCCTCAGACTGGCGGACGAGTTACATTCGGCATTGATGGCGTCGATGTGCAAACGCTTCATCTCTTCGTGTTGCATTCGTCTGCTCAATACTGAGCATTATAATTGTCTGTGTCAGCCTCACTCATGCATTCGTGAACTTCTCCACACCACGCAGAGTGCGTCACATTTTGCTGCGTTTTACATGGAAGCACAATAGGATAATCGCTATTTTAGTGCCGTAATTTTTGTTGAGAACGTTGCGCAAAGTTTATTGTGGACTCTGTCGAGAATCACAGTGCTGCTGACTTGATTAGATTGGCACTTGACATGGAACGGTGTAATGCCTGGGGCATTCCTTCCAGAATATCCTTCAAGCTGGTACTGTACTGAGGTTCGTTGTGGATTATACTCTAGTCGAAAACTCATCAACATTGCTTAATGGTGAAATCAATGTCTCATAAAGGACCATTATGCATGAGCATTTCATTGACAAGAATAGACTTCCTTGTGATCAAAATAGACAATGAAAGTCAAATAACTTTCATTCGATCGTTCAGCTCGTATAGCTAAAATGACTGCCCATTTTAATTCGAAATCTGAATCATGACTTTCTTCTTCTTATACCTCACTTCCGTTTCCGTTACCTTCTGATCAAAGCTGATACGTATAGCTCTAAGCAAATTTGTTTTCACATTGCTGACCGTTATCCGATAAACCTGACTGGAGGTTTTCATAAAGTGTGAAGTGAAAACTTTAGTAACACTCAAGGTCGCGACTTCAGTACCTAACCTCATGACGTGAATAAGATCAGCGACAACGGTCGCGCTCGTTGGGGCAACCAGTGCCAGAAAATGCGCATTTGTAATGAGTAGCATGTCGTTCGTTTGAAGAGCTGGATGACGAAAACAATAATCTCCAAAGAGCACTTTGAACTTTAGCAGTTCTCATCCCTGCAGATGAAAGCAAAAGAGAGGGCCGTTGGTTCCACCTTGAGAACAGCAAGGCAGGCCAAAGCAATTATCCAAGCAAAGATAAATTTCTTTACGCTCACTCAAATCATGTGCTACGACCCGATCCATAAATTTAGCGTAATAGGATGAAAATGGCAGTTAAGCAATGACCACGAAAAGTACTTTGATTTGTGGATTAGCACAAATGACGGGAGCTATAATTGGCCAAAAATTTGGAACAGTGCGCGCTGTCATTCTCTGTAATGCATATGACTTGAAAATTAGAACGTAGTCTGATTAGCGAAAGGCCACAGATGGCCCATTTTGCCATCAGTGATTTAATTTCAGTCCACCTGCTACATGATGCTCATTTTAATCATTGCTGAGTATTACTTCTACAACTATATCTTCTACAAGATCTACTTTAAAAAGAACTGTGAAGAATACAGGGTAGTATTTTTACCAGAGATTTACTTTGATTATGTAGTTCCTTCTGTTATTAAAGTCATCATGATTTAAAAATGTGACATTTAGGTGATTGAACGTCCCGAAGACGGAAACTCAATCTACATGAGAATTGCTGAGATAAGCAAAGACAATGAGCTTTGACACAAATCTCGTATAGATTAATAAATATCACAATAACCACTTACCAATAAAAAAATGAACAGTGTTTACCAGCGATAAGTGTTAAAGAGTGATATCCACCAACAAACACAATGCTGCTCATGATTAGCTCAAGTTACAAGTACTCTTACTCTTCTCTTACTAAAGTCACACTCTCATTTTTATTGCAAACAGTTAACGAATTCTGGAGTATTGAGGAGGTTTAAGAGAGAGGAACAAGTGGAGTAAACTTGTCAAATTTTTGAAGAAAGCTCGGCACTTTTTTTGTTAGACAGTGACAAATGAACATTCGACTTCATTTGCTGGACAAAAATTTTTTGTAGTTGTGTTAGTAATCATTCAAAAATTCAAATCTCTAGCTAAAGCTCTACGTGGCCGCTTCTTCAGACCACCGCTTTATAGAGTTCTAGCATCCACAATAACATTATGTTTTACACGACCACGCGTTTTTTTCTTCTTGCCTCGCTTATATTTCGCTGAGTAAATTTCCTTCCTTAGACTGCTACGAGTCTTTCAATAGCATACGTCTCAAAAACTCAAAAATGTGCTTGCATTTTGGAAAAGCTCTTTGATTCTTGATTTCTTCTTTGAGCAGAACACGAGGTGTTACATTAAACTTTATTCGATGGCTGACGTTTCGGCAGTTCGCCTTCTTCAGAGCCTGGAAAGGTCAAAATGTTTGCAATACAATCAGTCAAACACCTCCATCACTTCTTTAGAGAAAATCACCAGACCTAGATTTCAATCGCATCAAGCAAAAATCAACACTCAACATACTCACCGCTTTTTATATGTGTTCCACTGGATGATCCAAGTGGAGATCACCGGCAAGAGAGACACATAGGCTCGTAATGCACCCTACCCATCAAAACAACAGTCTTATATACTGGCTCATATCACGAGTGTTTACAAGGCATTCCTCCCTGCGGTTTATGGTTGGATTGGTCGTATTAATCCAAAATGCTTCCAAGATCTTTCGCGCTGATGTTTTTTGCTCCTGCGCAAGGATGGTGACTTCGATTTCAAAATCAACTCCGTCGTGCTTCTGTGCTCTATGCGTCCCTAGCGGGGTGTTTTGTCTATTAAGACGCTTGTCAGCTAGGTGTTCTTCTATGCGTGCATAGAGCGGCCTACCCGTTTCGCCAACATATTTATCACTACACGCCTTGCAAGAGATTAGGTAGACTGTACCTACGCTCATGCAATCACCGTCTCTGCCGTTAGGACATATTTTACAATCTTTCATCATACAGAGACGGTCATATAAGCGGTTCCGAACTAGCTGGCGTTTTAGAGTATTCGGTGGTATTTCAATAATGGCCACCGATTGCTCTAAACCCGCTCTTTTCAAACATCGTTTTATAGCTGTACTAATCTCATTTGAATAGAACGGGATGATAAACGGGACTTTCCTTTCAACCAAGTTTTCGTTCGGAGGCGCATTATTTCCTCTAAACCTAAGCCGAGGGGCTACGAATTCGTATCCATTAGAAGTGGCTATTTCCCGCGCCAGTTTCACGGATTCTACTCTCTGCTCCTCCCCGGTACATACATTGGCTGCTGTTCGAAACATGTTTTTTACTAGCGCCTTCTTCGTATGTAAGGGATGAGAAGAGAGATAGTGAACCAAGATATTCTTACTACTTGGCTTTCGGTACCACTTCGTTATGTAGCCGCTCTCAGTTAAGCTTATTTGCACGTTCAAGAATGGAAGCCAATCGTCTTTTGGTATCTCACGGGTGAATCTTATATACTCTGACTGTTCATTCAGCAATCTAAAACAATCATCCAGCTCCTCTTGAGTGGAACAGATAATCAAACAATCATCTATATACCTACAGTAGAGTAATGGCCGGAGATCCATCACTGGTGCTTCCACTTTAGACATAAAGGCAATGGCCAGGCTAGGTGCCAGTCGCTGTCCCATTGCCAGCCCTCTGGTTTGAGCATAATAATTCCCGGACCATCTGAAGATTGAGCAGTTCAAGCACTCTTTTAGTAGGATCATGAACTGCTCAATCGTCAAGCCATACATGTTTACAGCTCCCTGGTGTTGTATAAGAAGCTCATGTGTGGCTTGCAATGCGGAGTCATTCGACACGTTGGTATATAAAGCAGTGACGTCGAATGACTCCATTACGTACGCGTTGTTCGGGTTCGCGTTACGTAGACGATCCAGGAACATCTGAGTGTTTGTCAGATGGGCTGGAATGTGTCCTAGCAACTGGGATGTTATTAAAGTCAGTGATGGATCTCCGGCCATTACTCTACTGTAGGTATATAGATGATTGTTTGATTATCTGTTCCACTCAAGAGGAGCTGGATGATTGTTTTAGATTGCTGAATGAACAGTCAGAGTATATAAGATTCACCCGTGAGATACCAAAAGACGATTGGCTTCCATTCTTGAACGTGCAAATAAGCTTAACTGAGAGCGGCTACATAACGAAGTGGTACCGAAAGCCAAGTAGTAAGAATATCTTGGTTCACTATCTCTCTTCTCATCCCTTACATACGAAGAAGGCGCTAGTAAAAAACATGTTTCGAACAGCAGCCAATGTATGTACCGGGGAGGAGCAGAGAGTAGAATCCGTGAAACTGGCGCGGGAAATAGCCACTTCTAATGGATACGAATTCGTAGCCCCTCGGCTTAGGTTTAGAGGAAATAATGCGCCTCCGAACGAAAACTTGGTTGAAAGGAAAGTCCCGTTTATCATCCCGTTCTATTCAAATGAGATTAGTACAGCTATAAAACGATGTTTGAAAAGAGCGGGTTTAGAGCAATCGGTGGCCATTATTGAAATACCACCGAATACTCTAAAACGCCAGCTAGTTCGAAACCGCTTATATGACCGTCTCTGTATGATGAAAGATTGTAAAATATGTCCTAACGGCAGAGACGGTGATTGCATGAGCGTAGGTACAGTCTACCTAATCTCTTGCAAGGCGTGTAGTGATAAATATGTTGGCGAAACGGGTAGGCCGCTCTATGCACGCATAGAAGAACACCTAGCTGACAAGCGTCTTAATAGACAAAACACCCCGCTAGGGACGCATAGAGCACAGAAGCACGACGGAGTTGATTTTGAAATCGAAGTCACCATCCTTGCGCAGGAGCAAAAAACATCAGCGCGAAAGATCTTGGAAGCATTTTGGATTAATACGACCAATCCAACCATAAACCGCAGGGAGGAATGCCTTGTAAACACTCGTGATATGAGCCAGTATATAAGACTGTTGTTTTGATGGGTAGGGTGCATTACGAGCCTATGTGTCTCTCTTGCCGGTGATCTCCACTTGGATCATCCAGTGGAACACATATAAAAAGCGGTGAGTATGTTGAGTGTTGATTTTTGCTTGATGCGATTGAAATCTAGGTCTGGTGATTTTCTCTAAAGAAGTAATGGAGGTGTTTGACTGATTGTATTGCAAACATTTTGACCTTTCCAGGCTCTGAAGAAGGCGAACTGCCGAAACGTCAGCCATCGAATAAAGTTTAATGTAACACCTCGTGTTCTGCTCAAAGAAGAAAATCAAGAATCATACTGAAGCATGGAGTTATAGCGTCGTTGGGGTTGTTAGAAAAAGCTCTTGATATTGGTGCAAGAGAAGGAAATGGTTTGTGCTTTGGGATTCGGGCAGAGCTCTTTCTTTATACTATCAGTAATCATTCGATAGCGTAACTTCCAGTGATTTTAAGAGTGTGCTTATTTCCTGAAAAAGAGCGTTTTATTGCAATGTAGCAAGCGAAATGAGATCGCGTTTCAAATACTCGATGAGCTTGTTTATCGGCTAATCTACGCGTGAGGGAGAAGAGCGATCGATCAATGGCTTAAAGTGTTGGCATGCGCGATGTAACATGTTATCAATTAGAAACTTTTCCTCCACTTTGAATGAAACTCTGCATGAAACGATTGACTCAAATACTACAAGATATTCTCTACACGTCTTTATACTTGCGAATTAAACGCGTGATGAAAATGAAGACG
Organism: Parelaphostrongylus tenuis; assembly: GCA_019055375.1. NCBI lineage: Eukaryota > Metazoa > Nematoda > Chromadorea > Rhabditida > Metastrongylidae > Parelaphostrongylus > Parelaphostrongylus tenuis. The sequence continues at coordinate 194,403 of JAHQIW010006775.1, read as the reverse complement.
CGTGGCGGGCGTGAATCATAATTTTATTTTGGATTTTGCAGCGTTATGATAGGGTTCTATGATAAAACTGGCTAGGGCAAATTCAGCCATAGATCTAAGTTTGCGAATGATTACTATCACTCCAATAAAAAATTTTTGTCCAGCAATTGGAGTTGACTATTAATTGCAGTCGTCCAACAGAAAAGAATCGAGAATCGTAGGAAAGAGCATTAACACCGAATCATCTGTCTGCTGTCGTTATTACCTGATGCTGGATTTCCACCTTATCATCGATCTCTTCGATGAGTACAATTTGAATGACCATTGTTTTGTGCTTTTCTCTCTCGCATTTTCCGTGTCTCTATAGTTACTACGTATCCGATACATTGTTTCGTGTATATCACTATGTTCCTGAACACCATGTTCACTTGATCTAACTCATTGTGTGTGTGGAGACATGAAATTTGTCTTTTATCTATCATGGTGTTATTAGCTTTCCACATGGTTTCGTACGACAGTTTATGTATGTTCCTATATCTCTCATATTGTTTATATCTACCGATCCCATTTAATTTATGAAAACGCCTTCTCCATGTAGCGGTAGAGTGGAGAATGGGACAGAATCATAGGTCATCACAAGATAGTATGATTTGAATAATCACAATTCAACCTCTCGGGACCATAAACTGTACTCACGCCTTTTCGTAATTTTGTTGTCGAACACAGAATTTTCTCTAAGTTTCCAATAGTCATTTTATAGCTGATAAGATTGCGATTTTATACTGAACTTGATTGTTGTAAACGCTTTTTCCAGTAAACTGTAGCAATGAAGAGAAATCTACTTTTTTTTCTGCGGAATCTGTAGTGTATCTAGCACATGTGTTTGCTTGGCTTTTCACCAGGCAAAGTTTCTCACTGAAGTTTCAGTAGTTATTCGACAGGTCAAGAAACGGCAATTCTAACTGTAAACTTAACTCCTGAGTAAAATTTTTCAACACGCGTAACGACGAACACAGATTGAGTTTCGTCTTCGAAGTGGTTTAGTGCTCTGCTATCATTCAAGCTGGGCTTTACAGTGGGGCTTCAGTAATCATTCGATAGCCTAAAAGTGACTATTCTAACGCTTAATTTCTTCTTTAAAGCATGTCTTTTAGTGTGCTGTAGTAAGGATATCAAAATTGAGTTTCACCTTCTGAGTTACGCTGCTTAAACTTCGCAGCGGCTCTACTGGTAGTGAAGTTCATACGTTAGAGGTAATTTATGTAGAAAATATGATAAGTGACCGGACGCCTTATATGAAAGTACTTTCTCGGCAAAAGGAACGCCTAAGTGTCTTCAAATTTTCACTCTTAAATACGAAGGCCACATTATTGGGAAGAAAAACGCATTTCCATTTCTACTTGCTTATTTTTCGACAAATTTTGAAAGTGTGATTCAAAGTTACACTTCCTTCAATGTATAACATCAAAAATCTTTTATAGTGGAACTTTTCGTTTGCAGTCGGAATGAGCCTTTATAGAGTCTAGGTTCATCAATTTATATCATTCCAGCGAAAACAAAAGTGAAGATGCGCGATCGCATGTGAAACATATTACTATACTTAGCGCTACAGCGCTTCGAAGTGGCATTTCCGAAAACAAACATCACCCATAATTTCTCCAAGATTTAAGTTTCTACAAAATTGTTGATAATCTAGGAATAAGTCTGTGTTCAGCAGAAAAAGATTCCTCCGGATATCCCTGTCAGATAACGGAAATGTAAAACTCAACTGAAGTGAGACTTCGAAAGACTGACTTTCAGTTAATCTCGGCATTAAAGTTAATTATTCGATTACAACCATAACCTAGCTATTTTAGCCGGCGCGAGGTTGGTAGACGAAGTTGTTGCTGTCGCTGTTTATGCTTATTTTAGACCGTAGTACCACTAGTTGGTCGACGTTTCGGCACCACCGCCTTCTTTAGTGCTTGAGCGTACACTGTATCACTATTTGTTTGAGATAGGAACTCAAATCGGTGCCTGACCATAACCCCTTAAGTCAAGTAAGAAGATTTAGCGCATGTAAGGTGCCAAGTCCTGTGCAATAGTGACATATTTGTCCTCATGGTCCATTTCTGGGTTTTTACCTAATCTAAAACGCTTCGAGAGTTTTGCACGTTGATGCTTTTGATTCCCGCGCCAAGATCGTGATAGTCATATCAAAATCATTATTTATGTGCTTTTGTGCCCAATGTGAACTTAGAGGCTTCCTTTTTTTCAATATTAGATTTTCCATCTAGATGGTCTTTTTTGCGCAAACGAGGTGGTCTGCCCATTTCGCGCAGTGAGAGTCAACGATAAGATGGCATCGTATGCATTACACAACATCATTTTTGACGAACTAATTATTGTTTTCTGATTTCAGTCATTATGATAACTTTGAGCACTGTATATAATAAATTAAATCATAATTAATGGACTTATATCATATAATCACTTTAGAACATGTTAGAATTATCAAAATGCCAAAAACAACGTAAATGTGCAGTGAAAGAGAGCTCTTTACTCACACATAACAGTTATATTTTCACCAAAAGCAAACGAGCTGGTAGATAGTCGTGAAGTATGCAAATTTACAAGAAACTCCACAATTTCAAAGCGGTACGAAAACTGCACTTAAATAACAAAAATCGCTCACCGGCTGCGAATCGCACTGCGTACGGCGATTTCGATTGGGGTTCCGGAAGGGTTAGGAAGCTAAACTATTGTTATGAATCCCGTGTTCCCTTCATCTGCACAAAAGACCAATGATAAAACTCTTAGCGTTGATCACTTGCTGAGGGATGAGCTATGCATTCGACTTTATCAATTATCGTAGAGGCGATGGAATTCATAGCCGCTCTATGTATGAAGCGTATATGGGAATGTATAGACAATGACTTGCGATGGCCTACTTATGCATAATGTCAATGGTGCTATACTTCCAAACAAATCCTGGCAACAATTTACTGTTCCCAAAGTGATTAGAGATTTAGTGAACCAGGGGCGTGAAATCGAACGATCGATCATGTGGTTGTCGCGGAGCACCTTTAACTAAAGAACCACAAGCTCCTCTTAATTAAGCTCCATATTTATTAGGTGGTCCAACTAAGTTTTCGAACGTGATCCAAAAATTCAAAAATTTATTTTTCCAAGTTATCGCAAGATTCAAATGAAAATTAATCGAAGTATTCTCCGTCTGCCTGGATGCAACCCTACCAACGCTCCGGCAACAAATCGATTCCGCGCTCATAAAACTTATCATTCTTTGATGCAAACCAATCAGTCAATTCTCGACGCATATGATTGATGTCTAGAAACTTCTTCTTGTCCAAACAGTGCTCAAGTGATCTGAAGAGATGGAAATTGGACGGAGACAGACGTCTGGCTAATACGGCGGATGATCCAAGTGCTATCAGCCCAAATCGGTCAGCTTCTTCTTTGCTTTTTTTGGCAACGTGTGGCTTTGCATTGTTTTGAAGCAAAACGACTTGGCGTGGAATTGCATGGTCGCAACGCTCCAGTTGCTGCCAATATCGCTCAGCGTTGATGGTTTGACCGGCTTGCAACAGGTCCCAATGAATCGGCCCACTCCGGTCTCAGAAAGTTGGTCCTGGATCTTGTTCAATTGCTTCAATGATTGCTTCTCGATCAATTTCACGCGGTCTTCGGGATCTTGGTTGATCTGCCAAATCAGTATCTCCATTGCAAAATTTTGTAAACTATTCATATGCCGCGATTTTTACCCACAACTTGGCTTCCTTTTGCACGATTGATGTTCTTAAATGCAGTTTGAAAAATGTGCCCCAGTTGAAGCTTGTAAAGCAGTAAGTTACGAATGACTACCCATTACGCCTCCATTGTTAGACAAGTATGTGCAAAAATATGCCAAACGATGCGTTAGAATATTCTGCACACATTAGGTAAAAGAAAAACATGGTTTTGTGGGAAAATTCTTATTTTTGGATCAAGTTCGGGAACTTAGTCGGAGACCTAATACTCATAATATTCTATTTCATTGCATTGTCGCTAATGCAAGGCGATCGATCAGTCTGTAGCATTATAATACGTTGGGAAAAAACTTGTGAGAAAATGCTTGTAAAACACTTATTCATGCACCTCTTACACACGAACAAAGATAAAACTACTAGTCAAAGTACTCTCCTTCAACTTCAAGCACTTCTTGCCACTTCTCCGGCAAAAGGTCGATTCCAACTGTGTCTTCGCCCTAAGGCAGATTGGTGCGTTCACTTGCCATCCTTGCATTTGAACCCCACAGCCATTCGTGCATAATCAACAACCTAATATGCTCTCTTGTTAACTCCACCTGATTGAGTGGATAAATTATATACCAATCAACGCGAGAGAAGACGAACTTTCAAATGAGCCCAAAAACACAAAAAATGGACGACACCAAAAAGTTACAAGCATTTTCTCAGAATTCTTTCCCCAATCTATCAAGTAACTATCCCTTAATGGTGAATTGTTAACCTCGGGCAATTTATCCTAATACAAAGGTCGGCTTTCAATTATTATCGCGCTTTTGTGTAGCTGATAATCATATGGAATTCTGCAGGATAGATTGCCCGAAGTAGTCACCATGATCGATGACCAGCTAATTTGCCTACGGCCATCTTGTGCATAAGGACAAGACGAGTAAAGCTTTTTCAGTCAAACGCTGCTCCACCTTATGAGGTTCGACTAGATTGAAAATGAATGCAAAGATCCACACAGACACACAAAAAAAATTACAAACATTTTCTCGGAACTTTTTCCCCAACCTATTAGGAACATGGAGCGAATCTCTCTGCTCTACAGAGGAATCGAATGTTCCCATTGTGAAGTATATTTTGATAGCTAAAGACAAGATAGGGCTATATTCTTATTCGATGCTGCATCTTTCATGTTGTAGAGCCAAATTTCAATTATGATTCAATTATAATTATAGGTTCATTAAGTATGGTATCGTAGAAAGAAGAAAGTGAGAGGAGGGAAAAACTGCTAAACTTCTTTAGCTGGAGTGCTTCCAGTCAAAACTCTGATGTAATTTTGTATTTCTTGGCTCACACATGAAAGTTTGCGAGATTAGTGATGAGGTGAGAAAATCTCTCAAGCATATTTAGAGTATATCACCTTGTCGAATAATGTGTGATACTCCAAATATTCGAATTTTTTCCTTACTAATGGACTGATTCAAAACCATGTGTCGACTGACTATTCTGGGCAGCTTATGAGTCGAAATTGGTCGATCTTTTGCCATGTTTATGTGTTGGTGAAACGTTTGATTTAGCTCACTGGTCTTGCGACAGGTTCTGTGAGTAACCTTACTAGATCTGTGTTACATCCCTATAATCAAATCCTTCCAATCAACTGCTTTTAAACATTCAGTATAGTCTGTGAGAAAGTTCAAAGCGATAACGCTAAGACGTATGTAAGGTACGATATATCAACTTCGAAAAGGCTCTATACAATCACAGCGCCTATAATCATAATTATTCTTTGTACCAGAAAGTCCTTGTTCAAATAAAAGTCTTCTAAGGTGTCTAGATTTCAGGCAGCACAACTTGAAAGGCGAATAAGGAGAAGCTCAGATGGGTGTGGGTAGTCTTTTCGGAGAGACATGCAATGCTAGTGCTGACGTCGTCGAATACACTTCGACTACATCTAAATTTGAAGAGTGCTTTTCAGTGGAGAGATGGAGCGTTTGATCAATTGAATTCTGAAGTGTGCCTGCCTGTTGCAACTCAAAAAATTGGCTGGCCTAGAAACTTGCATCATAATGAGATCACCAATGCCTTTGTAATCGACTGTTTTTGAGATAACGCTCAAATATACATGGTAGTACATTTCGAGTCTTTCATGAGGTCTCATATGACACCTATAGTGCTAGACGTACGCTTCGATGTATTCTCGCGCGTCTTATCAGTAACACGTACCTTTCGGTTCAGCTGAGCTCTTACATATAAGCGTAACATCCAAATAAGGGTGCGTTTCTATCGGCCATCAGGCAATCGACTATTACTGCATTGTCAAGTGATCTTATCACTCGACGTACAATGCAACATGTTCGACACCGATTCCCGCACATGTAGAGGCTCGGTTGAACCAAAAGGCACGGTACCACTAATGAGCATTGACATGAAAGCCGAAACGTACGCTTAGCACCATAGCGGCCATATTAGACCTCATGAAAGGCTCAAATATACTATCAGATTATATTGAGATCAGCATTTTTTCCATATATTTTTCGTCATTCTGACCTATACAATGACTCATGGTGGCCTACCGATATGTCAAATCAGTGCTGCCATTCTCCCAACATCTCTGATACCGATTCACCGACTCCGAATGGATGGAAGGTTTGACGAGTCCTGAGAGTGGAATTGAACCGTCGATATGGATTCATTGAGCATATACATGGCTACAGGAGAAGAAATCTGTCAAAAACTCCGAATGCTTAGGCAGTGATTGGCGATATTTTTCTGCAAATACACAAGCCATTTTTTTGAGTAGCTGTGAAAGTGTAACAGCCGAATGAATGGAGTGGACGACGATCGCCCCGCATCAATCCTCGGCTCTCATGGAAGAGTCGGAATGCCCCGTCGAAATCCAATCACCCAAAGGAACTTTTTTTCCTTTTCAAATCGGAAATTCATCTTGAAGTTATTTTCATCTTAATATGGATCTTTTATGTCTTTTCATCTTAATCTACTGATTTTTATAGACCACTTGCTTTCGATCGATAGAAAACAAAAGAACGTTTTTCTTAACAGATAAATCTCAAGTCGCAAATCTCAGGGCCGAGCTATCCATCGACCTCGGCATAGAGAGAATAATTCAGTGGTTTCCTTGATGTTTTCTCCCATTTGATCTTCAAGAAATACAGCGAATTAATCTTATGCTAGCTTTTGAAAAAGCATATGCGGTCCGAAATAGTTGGCCAGTTTTGAGGAATGAATTCTTTTTTTTTCTGAATTTCGTATTTGCCTCGAGCGCTTCTTATTTTCTTGCTTACTCACCTACTTGGACGACCCATCTTCACTGCTAGTGCGAGCCCTAGCACACGGGAGGTGCCGAGACCTCTTCAGGTCGTCACTTCATTAGAGAGCAGTCGCCGGGCCTTGTGGGTCAGGGGAGGTTACCACTTCGCGACTAGTAGCTATCAAGACGTTGGTCAATTCTGTTACGGTTAACTCGTAGCTGGATTTTCCGAGTGGAAGCGTCGTACTCGTTCTCAGCTTGGGTGGCCCCGCTGGGGGTGGGGGTGAACCCTCGCTGTACTTTGCAGTCCAACAACATCCAGGAACACCCACCAGCCGCGGTGAGGCGGCAAACCATTTGGGGTGTTCGAGCGCTTAGACTAGAACGAAATAAAGTCTCGATGCTGAGATTCGTTCTACTTGGTTTATTTTTTTTCCAAATTCTTAGTTTCTGCCGTTTTTTTTTTTGGCTAAGGACGAAGGGCTCTGCCCAACATGAGCCAAAACACGTGTATCGGCCTGTACGAGAGCCCATACAGACTACATGACACGTTGGCTCAAATAACAATTATGGGATATATTTTAAAAATTGGAATGTGGTCTTAGTAAAACACTTGAAATAAAATGTATATGTTTGGTTCCTCTTTTATATCTTATTTTCTCGTCCTTTTATTATTTTCCTATTTTATTCATTTATTTCATTTTATTTTTGTATTTTCTCGTTACTTCCTCTTTACTTCTTGTTTTGATTTCCAATTCTTCAACTTTTCCCAAATTGAAGTAAAATAAAGGAATAAAATTTTTCTTTATGTCCTCTTTTTCTTTTCTTTTTTCTTTCTTTTTTCTTTATTTTTTGGAAATTTCTCATTTGTTAATGTCTGTGTGTTCAATTTATTATTTAGGAAGCTGGAATGTTTACGAAAATCTCATTATTTCACATCGTTTTTCTTGTTTATTCAGTAAGAAAAATTAGGAAATCACCAGAGTTAAACTGGTTTGGTGAGATTTTGAGGTGTTCTCTTTGTTTGACTTCTTGGAGCTTCTTTATATTCTTTTTGAGCTCGTATTCTACCCAGTGAGCAATAGAATAGCTTGAGTTCCTCTGGTGTTTGGCACTGAAGGAAGACGCGACTCCGTCAAAGATTTAATCAAACCTTAAATTCGACTGGTTCTTTGTAGATCCCGCTCAAAACGATACTATTATGATAACGATATAAAATGTTTGGAGCCGTTCATCAGGTGTAGAGTGGTAGACAGGCGCCTGTTTCGTCCTCAAGAACTCCTCAGTACTCATTTTGACAGCCGCAGTATCGACTGCTTGTCTCTGCAATGTCAGAGGATTCTATCACCTGACTTGCGGTGACTTACCGCTCGGCGTCGATTCCTTCATAGAGGAGTCTAGCCTGAAGGATCGGCTGAGCCCAAAGAGACTGCGCAACTGAGGAATCATTGAGGACGAAACAGGTGACTTTCTAGCACTGGACCTTAACAGCTCAAAACATGCTGTATCGTTATCAAAGATCTTACTCAAACCTTACATTCAACTGGTTTACGAAACCTCGCCATAAACATTTAATATAGTCAGAGAGAATGCTTTAAGGTCTTTTGAGGTTGGTACGTCAGTGGCTTACGTACTTTTCGGAGATCTTGCCCGCCTCATTGGAGCCACTGCCCTGGTGAAAACGTCCAAATCACAATTTCAGGCTATTCCACTGAAAACGTCCCCCCACCCCTCGTAGCAGGGGGAAGGGGGGGGGGGGACTTGCGTCTGCACTAGGGGTATGTAGGGGGATGATGGGAATTCGACTTATTTTAGGTGCTGCACTTCGGAGAAACGGTCTTTTCGGGTTATAAGCACAGCGTTGGAATCAGCAAACATTACGCTATCGAATGATTACTGATGGTCCAAAAAAATGCTGTGTCCGCCAATAAATATGCGCGTCTAAAATACGGTTTTATTTCGGATTTTACAGCGTTATTAAGGGGTCTTTTTGAAAACCGGCCACAAGGGGCTGTAGCCAGAAATCTCAGCTTTCGAATGGTCACGAAAATTGTCATGAAAACTCCTCTCTAGCGAATGAGATCCGTTTCTCATTTGTTCCCTTATAATCAGAATAAACCAAGATGACAAATTCATTCAAAACATTCAAAATCAATCTACGAGACGAAGTTGGAGAATCAAAATAAAATGAAAATGAAATAGATCTCATTTGAATTACAATTGAATCCACTTTTTATTCGAGATACACTCCCAGCAGGGGATGCTATCACCATGGGGACTTGCGCGCGTGGGCGTGTGGCTCTGACGAAGCGGGCGGGCGAGACCGCCGTAATGTACGTAAGCCGCTAACGTGGTCAACCTCGAGATGGCTTGAAGTATTCTCTCTGACTAGATTTTGGTCAGAGTTCTCAGATCGAGTTTATATTGAATTCACGTTGTCAACCGTTTCCGAATGATGAGGGTCGTGCTGCAGCAGGGAAAATCAAGTCGGATTTCACACTTGTAGCACTTTGCTTGCATTGCTAGGTTCCGTGGACGGCTTTTTTCGGACCAAACTAAGACTTATTCGATAGCATAATTCTCGGTGATTCCGAAGCTGAATTTACTTTTTTAAAAGACCCTTCAAATGCGTTGTACGAGCGAAAAGAGAATCACGTTTCACATTCGGAGTTTTCTTCACCCCACAAGAGTTGTTTATGCACAAAAGTCAATGAGCTTGTAGAGAAGATCTTGTAATATCAGAATACTGCAACAAACGTATGTTCTTTTACTTCAAAGTAGAGAAAAAAGTTCTTTTTTTCAAAACAAAATTCGCGCCCCGTTCACGAAATTCGCTCAAGCGCCGTCCGTTCGCAAAGGGTTAAACACCTGTCGGGGTCAGTTTTTCAATCAAGGTCCCAATTGATCGGTGATTATGAGGCACCGTAGGGATCTTTTCAGGGAAACTATCGGAGATGGTCAGTGCCTTCGTAACTCCTCCCATCTTATTTTTTACTCTTTCATTTTTTGAATAATCTATTTTATTAAATTCTATTCTGTTTAATCTATTCTAATTCTCTTATCAACTCGTCATCAATTAGGATATTTCTATATTATCCATCGATTCGACGTCTTATTTGCTATTTAGAAGATGGAGATTGGTGCAAAAGTAATTGCGGTATATATGCACTTGGTGTACCGTAATTACTTTTGCACCAACATTATTCGTTCTTTAACTAGACGATTCTACAATTCTTACGTATTCAACTCATAGATATATAAACTATCTATCTATATATACTCGTTCACATATGCTATATGCAGTATCTCTGCATCTGTGCACTCATCTTTCGTGATTTTCTTTAATCGAAAGCATCCTATTTCAACTTTAAAACGGTTAATTTTGTCTCAAAGATCAGAAAGTTATTGTGTTTCAGTTGTCTTATGACAGAGATGATTTTCAAAATCGACTAACTACTAACTTTGGAATCGAGAAAATAGTCACTTCTGACGACTTGTAATCGTCACTAATTTTTTTATCTTATCTTTCGTTTCGATGTTTTTTTTGAGACCCAGCTCAAATTTTAATATGCCAATCAATCATTTTTGAGCCACGCATGTTAAGAAAACATTCGAAACGGAAGATATGATATATTAGACATACTAGCCAAGAACAAACGAGTGTACAACACTCTTTGTTCGGTGAGTTTTTCACTGCACATAGAGTGTAAAGCGTTCGTCGTCGATAACCCTTAGTGTGGGGACTGGAGCACCCACACGATTAGCAAAAGACGAGAAAGAATAACTGCCCGACTGACGAGATCGCAAGGTCGCAACACGTGTATCGGGCTCTATAAGTCAGTCCTCATTGACAGACCACTGACATGCCTGGCTCAAAAATGATAGCAAGGCATATTGAATTTTTGTATCTGTTGTAAGTGAACTCGTTTGTCAACAAATATGAGTCTGCGAATATGAATCTATGCAAAAATATCAGAATTCTCATGAGTTTTCAGTTGATTTTGTTCTATTTTCAGGTAATTTTAATCTCAACTCATCCTGTGCCTACAATGAGTTTGACGAGAGTTGGCCTTCTCAAACCGTCGTTTACAACAATAGCGATCAGTTCGAGCACGAGGTTAGATTTCATTTATACCTTTAGGGACCAGCGTTGTTAGGCAGACGATGTTGCGGCGTCGCTTTCCCACGAGACGCAGCACCGCCATTTCATCTGTTCCTGAAAGTGTTATCATAGTTTGATGTTAGTGGAGAGCTCTGGTTTCGTCAAACACGATGCGTGGGAAACTTAGCCTGAATTATGAATGATATAGGGTATTGAAAAAGCTCTTCTAAAAAAAAACGATTGCATTTTTGGACTCACCGAAATTTGCGCTATTTGGAAGTCATTGATAGTTTGGAAGAAAAAGTTCTGCCCAGAGAAATGTATAAAATTACGTTTGGTTCGTTCCTGTTATGAGGGAATAAATGAATATTCGATAGCGCAAGTTTCAATGATTCCAACTCTATACTTATTTAATAGAAAGACCGTATCACTGCAGTGTAACAGGAAAAATAAGATCAAGGTCCACATATTCGGCGGCTTGTTTACCGGCTAACCTACGGGCGGGGAAATCGATCGATGGCTTGACGAGTTAGACATGTGGGGTGCAACTTGTTATTTGATTGAAACTTTTCTCTGTGCCTTGAAAAAAACTCCTGATCAAACAATTCACTTAGATACTATGAGATTTTCCCTACACTTTCATATGCTTTTCGTGCTCCCAGAGAATTATACGCGTGATAAAAATGTAGGCGCTCGAGGAGTGTGAAGCATAATCTTTTTTTTTGGATTCTACAGCGTTATAATGATGACTTTTCCAGAAACTAGCCCTGTTGGGCTATAGCCAAGATTTAAGCTTTCGAATGATTACTAACGCTCCTATGGAAAGTCCTTGTACAGCGATTGGAGGGTCGAATATTCATTTGTTCCCTTATAGCCGAAAAGTGCCAGGCATAATTTCATATATTGCGCTGGACGGAGCTTGTTTCCTCCACTTCTAATGACCTTTGAATAGCATACATTTTGGCGAATTCTTGCTTACTTACTTAATTCTTGGAAGTATCTATTAAGAGAGCGCATGTGGCGCAGTGGTGAGAGGTGCTCTGCGTCGCACACGAGGTCAGTGGTTCGATCTCGCGCTCATGGCCCACCAAGCCATCCATCCCTCCGGGTCGGTAAGATTGGTACTAGACTGGTCTCAGACTTGCCTGGGAGGATAAGCAGCGCTGACTCGGTTCAGCGGGAGAGCCTCCACGAGTCATTGTAAAGGCCGGATATGCATTCAATCACTTCAAACGAAGTTAGAAATTGAAGACGAATGCATGGCGCATCCCTCAGGGATTGATCAACTCCGAAAGCTTTATCCTTTATTGTTTTATCTAGTATCAAGTAAGTAAGTACTAGTGACCCTCTAAACAGCGTGGATTTTGGCGAGTTTCAGAAGTATTTATTTTCCAGAAAAGCATTTTCACAATCTTGTAGCATCGGTAGTAAGATTGTGTTTCCCACACACCACGCTTGATGAGTCCATTCACAAGGGTCGTTAGTTTTAAGGGATGTAGAGAGAGTGCATATCGATTTGTTTTCTTTTCAGAAATCAGTCGACGTATAATGTATTTGCTTTAATAATGGGTGGTGGAGTAGCAGGAAGTTCCGTCGCATATCATCTTACAAAGAGAAATATTAAGGACGTATTACTGCTTGAAAAAGAAGGTATGAGTAAGTGTTTTCCTGTTGTTTTCTTGTTCTCTAATTTTTCAGATCTTTTGGAGAAATCCTATTTTTGAACATGTTTTTATCATATATTTCAAAACAGGATGAAAGATAGAACTGTAAAGTGTGTATGAAGGTCTAAAAAGTGCAAATATAACTCACAGAAATACAATTTAAATGTGTAAAAATGAAAATCATCCCCTTTTTAGTCAACTTTATTAAACCCGTTATAAACATTCAATGCAGTCTAAGGGGATTTTCTAAGTTTCGAGATTGATACGTCAGGGACTTATAATAATATAATAACGTATAATGATATAAAAAACGTATGTTTCATCACTATGAAATAGAAGTCTTCATCCCTAGTATTGTTATAATTATTATGTTTTTTAGAATTAGAAAATTCTACTTTTATTGTGGGTGTTTGTTTAACGCCACTAAATCTATTGGACACTTTATTCTCACCTTTTAATTATCTTATTTAATATAGTCTGATAGAATGTTCAAAGCTTTTCAATGGTGTGCTATGGCATTTCCAAAATCTCAAACAGCGAAATCTTAGGCATAGTTGATTGGAAGGTACTGTTATAAGCTTTCGTATCAGCCGTGAGCCATCGACTTTAAATCACTACAGACTTCACAGAGATTGATACCTCCTTCAAAATCGATGACTGACGCTCCGGCGATTTCTTCTGCTTCAGAGTCGATATTTTACATATATGTGAGAGGTCACTTGTCAGATACTATGAGTCATTCATCGAAACTATCCAGTCTTAATATGAATCATCCATAAAGTGTGATAACCTTTCCCATATAAGTGCCGTGTGGGTCTGAAGAACGCGAAATAGCTGGAACAATGGCCATCGTTTTCGAAGGCGATAGAAGCTGCAAACAAACTTTAGATAAAAGAACAATGTGTGAATAGTTCCTTCTGAGGTGCGGAAACCGAAGCATCTGCCTACTTCATTGTGCTGGGTAGTGCAGTGGATAACGATGTTGTGTATCAGGAAACAAGGGTGTGAGTAAATTGTTTGTTCGATCCTTGTCCGTCCCTCCTCCTTCCGTCCCCAACACTCTTGCAAATTTTCGTCCAGTTCAAATCTGAGAATGCAAGGAGAGTCGTCTCGACCAGCATTTTACGACATTGATGAAGAATACGAAATCCACTAGTAGCAATCGAAGCAATACGTGAAATGCTCGAAGAACTTTGTTTGAGGATGAATGTAAGGGAACGAGTCGAATTCAAGAACAACTCGATTCGCACAGTGAACTGTGATGATTGGTCTTTTAGAATGAAAGGAAAAAAGATTTCAAACCCCTTCTATTGATGAGAATTATTTCACGACTTTTTCAAAATTTAAAGCTGGTGCGAGATTTGTGCCCCCTTTGAAAGCGATGGCTAGCATCTCGGCGCTTTCGACTTCTCCAGAGCCTGGTTAGCTATAAAATGTCTAAGCTGTGGGGGAGGTGAGATCGCCGAAACGTTGGCCATCGTTTTCAGAGAGAGAAATGGTAAACCCTGTGCAAATTTCGTACAAAAAAAGGAGAAAACGAGCGGTATAATGTTCCAAACATACCAAACAGCCAAGAACTATCGAGTGTACAACACTGCCGATCTAATGATTTATTTTACTTAGAGGCACGTGTAAATTGTACGTCGTGTTTACTCTATGTATGAAGGTATGGACTCTCCCACCCTCCGAGAGAATTGTCGAAAAGCCGAAGGGCCTGCCCGACTGACAGGCTGCCAAGGCCGAAACAAGTATATTGGGCTCCATAAGTGCCCATAAATAAACCACATACATGTCATTTGATCTGTTCATGGGCACTTAAAGAGCCCAACTCACGTGTATCGGCCTTGGCAGCCTCGTAAGTCGGTCAGGCCTTCGTCTCTACCAAACCTCTCGGAGATGATTTGCAGACGATATCTTTCAATCGATTATTTCGACGCCCTTGGCTTAAAATTCGATATAGTTTAGATTGAATGTTCTAAGCTCTTCAAGAGGTCTAATATGGCTCATCTCGGTATATACGTAGGTTTCGGCGTCCTCGCACGCCTCATCAGTACCACATCCTCTACGACTCGCTTGTGCTATTATTAGCAATCGGCGCTGAAGAAGTATCACTCAGCGTCAAGTGAAATGATCACTTGATTGTATACCACGCCGAAAATCCACCACGAGGGGTCAAGCGTAAAGCATGTGGTAGTGATGAGGCGTGCGAGTACGCCGAGACGAATTTACCACTTGAGATGCCATAAGAGACGTCCTCAGAAGCCTGAAGCATTTCAGCAGATTTGCAGACGTTTTGCAACACGTATTTTTTTAATGTGCTATGCTGTTTGTCAGGTCTCTGACTTGGAATTGAATGGTATATCTGCATTATAGAAGTAGCCACTCCAATCGGTGCTTCGTTCCACTCTCCTGGTCTCGTTTCTGCCAGTCATCCAGCTCATCGTTATAAACCGATACTCGCCTACTCGGTCGAACTTTATAGCAAACTTCAGGATGAAACTGGTGAAGTGAGGACATGGTTCTCGGCATGGATGTAGCTCTTTTCTTTGAATAACAAAATTCAGGCTTTGAATTTCGAACGCAGTGGCACTATGCGACTTGCCACTAACCCAACTCGGCTACAAGAATTCAAGCGTTATGTTGCAAGAGATTATTACAAAGTGTGTATTTATCATTCAAAGATACTTTATGAGAATTCACACACAGTGCTGTCGGATGCAAATAAGATTTATAGGAAGGAGATTCGTGTAAAACTACGCTATTAAGCCCTGATGAGGTTGCTGAACTCGCCCCCATCTTAGACATCAAGCAGGTTACCATTTTTTAAAGCTTTCGGGATCGTGGACCCACGGCTTCTGCATTTTTAACTGGCAGCTCTGGACGATCTGCTCCACCTATTCTGGATCTCTAACCCCAGCGTGCCATTGTTACAAGTGGCACGCTGGGGTTGGGATGCGGCGAAGATAGATCAAACCGTCCAGAGTTGCCAGCTAGAGATGCAGAGGTCGTGAGTCCACGATCCCGAAAGGATTGGAAGATTTTCGGTTGAGTATCTCATAATATTTCTTAATTGTTTGGTATTTCTCACTTGATTTCTGTTGGAAACCGATTTCTTATCTGTTCAGATTCTTGGTGCTTTGTATACTTCGAACGACGGTATGATTTCATCTACAGGTTTGAATCGCGCTTTAGTGAGTGGTGCAAAGGCCGGAGGTGCTCAAGTACTGAATTCGACTCCAAAATCAATACGATATGACAAGGTTTACCTATTTCTTTATATTCAAGAATTCTAGTATTCCTACTGCTTTTTCGCAGTATTATGATGTTTCATGAATATCTAAGAGAATTGAGTGGTGAGGAAACATGGCCTCAGGCGGGAACCGAACCCGCGTTTCATCCTGTCAGGAACGCGCGCTCTACCACTACACCACCGACGCACATTTGCCCAACCTCTCATTCTTCAACTATCAGCCACCAACCTTCAACAGTTTAGTCGGAGATGCGATTTGGCTTCATAAACCCAGTCAAGCTGATAGGTACTGTCAGGTATAATACTGTTAGATATAAACTCACGAATTCTAAGGACCTATTAATGTTGAAAAACGAGTGGTCGGGCAAGTGTGCCTCTGGGGAATAGTGGTAGAGCGCGCGTCCCCGGATAGGGTGAAGCACGGGTTCGATTCCGCCTGAGGCCACGTTTTTGCTCACCACTCAGTTCTCTTAGGTATTTATGAAACATCATAACACTGTGAAAATGCAGTAAAAATACTAGAATTCTTGAGTATTTTATCTAACAGCGGCTATCAGGTTAACTAGGTTTGTAAAGCGAAATTGCATACCCGACGAAACCTGTAGAGGTTGGTGGTTGATAGCTAACATAGAGATGTTGAAGTATCAGTGGTGGCGCAAATGTGCCTCTGTGGTGTAGTAGTAGAGCACGCGTCCCCGAATAGGATGAAGCGCGGGTTCGATTCCGCCTGAGGCCATGTTTTTGCTCATCAGTCAAGTCTCTAAGGTGTTTCTTTATGACTCTGTTGTTGAATTATTGATTGACTGTTATGAGGAAGTTGTCAGATTTCAGAGTAAAGGTCAATGGAATGTGGAATTGGCTGATAATAGCTTAGTGACGGCTCGAAACTTACTAAATGCTGGAGGTATCTGGGCAAATGATATTGCTCGTTTATCTGGCCACGAAGTGCCAATGGTGATCGCTGAACATCAGTACGCTTTCCTTACGGTGAGCCAGATCGATATATCTTTTCTTTCTTCCTTCTCAGTTCTGATTTTCTTTCTTACTCGTACAGAACAATTGTCTTATGAGATATTGTACTGTAGCAAACTTTGATGTTTTTGGAACCTCTGTTATTTTACTTTTGAAAGTTGTTCATCTTGTAGTTTGAAAGTCGACTTTCCTGATCTCGACGCATTACCAATCAATTGTAGCTTCTTTCATGACTGAGCTAATGCTATGAGGTGCTATGAGAATTTATTGGCTAAGAATTGTCTTACATGATTTAGTAGGCCCAATGGATAGCAAAATCTCTCGAGCCATCTTTTCCAAAGGAGTTAAGCTATGCCGCATGCTAAGAATTGTTGAATAAATCTTATTTAGCAGCCTCATGGTATTAGCTGAAACATGAAAAAAGCTTGTTTAGGGAACTTTTCTGTTAGACTGCGACAAATGAAAAACCGATCTCATTTGCTGGACAAGAACTTTTCATAGAAGCGTTAATAATTATTCGTAAGCTTTGATCTTTGGCTACAGCCCAACGTGGCCTATTTTTGAGATCTTTTTATGACGCTGTAGAATTCAAAGTAAACTATGTTTCACACGACGGCATGTTTTTTTTACTTCACTTATATTTCTCTGGACAAAACTGCTTCCTTAGAGTGCTAGTACTCATTCGATAGCAGAAATTTCGAGGAACTCAGAAATGTAGTTGCTTTTTGGAAGGGCTCTTTTGATAGCGCTGTAGGCGAAAGAAAGAATTGTGCCTTGCCCTCGCTGGACAGAGCTCTTTCTTCAGACTATTAGTAATCATTCGGTAGCGTAAGTATTAATAATTCAAGCGCTGTGCATATTTAATGGAAATACCGTTTAGCGGAGGAAATAAGGTGGAGTTCTACATTTTTGGCGAGCTTGCTTACCGGCCAGTCCACGGGGCGGAGGCGGAGCAAGATGGGGCGAGGCGGGGCGATCGATCGCGTTAGACATGTTTATTCAGTCGAGAATTTTTCTCCGTTTTGAAAGAAACTCCAGCTAAAACGATTGATCCAGATACTACGAAAGTTCTCCACACGTTGATATGATTTTCGTGCTTCTGGCGAATTACAGGTGTGATTGAAATGAAGGCGAGCCGTTGGATGGGAAGCATAATTTACTTTGGATTTTACAGGTTATGAAGGGTTTCAAAAACCGCCTACGTGAGGCTATAGACATAATCTAACCTTTCGCAATGATTACTAACACTCCTATGAAAATCTCCTGTGCAGCGAAGGATGTCGATTTCTTTATTGTCGCCGTCTAACAGAAAATTACCTAATATTGTTATATAGTGCCTCAGAAGATTTTTTTTTCAAATCAACATTTGCTGTTTTGTAAATAAGGGTGCGTTGAGACATCCTGCACATCAGTTTACTAATAGCAGGTTAATACTAATCGGTCTTCAGGGCCCTTACTTCATCATCGGGCCCTTTTTTACAGCCCTTTTACACTGGATCGAACTAGATCACCGCTTATCAGTTTGCGTTGTGATACGCTGCATCACCTATTGCGCCACCCCGCCTCATCCATCTGTAATCAATCCATTTTTATTAGTCTAAGAATAATAGGTTTTTTCTAAGTGTAATCTGTCATTGCGAACCCTTTACGCTCAAAATTCCACGAAAATCGCTCTTTTTTCCGTTTTCCTTTTCAGCCCAGCTCTACACCGCCGGACACACCGGCTATCATCGACCATGATGGCACGTTCTATATTCGCAAATTCGGTGACAAGTTCATTTTCGGTGGATTTGGACATGTTGAGAAAGTAACATTCAAAGAAGAATGGTATCGTAACGGTGTTCCAGCAGGTGAGACAACTTTATTCTATGATTAATTGCTCATTTTAGGTAGAATTTGTTTCGTCAGTGTATTTACAGAGGGCGCTCTTGTTGTCACTCCGAACTTCTCTTTCTTGGAAGAGAACTATCAAAGGGCTTTAGAATTAGTTCCATGCATCAAAGATGCGGCGATTGATGCTAAAGCCGCTTTGTTCAGTATGACTCCAGATGGATATCCATTGGTTTGTTAGCTCATATTCTTTGGAGAATTTAGTATTTTTCCAATCTAAGCAGCTGAAATTTTTAGGTTGGTCCTTTTGACAAGAACTATTGGCTGTCAACAGGTTTTCTTGATGGAGTGAGCAGTGGCGGTGGAATAGGAAAGTATGATTTTCTTAGTTGGCAAATGTTTCTAGTTTTATATAGTCAACAAAAATTTTTTGTTCGAGTGGTATGATATTGTGACCATACATCCAATAAGGTCTAATGATAGCATATTTCAAGCTTTTCATGAGGTATTTTATGGCATCCCTAGTGCTAAACATACGTTTCAGCTTATTCTAACTAGCCTCATCAGTAGCTCGTGCCTTTCGGTTTATCCAATCTCCTCCTTATAAGAATGGAAACGACGCCCGAACATGTCACACAGCACGTAAAATGATAAGATCACGCGACACTGCAGTGTTAACAAATCGCTGCATGTCAAGCGTAAGATCCTCTGACGTTGCAAAGGGCTAATAAACTGAATAATACCTTTATATTCTACTGTGTCAGCTGCAGTATCAGGTGATGTTATCGCATTACGTGCAATGTAACATGTTCGGTGTCGATTCCGCTATATGTAGGGGATTGGCTGAACTGAAAGGCTTGTACTACTAAGGGCATGCTAGATAAGGCGAAAGTTCGTTTAGCACTTGAGGTGTCATAGCAGACCTCAGCAAAGGCTTAAAATAAGGATCTATCAAACTTCAAGCCAGGTCTGGAAAACATT
The DNA here is from genome assembly GCA_019055375.1 of Parelaphostrongylus tenuis. Lineage (NCBI taxonomy): Eukaryota > Metazoa > Nematoda > Chromadorea > Rhabditida > Metastrongylidae > Parelaphostrongylus > Parelaphostrongylus tenuis. Next base: position 174,629 of record JAHQIW010006775.1, on the reverse strand, counting down.
TGAGTATAAACGTCCCTGGTATGGATGAAACGCAGGTTCGATTCCCGCCCGAAGTCGTGTTTTTGCTCACCACTCAATTCTCTTAGGTATATATGAAGTGTTGAGTGATATGCAAGCTTCAAACTTCGGATGGGAGTCGAACCCAAATTTCACCCTTTTCCGAGGGTGTGTGCTAACCTATTGCACTACTTGGACTCCTGTTCTGCTATAATTCTACCTTGTCTTGAATATCAACTTGACCACAAACTTGATATCCAAAATCACACGTGTTTCATTTATGTTTTAGATACATAGCTGATTGGATGGTGGATGGAGAACCTCCTTTGGAGTTGTTTGACACTGATGCAAGCAGATATGATAGATGGGCGACACGAAAGTAAGGCAGCTCCTCTCATTTTCTTTGTATCTTGTTCCATCACACCATCTAACATCACATATATCACAATGTCCAAATCCTACAATCTCTTTTATCTGATACGGTTCCTCGTACCCATGATCTATGAAAATTTTCAAAGCTTTTCTACATATGAGTTTGGCTGCTGCTTGAACTTTTTTCGTTGTCACAATTGTCGTTGTTTGCTGGCTCAGTCGACTATCTTTACAATCTCTGGGATATCCGCGACCAGAACATTTCCACGTGGATTTCAGGGAGTGAGATTTGTCGCAAGCAGGAGTGGTACTGATTTCCCGACACGTTTATATGAGAAGTTTAGTACTTCCGAGGGAGATGTGGAACCATAACCTGACTATTTGAACTTCTAAGGAACTGGACTGGATCGCCTAGCTGCGCTACACTTTCCCTTTTTGTAATAACTGTTGATATTTAGAAGATGAAAATGCTTCACTTGTTAGAAATCTCGGTGTAGTGACGTGATACAAGTGGATCTCTAGAAGTGTCCTTGTTGAGGTAACAAGAGGTTCGATATCAGGTGTCATTGGTTGTGCTGTTATCGTTTCGATTCGACGGACTGACGTATTTATAACTTCGCCTTCTCAGAGCCCGGACGTGCCTTATTTAACGCTATGGAGCGTTTTTGATAAAGCAGAATAGTCTGAACATCAACTGTCGAATTATCGACACAAGGAGAACAGCGACTAAGATTTATGTACGTCAATATGCACGCATGTGGCGCAGTCGTTAGAGGTGCTGAGCGGCACTCATGCGATCGATGTTGCGATCCCGCTCCCAACCAAGGCCCTTCCATACTTTCGGGGTTCAGTGATTTGACACCAGACTCGTTTGAGAGAATAAGCAGCAAACTTGATACATCGGTAGACCACCACGAGTCACTTATAAAGATCGGCTATATATTCAGTCATCTCTGACGATGCTTGAGTGAAGGTAAGAATGCATGGCGCATCCCACAGGAGGTTGATCAGTGCTGAAAGCTGCACCTTCTACCCTTCTTTATGTCAATATAAAGCAGTTATAAAAGGCAAATACACTTAAGTGAAGGCATGGATCGTTTTGTTTCAGATTTATTGTGGAGAAGAGTCGTGAAACTTACTCTATGTTTTACAATTGGTCGTACACGAATAGATTAGGTGGACGGCCCACAGACCGTGTCAGTGGAGTCTACGGGCGTTTGAAAAGAGACAAGGGACATTTTATGTTCCGTAATGGATGGGAGGTACTTTGTAATCAAAAATTATTGTAGTATACGGGTTTCTTTTTTCAGATAGATATTACAGTTCTTTTCTGTTATCGAGGAACAAATGAAGAAAACTTTCCTTTTCGCTGGACAAAGACTTTCAATTGCACGCTCAGTAACTATGCGGAAAGCTGAAATCTCTCGCTGCTGCGCTACGTGGCTGATTTTTGAAAAAGCCTTATTATAACGCTGTAACAGGGAGAAAACATTTGCGTTTCACAGACACATATTTCTCGCATGATAGTAGGCTTTCCTCAAATACAAGCAACTGTTTCGATAGTGTATGTTTCCCACGATTCCAAGCGCTGTGCTTATTTCTGGGAAAACCGCTTCACTGCAATGTAGCAGGAAAATAAGATTGAGTTTGACATAAGTGGACATTTGTTTGTTGGCTAGTATGTGCGCTGGGTATGGGCTGGACGTGGCTCAATGTGGCGCACTGCGATCGATCGATCGATCGCGTTGGCCGCGACTCACATGTGGAGTGCAAATTTTGTTAATCAGTAGCAAATTTTTCTTTTTTTCGTAAGAACCTCCAGAAAAAACAGTATGAATTCGATACTACAAGACTTCCTCTACAAGCTCACATGCTTTTTGTGCTGGCAGCGAGGACAGTAGTAAACGCACTCTCCCGATGTAAAACATGATGATATTTTGAACGCTACGGCGTTCTAAGAGGGTTTTTTCGGAAGAGAAGCGCGTAGCGCAGCAGCCAGAGATTTTAGCTTTGAATGGTTACTGGCATTTATGAAGAGTCTTGTGTCCAGCGAAGGGAGCGCTTCCCCATTTGTTCGCGATAATAGAAAAAAAGCGATGTTACTAATCTTCCACAGGTCTCAAATGTGTTCGATATTGACGAGGAAGGAATGTTGTCAACAGTGAGTCGTGAATATGAGATGGTCACGAATAAATGTGGTGTCATAGATATGTCGTGGAAAGGAAAAATCGAAGTAAGAGGGAGAAGATGCCAATGATTTCATGAATTACGCCATTTGTAGTCAGGTAACCATCACCACTTTCAATATTTGCCATTGGTTTTTCTCCGGAGTAATGCGGGCTTGTTTCTTCTTCAAGATTCCTCCACTTGGTAAAATAGGTTCTGGTTTGTTGTTATCTCGACAAGGTCGTCTCTTCGCCCCCTTGAAAATCTTCCACCACGATAACACTCGTTCCGCGTTCATCATGCTTACGGAGCCGGAAAGAGAAAGTAGAGACATATACTGGTAAGCATTGTCACCAATAGATCACTTCCATGATTTCGTGTTTTCCCTTATGGTTCCAAAGTTCTTTAAGGCTTCGACGTGCTGCTGCAGAGAAGAAATTCAATGTGCAAGTGAATTGCATCTCGGAATATCTCGCCTCACTTGCTCTTGTTGGACCCAATAGTAGACAGGTATGCGTTTTATTTTGCCTATAATAATTGTCTAGCTCTGTACAATGATTGTTCTGTAGGTACTATCCGAACTAACAAAGTCCGATGTGTCAGAAGAAGGATTTCCACAGCGCTCTACTCGTCTAATGAGACTAGGAGCCGTGTCGGTCGTGTGTGCTCGAAGTTCGACGTCCACTGGTCACCTCAGTTACGAGCTCTTCCATAACAGAGCCGACTCCGCAAGACTATACCAGGTAGAAGTGCTAACGTGTACTAAATGCTTCTGCCGAGCTTCATATCTGGAAAAAGAGTGGTAGCAAAGCAGTTGACCTTGTAGGAAATGGTAGCACGTGCCCCGCGGTATGGATGAAACGCGGGTTCAACTTTCGTCTGGGTTGGAAAGTTTTGCACATCACAACAGCCTTTGTAGTGCATATTATTCTAACTTTTATTCACTGCTCGTTTTTTCAGAAAACTAGACAGTCAACATAGATTAAAAGAATTCGATTTTGAGTGTAACCTCGGCTTTTCTAGGTTCAATGCTAATTTGAGCTCCTAAGATCTTCTTCGCTGACAAATGATTCTTGTGAGCACCGAAAGAGTTCATACGTCTTCGAGAGAAGAGCAGTGAGAGCCTTGTTGGTGCAGGGGATAGTACATGAGCTACGTAAAAGGCATTAGGGTTTGAAATTCCACAGCTGAGGTTGCGAGTTCTGCTCATATCTCGGCGTCCTTATCATTCAAGTGAGCACTGATTTGGATTTCCCAGAATTGACTTTGTGCCAGTCTCAACTCTGATCAAGTAATTTCACTGCTTTCTTGAGTGATGAAAGGGGACTGAGTTGTTAACAGCGGGATTTATCAAACGCAAGTGGCCAATGTGTCGACGAGTTTGCCTTCTTCAGAGCCTGGAAGAAGCTGATTGATACGTCGTCTATTCATTCAAGTTAGTTGGGAAACTTGAAGTCAAGGGCAGCATCCACTAATGTTTTTGTGCAAAACTTTGGCTTTGTGGGCTGATGTTGAACCAGCGTTTACGAGTCTGCAAGGCGCGTACTTGTCACTGCGCTACTGAGGCTCCTAGTTTGGTTATATTCTTTTTTCTTCTTAGGAGAACAATGCACGAGGAACCCACAAGGACACAAAAGTATAACAGAGAGAATTCTAAACTAAGGGCCAGTTTGTCCTCGCACAAATTCAGAACATCAGCGAGCAGTTTTGAAGCGTTTTGGATAGATGCCAGAAGTCCTAGAATAAGTGGCAAGGATGTGTAGCCTGTGATCCCTCGTGATCTGGCGCCATTTCCTAGATTGATTTTTGTTGATTCGAACTGGGCACATCTCTCGCCCATGTCTGGCCCAGTGCGGCTGCTCCCCTTTAAGTATCTGAGGCGCCCATAAGTAACCAACCGGTGAGTTATTTATATTTTGTTCTCATCTTCATTAGATTTTGTACCCTCTCGGGCTAAAGGCTTAATTAACAAAGACGATGTAAAAACGGTGAGGAAGGATTCAAACGAAAATGTGGTTTTTGTTCATTATGGGGCGACAAATCAAAACCAAATTCATTCGCTCGGGAGGAACTTTCATTGGAGTGTTAGTGATCACTGAAAAGCTTAGGGTTTTGGTTGAAGCCCCACGTGACAGGTTTTCGGAAAATACTTTTTTCTGGCGTTGTTTCAAAAGGAATTTCCTTACGTGCCGCTGAGACAATACTCTACACGTGCATATGTTCGAAAGTCGATGATCATCGCGCCAATTCACGTGATCGCCTCACACACTGGCACGTGAATTGGCCAAAGACCCCTTTGTTCGCGTATTTGAATTCAGATTATTTTCCTTGCTGCATTGCAAAGAAACGGGTTTTACAGAAAATAAGCACAACGTTGGAATGAGCAAACATTACGCTATCGAATGGTAGTTAATAACCCAAGGAAAGAGCTCTATTCCTCGAGAAATATGCGCGTCTGAGACATAGTTTTGTGTGGAATTTACAGCGTTATAAAGTCGGTTTATTGAAAAACCGGCGCCGCTGGGGGTGTAGTCAGAAGTCTAGGCTTTCGAATGATCACTACGACTCCCTTGAATAAAGTTTATGTCAGCGAATGAAATTGGTTTTTAATTTGTCGCCTCAAAATGGATCTTTATCGGAATTGTTACTATGCGAATGGAGATTTGTGTTTCGAATTTTTTTCCTAGAGATCAGTGAAGTATCTGACCATTCGACAATCTACAATACAAGATACTTTTTCTCTTACTTTCACTGTGTAAATCTAAGCACTTCTAGCATTCAACTCGTTTATTCGTCTTCTTCCTGAACGTTGTAGAATACGGCTGAGTGCGTCTCCTTGCAATCACGAGGTTCGCATGGCTGTGGCGTTCCGTAGAGCGTTTGTTGTTGACTGCCGAAGAGTGTTGGGGTGAGCTTCGTCCCCACACGCTCAGCGACGAGCATCCAACCACTCGGCCACGGCGCCTCCGTATTTGACATTTACATTGTGTAATACTGTAGACGTTTGACCAGAAGTTGTCTAAAAATGAATGAAATCAACAAGGAATCTCGCACTTCTTTCAAATCAGATTTCTTGGAAATAGAAGTTTCCATGGATACTTTCGTGAAGAAGTTTCGGTCTCTTTTGCCAGGCTAATTATCTTTAGATTACTTCTTTTTATGATCTCTGTACTGCTGCTGTAACAGATGTTTTCGTACGCTTTTCTTGCTAAAAGAGCTGGTGTGGCGCAGTGGTTAGAGGTCCTCTGCAAAACATGAGTGGTTGGTCATCCCGTGATTGATGGCTTGATCCCGCGCTCGTGGCTCACCAAGCCCTTCATCCCTCTGTGGTCGATGAATTAATGCCAGACTTGCAAACTTATCCGGTAGGATAGCAGCAGCGACTTGATACACTGGCACGCCACCACGAGCCATTGTAATGGCTAGATTTTCATTAGTACAAACAATGCTAGATGAAGGTGGAACTATGGCCTGTTTCTTTGGGATTGACCAACCCCGAGGATTTTCTTTCTCATACTTCTTCAATTTGCCAAATCACTATGTCAAAACACTTGTTACAAAGCTAACGATGTGTGAACGAAAAGGGAATGACTGTCTGCTAATTTAGAATAAATTTTCAGGAGATCATCCGTGCCGGTACACCTCATGGAGTGGTGAACTTCGGTCAAGCGACAATGAATTCGATGCGACTCGAGCATGGCTACAAAATTTGGGGACGGGAACTCACACTAGACACGAATCCATTCGAATGTGGTTTAGGAAGTCTGTAGCGGCATTCCAGTGAAGGAATTCTTTTCTTCCACTTGTTTTGCTTCAGCTCTTGTCGATTTCAACAAGGAAGACTTTATTGGACGGCCAGCAGCTTTGAGTTTAAGCAAGCAAACTTTCGATCGTAGACTAGAGTTACTCACGTTCGATCCTGCCGATAACTCGAGTGTTCCACTTGAGTGGAAGAATCTTCCATTTGGAATGGAAGTTGTTCGTCGAGAAGGACAAGAAGAGGTATGATCTGCAGAAATCTTTATTTTATGTCAAATGAAGTAGAATTCTTTAGATCTAGTCGCTTTTAACGGTACTGTGATGTTACAAATTTGCATCCAATGATGCTGAGTGGTATGCAAAAATTTAACTTGGTTGGAATTCGAACCCGCATTTCACCTTTTCGAGGAAGCGTGCTAACCATTAAGCATCATTGCGTATATATTTGTGACAACATGCTGCCGCTAATCTCCATTTTACCGCTCTGTTAGCAGTGTTTTGATTTCATGAGTATGCATTGTTGAATTTTGCCGTTTGATTTTAGGATGTATCAAAAAACCGTGCCTTGTGTAGAGTTGTGGTCCCATCAATATTGTCTTAAGTCTAATCCTCTCGTAAATTCTTATGCAAAGAATTAGTCAAAAATGCTTTGAAAAGTTATGGAACCACATTTTTCCATAAGGGTGAAGCGAAATTACAGTGGAACCCGCAGTCCGAAACGGTAGTCACTTTTCCAGTAGCCTGATGTAATCACTGCTGTTGAACGCCCTGCAAAATTTTGAATCCAGACGAGATTGAACCCGCACGTGACGTTAAATCCATCTCTTGTTGCTATGGTGTGCTAAGTCTATTTCGTGCTTATTTAAGCGCATCGGTCAAATCACATCTGGCTCATATAGTGTTCGTCTTCGAAGACCAATCGCCTTCGCGTGGATAGACAGTAGCGTACAACCGAACGAACGGGTAAGAAAATATGTTTGTTTACGGTTATGACTGAGATTTGAAGGAATTTAATGGCTTTGCTCAACCCTTTCGAAACCGTGGACCCACCTTTGCATCTCTAACACCCAGCGTGGGAACGCATTGAATTTTTTACATATAGACTAACCTAGGAGAATTTCATGAGTAGTACAATCGAATGAATACAAGAACACATCTAATGCTTTCCATCGCTGAGAGTTGGAGATGCAGATGAGTTAAGTTCACGGTCTCCAAAGGCTTGAGAGTTAGAGCTGTGTAATTCACGTGAGGAATTCATTTCAGTTATCAGTTGACGTAGGACTGGATTGTCGATTGATAGCAACCATCTTGGAAAAAATTCCACACACTCCCATTCAGTAGAGCGGAGGTGATAAGTATTTATACAGATGAATGAACGGTAGTTCTAGTATCCCATGTATATTCATTTTATGTTGAAATTTGACCGATTAAATTAGGTAATTTCTTCACTACAATGCTCAAGTCTGAGTATCATGTCAATGATGGAATTGATTTAGTTCTAATATGGTTTCAGTCAAGCATTTTATCAGGATTAAGGGCCTTACCAAAGTGATTGATTCTACTAAGTTTGCATGCTTGTCAAATATCTGCAATATTTGTGGTTTTATACGAATAAATCTTCATGACAGCATTTTTTATTTTTCAGCTCGGGATGTCCACCATCTTTAAGATCTTCGAATTTTTCTTGCATTTTAGAGATTACTGATTATTTATGTGTTTCTATAGCATTAGCCCGTAAGAGTTGATGGCAGTACGAGTCAAGAGGAACCCTGCTAGCAATGACCTATGGGACTCATTTCGAGCAAGCCAAATGCAATACGCTTCTGTCATAGAGAGATTGGAAAGGAAGTATATGAGTCGCGAGCTTAGTGGAAGATCTTCAGAGATTGTAGTGAGTAGTTTTGTTTACTTAATTATTTTCTACTAATTCTGACTCACTAAAAATCGGCGTTTTCTCTTTCTTTCCCAATTAGATTGATATACAGGAATATGGTATATCAACTCTTTATCATGGTAGGTTGTGTAAAAGCTTGCGTGCCGTTTTGGTCTTTTTAAGATATGGTTTTTGTAATGAAATTGCATGATTTTGGTGTCGTTCAATTGCGCATTTTCTCATGAGCATTTTGTGTACAACTGGCCTATACTTGCTTCAAGATGGACTTATCTGGGAACAAATCTGCTTGCTACTCGTGCACGAATGGCGCGTAGGGGAAAATGCCAGTGTAAGGGTCATTCATAATAGTCGAGTTTGATTCGGTGATGCGGTTGCACAAAGGATAGCTAGGAAGTGGTTTGCGAAGTTCAAAGCTGAAGAGAACAGTCTGAAGGATCAGTCGCGCTCGGATTGTTCACAAGAAGTTTATCGTCAAGCTGTCCTTGAGGATGGTGGAAAAGAGTCCTTTACTCTGAATCCACGCTGAATGGATAGCCGAAGAGTGCGATTGTTGCTTCGAGATCATGGAGTGTTGCCGAGGTCGATGGAGAATATTTTGACTGTCAGTCTTCTGATCGCAACAAAATGTTGCAAAGTCACATTAGAAGGTCAAAGCGGCAAAAACTTCGTACGCAAGTTGCAAGATGAAACTGTTTTCGTGTATATCCAGACCACTTACGATAGAGCTGTACGAGACATATATAGATAGGTGCAGAGGTCTAGCTTAATGTAGGAAAATCTAACGGCTTTATATGAAAGACGCGAAGTCTGAGAGTTCTCGGAGAAGAACTCGTAGAAAAGGTAGAAAGGTGAAGAACTCGTAGAAAGGGTAGAAAGGTGAAGAACTCGTAGAAAGGGTAGAAAGGTGAAGAACAAAACTCATAATGAACAGTGTACTGCGCACATGATCTCGAAAGCATTATGCTGGGAAGTCATATTCGTGTCATGAATAAAACGATTCTTGGTCTGCACAGTTACTCTCCATACAGCGGTGTGGAGGTGTTTCGTTCCAGTAAGAAAGATAATGCTCTCGGCGTTGATTAGTCCCTCACGGATGCGCCATGCATTCGTCTCCATCTAACATCGTTTGAGTCAAATGAATGCACATCTGACTTTCACAGTGGCTCTACATAGCTTACCGATCTATCGAGTCAGTGCCGCTAGCAGCCTCTCAGACAAGTCTGGTACCAGTTCATCGAACCCGTGCGATGGAAGGCCTGGTGTGGCCTGAGCGTGGCATGGAAACATCGGCCATCGTTCGATCGACTACATCTGTGTTGCAGAATACCCATAACCACTGCGCTATATGGACTGTGGTTGTATTATAAGCGAAAAATAGAAAATGTTCAGATTAAGGTTTTTGTGACGATATCTTCTATATTATATTCGGAAGAATTTGACCACAGTGATGCTTAGATGGGATGTGAACTCAGAGCCTCAGATGGGTTACGAAACCGCGATTACCTTTTTGGGGAGTTCATGAGTTATTCACTACACCTAACGGAGCCCTTGCTTTATCTATCTTAGAGCCACGTTTTGATCCTTTTGCTGCTATAACATGTCAATTCCTGGCAAGAGTAATCGACGGTTTCAAGCCCACCTGAGATTCCGAATTTACTCATAATTCAGCACCTTTGTGGTTACACCTTGCCTAGCCATGAGGAAAGAATGAGCAGCAAGTAATTGTTGGAGGATTTAGAATAGTTTCATGTGTATATTCTAGAATAAGAGAAATTTTCTCATCCTTACGTCCTTATTTTGATTTTAGGAATTTAGGATTTCGGAAGAGATTTTGATTCTAAGTATCCAAAGCGGCGATGCTATGGTGGCACAGCACACGGGCATGTTCAGCGGACATTCGTTAAAGAAACTATCAAGGTATCATCTATTATGGATCAGTGGTAAAGGATTGGCAATGTATTGACTACAAATCTTATAATTTTTCAGGAAATGACGTTTGACAATCCTATGGATTATCTCAATTATGTCTTAAAAAAGAACAAGCGTTTAACTTATCTCTTCGAACAGCAAGGTAAAGCCTCGTTTTCTCCATCTGTTACATAGTTAGGGGGCGACAAATGACAATCTTATTTTGTTCAGGTAGGCTGAATTTTGTTCCAAAATTAGCTCTTCTTCCTGAAGAGTTTCGAGATGACGAGTCAACATTGAACATGACTGCTCTTCATAGAGGTTACTAACTATTTGGAAGTTCAATTTTTTCTGGCAAATTGGTTGCTGTTATGTAAATTTCCGAATTTTTTCACCTTGTAACGTCATCTACAGTATTGTAACTGGGGAGAATTGTCGTTTCTGTTTTGTTCAGGCAGGCTGGATTTTGTTCCAAAATTAGCTCTTCTTCCTGAAGAGTTTCGAGATGACGAGTCAACATTGAACGTGGCTGCTCTTCAGAAGGGTTAGTAACTTCTGGAAATTTAATTTAGTTTTTTTGATCGGAATGATTGCTGTTATTCCTGGATTTTGGATCTTTCATCTAGTGAAATCATATGGATGAGAAGTTGTAGCTTCGTTCTTATCAAACAAACATCTCTAGGATCGAAGTGTATGAGGTCACGAAGTGCAAGCCCATGTAATTCAGAGCAGGTACAAGGATATTCTGCCATATCGGGTTCGTTTACATCGCTGTTTCGAGAAAGAAAATGATTTCTAGACTAGACAGTGTAGGTTCTTTTATCAGAGTTCCATTTTTCAGGTTATTCATTGTTCTTGAGTTGTCGCGAGCGGTCAAGAGAACGCACTCCTTGTAGTCCGTTCCTGACTAGGAATGATTCTTGCTCTTACCAAGCTCAAGCTCCCTTGATTCCAGATAGTCTCTCAGAAGTGCAAGGATGTTCGAGCAATCTTTTGTTGTCCACACAGGATCTAGGACAAGCCAAATATACAACGGAACCTAGATTGCCTTTAGAAGTGAAGCGGGATCCGATTGTGTCTTCTGTCAATAGAGCGATCTCAAAGCAGACACTTTCGAGCGGGTTGAGTTCTCAGAATTCTTCTTCGTTTCAAAGCATTAGTGAAGTGAAGAAGGGCAAGAACACGACTCCGAGAAACTGTAGAAACGGTCCAAATGTGCCATCTGCGAAGGGAACAGTCTCAAAGAGAAAACGCTCGCACGGAGTGAAGCCTCCCATACCTTCTTCATCTCAAAGTGTCAGTAAAATGAGGAAGGACAAGAAATTGACCCCAAGAAACTCTAGGAATTCTTCATACTCAAATTTAAGGTGCAATTCTCTTGTAAAAAGTGACTCGAAAAAAGCTACAACATCGAATGAAGGCAGAAATAATAGGCGAATACTGCGATCGACAAGAAATAGAACTCCAACGAATGGTTCAAGAATCACTTCGAAGTCTCAGTCAAGATCGAAAGAAATCAACGAAACAGTTTCTTCTGTTGGTCGACGGAATCGAACTGTGAAAAGAACTGCAATGAGGACCGAAAAGTTGGAGAAATCGAGCAGTGACACAAAGGTCACTTTGAAGAGGAAGACACCTGACAGAGGAAGAACCGGTCCACATAACAGATCCAGAATTTCCTGTCGAAATCTCTCAGTGAAGAAGAATCCAGTTGGTTCCAAAGTCAATGAAACATGTCGTTGTACAAGTAGTCTCGCAAACTTTGCTGGTTCAACAAGTTGAGTGTTTTTTTGGAAGATTTTCTGGAAATATATCTTTTTTTCCTAACTTTTTTTTTCTTTAGTTCAAATGGGAATGATCCTCTGAATTGTCTACCTTCACACATGAGTGCTATCCCGAATGGTTTATGGGGTGAGGTGAGGACTTCTTTGACTATTATTCGTTGTTTGCTGTTCACTTCTATCCATTTGTTCAATATTCTAGGATATTCATGATGTGTTAAAGTCTTATGATGCCACTAATCTTGAAAGCAAGCAAAAGCTGACAATTTTGGGATTCGATGCTGAAGAATTAAGGTTGGTTTACACGTTTTTGGACAGTTTAGTTCTTTTTTTACGCATGTTGCTTTGAAATATTGACTTGCTTTCTTTGGTAATATCAGGTTTCTTTGATAGATCACGATTATTACACTTTTAGGAAAGCAACTGGTGGCAAACAGCAGCAAACGACATTGAGAGCTTTTCTTAGTTGTATGAATAAACCTCAAACCCCGCACAATGAAACGGTGGGTTTTCGCCTTTGTTTTTTCGATTTACAGGCTCTATAGTGTTAAAACTGACTGTGACTTTGAAGCTTCTTGGTGGATAATGGTTTGAAAGAAGATCGTCGAGCGATAGCAGCCGCAAAATCTCGTAATCGACGTCTCACCAGTGGATATTGTGATTGAAATCGCTGCTGTTAGAATCATCTTTCTTTTATCAATAGGATTTATCGTATTTGTTCCAGTCTCTTTTCCAGTAATTTCCTGGACCGACCATCTATTAACCTCCGTATTGACTGTATAGTTCAATATCTTTCTTTTGTAAACAGATTCGAGGCTATTAATAATAGTTGTTATTGAATACGATAGTAATGCAGCACAATATTAGTACAGTAGCTGACATGTTTGCAGTATCGCCTTCTTCAGAGCTTGGGAGAGTCTGATTTTGACATACTGGGAGATTGAGTGGATTCCTTGTCAAAATTCGGGTTTTCCAGGCTCTGTAGGCGATGCTATCGAAGCGTCAGCCACTTTACTATTACTGTGCTGTGTTACTATCATATTCAATAAGGACTTTCACTAACAACCTCGGATCTGCTCATGAAGGAAGAATACCAAATCATTCCTTAATATATTTTCGATCTCACACTAATCTCTCCCCAGTATGCGTCTCATGTCTGAGTAATATCGCGGATTTGCATTCCACGTGTCGTTCCTTTTCTTTTATTCCCTTTTTAATGATTCTGCTGGTTTTAACTTCTGTACCTAAGGCCTTTATAAATCATCAGAGTTTCCGCTGTTCGTTTTAGACTCCTTTTTTCGGGTAAATACTTAAAATTTTGATTATCCGTTGAATAGTTAATTTGATAGCGTCTATGTTTTACAGCTAATGACAGAGAAATGGCTACTAGATTATACACTGGAGGATGCACTCGTCGACGAGGTTCGGAATTGTTTCAAAAAATTTGGGAAATGCAACTTTTGTTTGTGATATTGGCTTGCCAAAATACCACAGGACATAAAAGAGGCCATTTTGGTATCTGCTGAGAAAAGTTCACTGAGACCGTCTGTTCAGAGAACTTTATTACCTCATCATCCCGTAGTAGTGCTTGTGATTTATATAATTATTTATATACCTTAAGGGAAGGGCAAACAGGAAAAAGTCGGCAAAATTTATGTGCAGATGGACTCAATTGACAGAATAGGTTCTGCCAGTGGATTCAGTTGATTGTGGGAATCTCAGGTATCCGTGCCTTACCGGGTGGCGTCCAAGTTGGTGAAGCTTTTTGCTGATGGAAAGGAAGTTGCCTACATTGCCAGGTATCGTGGTGATGCTCATGAAGGAATGTCTTGTGATCAGATACGACACTCGTTCAAGGTGTTTTCGGATGTAAAGTATGTTTCCCATGTTTTTCTTTTCCGGATTTTGGCAAATAGTGTGGATTGTGGAGACCAAGTGGTTAGTGATGCTCGGCGCGGCTCGACCGGGGTTGATCCCCACTTCAACACTCTCCGCCAGTCAATATCAAATGCCCTATAAAACGCCTCAGCTTGGCTATCCTCGGGATTGCAAGGAGATCTGCCCCATCAGTATTCTACGACGTTCTTGAAGACAAATCCCCAATTAGCCATGAACGTGAGATGATATGCTGAATACTTGAAATACTGGGAGCTGCATGGTGAAGAAAAAACTATGATATGGATCATATGGGTGGGAAAGTGCAGTGTGAAGTCTATTCAAGGACGCTGAGTGATATGCAAAGCTTTTGATCTTACGCGGGAGGTGAACCCGCGTTTAACCTAGACCGAGGGCGCGCGCTACCACTACGGTACCAAGGCCATCGCTATGCTATCACTGCATTTTCGTAAGATGTACGTCGAGTTTCGTACTGTTGTAGACGCTTAATTGTTCCTCTGCTACTTTCCTCAGGACCCCTTTTCGTAACATCCTGAAGCACCATTAGATTTACGTCGTTAGAGAGGTTCTCTACGACCGTTCACTTAAGATATCCACATCAAAGTGGTTCTTGTAACTTCTAGGCTACTATATCCAGGGTTTTCCGCTTTGTAGTCATTTTAATTAACCCACTACTTATCAAACACTCACTTGAGAGCCATCTCTTCGTGTATATGTTTGAATAATGGTCGACTTTAATATCATTCATATCAATACTTATTTGACCGTTACTCATTAAACACTCTTTTGAGAAATTATAGTATTTATACTGCTTTTTTCGCAGTGTTATGATGTTGCTTCAATAACTAAGAGAATTGAGTGGTGAGCAAAAACACCTCGGTGGTGTAGTGGTAGAGCACGCGTCCTCGGACAAGATGAAACGCTGGTTCGATTACCGCCTGAGGCCGTGTTTTTGCTCACCACTCAATTCTTTTAGTTATATAAGAAACCCTTTCGAGAGCTTTCTCTCCGTGTATATGTTTGAATAATGGTCGACTTCAATATCGCTGGACTTCAGAGCTTCATTGGTATGCTCTCGGGTCTTCATCGATTAGGCTAAGAGTCGTAGAATTCGTCTTCCATGCAAGTCTGATACCAATTTACCGATCCTCGGAATGATTGAAAGTTTGGTTGGCCGGGCGAGGAGTCAATCCAGCGATGACGCAGCATCTTAACCACTGCGCTTCCGTGCTCGTAATGTAATCACTTTTTATTGCTTTCTACGAATTTAGAGACATCAACAAAAAGGTCGAGAAAGCTATTGATAATATCTCAACCAAAACCAATTCCGAAGAAGATCGGCAGTTCGCTATGGAGAAGCTAAAAGCGAGTTGATTTACTCGACTACATTTTCTCTGAAACTCTGACTTCCGTTTTAATTTAGTCAGCAAGAGAACCAGCGGACATTACCGAAGTTACACAGTTGTACGCTACTTCCCGGAAAACCAAAGCTACCATAGCTCGGTGAGCGTTTTCGAGTGAGAAATCACCAGCAATGACAAAATTGATCAAATCATTTTAGTGAAATGGGCTTAGAAGAGGTAGCGCGAGACATTCTGGAAGGGAAGTGCGTGAGTCTCTCCCAGCTGGTGGGCTCCAAGCCAGGTTTGTATGGTGAGTTGCTTTGAAGTTGTCATATGTAGATATTTATGTTAGATTATAGAGTTGAAGAGCTTGAAATTAGTCGAGGAGAACACTGCAAACGCAATAGCTGATCTTCTTAACAGAATGCCTGAAACAGTTGAGGCGGTAAAGAGGATGTAAGTTTTGCTAATTTTCTGCGAAAATGTTTGAAACTTGATATCTTCCATTTGGCTATTTTGAGGCCTCGCTTACAAAATTTAAAATTCCTTAGATGAGAGCGGTTTAATTTTGCAAATAAAAAGGACGGACAAACACGCGCGCTTTTCGGTAAAGAAGTATTTTGTAAGGTTCCTGAAGAAAAGACATTTCACTGAAGTGAAAAAAATGAAGAAGTTGAAAGTAAGGTAAAAATTGGTGTAACGAAATTCCGGCAAAAAGTGTACTAAAGCGCCTTTTTTTCCAGTACCAACCGCTCTTATCTATGAATCGCTGTTTCCTATAGGAATTTTAGAGTAGTCTGAAAGTGTTTCAAGCCTTTCAGAGTGGAATACGTACGCTTCGTCGTAGTCTCGTCCGCCTCATCACTATTACGTGACTTATAGCTCACCTCTACTACTATGCCGATTTTTTAACGTGGTCTCAGGGTAGTCGATTGCAAGGGGTTGTTATATGCTTCCATGACAGGCGTAAGCCATGCGGGCGACAATCAGTCACTCTGAACCGCAACATCAAGTGATCTTCTCACTTGACGTAAGAAGACACTTCTTCGGCGCCGACTGCGTAATAGTAGTAAGGGTGAGTCGTAGGGCATATGGTACGGATGAAGCGTGTGAGAACGTTGAAGCGTACGTACGCCACTAGAAATGCCATACCGGAGCTCTGAAACGCTTGAACACTCTATCAGAAATTTGAGAGTTCAAAGAATAAGCTGTCATTTAGGATACTATAGGAATCGATTTTGTCTTGAAGACCTCAGATATCTCACTTCTGCATTTGTGTTCTTTAAGAGCACATCTGAAGACCAACGTCATGTTATCAGTGTGTTGTGAGTTGTCGAATAAAGCCAGGAAATGGACAGCCGACGATAAATCCAGTCGATTGATCTCCAATTTCAACGACTATCTCAATTTCAAAAGGATGTTCGCAAAGTCGAAAATTATCAGGTTGTTCGAATCTTCTGACGTGTCGATTTCAAATCTGCAAAAGTCATAAGCTCAAGCGCAATTCGATCCGCTCCCCAGTTCTCCTTTGCTATCCATCAACGGACGCTTTAGAGAGCGTCTTAGCTCGGCTACCCCTAGTAATGCAAAGAGCTTTGGGTGAAATGGGGGGCACAGTGCAGCCAGCTCCGCATTGAGTTCAACGCATATTACAGCCAGCGACAACTTGGGCGCTATTCCACATCGTTGTAAAAAAAAAACAGAAAAAGTCCTGTGAATCGTTATCACATGATGTCCTATTTAATCATAGCGTCACATCAGAGCAGTATTTCATTAGTGACCAATAATAGTAGTGACTCGAGGCAGACTTTTGAAGATCATCGTTCTATCTTCGGTCCAGAAAATGAGAAAGAGCTCTAAAAGAGCTCAAAGGGCGTAAAGAAGTGATTTTAAGGGGCCGTAATTACCGTGTCTATGCACGCCGTAGTATACGTACCGGACCTCATGGATCAAAGATCATTCTTAGTACCTCTAATTTTGGTTCAAATTGCTCGTATAAATGTACAGGGATTGAATATGTCACTTTGTAACGTTTCTATTTCTTAAGTTTTATTCGAAAAACTCTTTTATAACAGGTTCTTGCCATGGAACGAGGAGAAGAAAACGATGTTCTAACTTGGAAAATTGAAGTAGTTCATGCGGAAAAGGAGCATCCTGGGAAGAAATTACGGTATCAATAAATATCTATTGACTTCCTTAAGAACGAATTTAATTCTGTCCTCAATTTTGAAAACGAACATTTGATATTTCTACATGCTTTGCTAGGTATTATGAATATTTTAATCATGATCTTAATCGATGGAAAGAGGGGGGGGGGGGATCGGACTGACTGTAATACACGTTAGCTTAGCCTGGCTATCCTCAAGACTGCAAGGAAATCTGCAAGGCTTCCACGACACCCACAAAGAAGGCTTGATCCTCTAGCAGCAGTCGAAGTAGCACTCGAAATCTTTGCAAACCTTTTGGGACGATGATTATGAGGGAAAGAATCGAATGCTAAAAGTACCCGAATCTACGCAATGAAATGCGTAACGAGTCCTTCGAAATAAAATGTTTGTATTTTGTGTAAGGTGTTAAAACTTTGAACATCGTAGTATCTTTAGAATTGCATCAATGCATCAAACTCTCTACCAGATCGCTCTCAACGACTCAATCAATCGTCTTTTCATACCGAGAATCAAGCGGACAATCAGGTCTTCACCTCAGTTTATTATTTCTTGGTCAGAATAATTTCTATACAAAACTCTTCTTCTACGTTTCTTACTTCTCTACGATAAGTTTAGGCATAATGAAAGTTGCTTTTTTGTAAACAATTACGAGTATTACCAATGTCACTCAGTAGAGATGGTTCTTTTTTTCATCGTTCATAATTTTTCAAATATTCGCGTATATTATAGTTTTGCATTAGTCTTCTGCACATGCAAAACACTAAATTCCTTCTTTTAGAAGCCATCATAGAGTACTGGAGAATGTGTTCTCCAGTGTTCACAATTACAAATTCATTTCTATATCATTTTCTTTCTTTTTTTTTTTACTTTAAACCTGTCTAGATAATGAGTATTGTCATTTTTGACCTCAGGTTTTCCGAAACCTATGAAATTGAGGCCAACTTTGTATTTTAAAAATGAATTAATAGTGCAGGAAAACAACATTTCCATGAAAAGCTGTGCCACATGTCCTACAGTTACGGTGGAAGATCGCACTTTGAGAATTTCTACATGCTTCCACAAATGTAGAGATCGCGTTGAATTCAACATAGTTGACTTGCAAGAAACCAGATCCACGAAAGGCCACCATTCGCTAATTTAATAACGATTCCGGTTTTGCTGTGGCGAGAACATTTTCAAAAAATATCTGTGAAATATGAATTGTTGTGCATCGATTCCTGTGTTAAATCAACTTCCATGGGATTCTTGCTTACACTCATTTTATGAAATTAACAACCTGGAATCTGCTTGACAAGAAAGACACGGAATTATTCGATTATCCTGAGGTTTGATAGTCGGAAGAAACTCGTTCTGTGTGCATCTAGATGAAGCGATGCACGATGAAGGAACGATAAATTAGAATACGCTACCAACAATCTCATAGATTTAAATGAGCATTGTTATCTTCAAACGTCTTGCAAAGTCTTCCAGAAGTAAAAGGAATTATTATCAGTAATTAGAATCACCAAAAGCGCGGCTAACACTGAATGTGGATCTATTCTCTAAACGGAATGCGGTAGATCAGTGTACACTTCTGTAGTCTTGTTATATCATGTGCTAGGTTCGATCATCGCTTTCTCCAATTCAGGCCCAAGCTGAGAAGAAGTTATACCGTCTGGGAATATAAAAACAAATCGTGGATGACAAAAATCTGAACAGCATATTTACCTTGTTCAAAAATCAAGAGTCTGACTCTTAGAACTCATTTGTCAAAGGTCAACTGAAAAAAGTTGAATGCACTGATGCTGAGCTACGCACGTTCACTTCGCATTCTATTCTCTATTACTGAGATGTTTGAAAGCAAGAAGGAAATCTGATGTCAAGTTTGACGCCAGTAATAGTGAATCCCAGCTGCAAGGAATTCTTCTGAATTACCAGAGTACCAAGAAGGCAAAACTGTTGCAACGAACATGAACCTATATGTTGAATCATTGTCGCGACCGCTGCGAATATGTTCACTCCGGTATTGGCCTTCTTGAACAAGGATCACTTCCTTCTACGCAATGAAATTGATAATGGAAAGTTCCACTCATTTGTTGCGATCTGAGAACCTTCATGAAGATTCAAAGTTTCTGCTAAAGAAAAGCTACCCAGAATCTTCAATCTCGGTTTCGAACTGTGATTCACAGCATAGGAGGCGCGATTTGACGCTCCTTTGAGGTCACAGTATATTGCTGAGGTGTCATAGCAAATATTAACCGACTGTTCTCACTGTTGCGGATTGCTTTTCATAACACTCTTAACTTGAAGATATCATTAATTTTATTGGTTAGGATCGCATGGGAGCGAATGGACTGAAGTTATGCTTGTTCCCGCACTAGTATCCATGGTCCCACTGTTTTCTGTTTATCCATACTACTCAAGTATGTCCTTTTTTCAGACGTCATTTGATTTCCCGTGCCGAAGAAGCAGCTATCTCTTGTTTCGCTCACAATCTCAGGCATTTGTTTTGGCGAGAAGGAGTCAATTCGGCTTTCGTCATTGCTCTCGATCCTGGCTTCTCGGCGTGCAAAGCGGCTCTCTTAACCCCTACAGGTGCAATACATTTTTTACATATTTTGTATTGGGTCGTTTGACGAACTAGCCAAAAATTTTATTCATATCTAGCTTTGTCACAATTCTATACACTCAAAAAACTTTTACTCATTGAGACCTTTTTGGTAGTGAAATTTAACATGCAAAATTTAGTAATGCTTAAATGTATACATTGTCGTTTTGGTAAGTAAAAGATCATGTCAGGAACGCCTTTTTCAATGATTCTCATAAAAAGCCACGATTCTTTAGCAATTGTTCATAATCTTGATGAAATTTTTCTGTATCAGCCGCGGTCACTACCTGAAAGCGAATGCTTTTTTTTGAGCTTTTTTTGTTTTCGCACATTCCAAGTCAACTATAATCTAAATATAGAAGATTTTTCACTTTATATTAGTTGAGCGACTAGTTTGCAAACACAAGATTTTGTTCTTGTTTGCTTAGGTTGGAAGTAACATATGGTAATAATGAGGAGCAAGGCAATACAGAATGTACCTTTAACTTTTCTGCGACAATTAATAGAATTCGATGCATGTAGACGTACTGACAATCCGTTTGCACGGCTCCGTGTCTCATTTCTCGTAATTCAGAGACTACTTTTAATAGGCTTACCTGGAAATGTCCAGTGCACTACGAATTATTTTCTTTTCTCATGACGCATATGCACTTACATCCTTGTCACCACGTTCCAGACGTCTGTAGATCAGGTCGATTCCAACAACGGTTCCTGTGCGTCCGATTCCTGCCGAGCAATGAACCACGCAAGGTGTGAGCCGGTTCACCCTACGCAGCAATCGGAAAATTACCAACGTATCTGTTTTGGGCACACCTCGATCGGGCCAGTCTGTCCAGTGGAGATGTTCGACCGTGTGATGTGCCTGAACACTGACTCATACGGTGCGTAGAATCTGAGCATGCCGTTGAAGCGTTAACAAAGAGTTACAAGACAGACTGTTGGAGAGGAAGGGCGGTTAAGACTCTATCCATAGGTTTTAAGCTTGTTAGCTAGTGCTCCAAATTTCTAGTGCTTTTACTGCATTTTTCGCAATGTTATGATATTTCATATATATCTAAGAGAATTGAGTGGTGAGAAAAATTACGACCTCAGGCGGGAGTCGAACCCGCGTTTCATCCATACCTGGGGACCATACTTGTAAGCTATATGAACCCTTTGACAACCGTGTGCACCGTTTTCTGTACACAAGATGGTTTGAAATGACTTTTCGAAACCACTTGTGTGTTGACCACCTACTCCTTTTTAGTCTCATTTCTTAATTGTGAACCGAAAATAGAACTACGATCTTAATGAGTTTAGCCCGTCAAAACTTATTACTGGTTACTAAATCAACACTATTTTCAATTCGTTGGTCGTGAGAAGGTTAATCAGATTATAGGCAAAATTCTCACCCCTGTTTCGTCGGATATCTCAATTTTTGTCAAATTTACACTTGTTTCGATTGCGTCCGTAGAAATGAATTTTATCGTAAGTCCACTGGTCATCTTCATCTGTAAAATAAAGTTCAATCAGGTCATATAGTTTAATTGAAATTTTCTTATTAAATCCTTTCTCAATTCGGAGAATTAACGGTTTGTTTTGATATCTCGTCCATAGTGGTGGGCGTTTGAGTTTCTTATGTGAAATCTGCTCTTTTCATCGGATTATTAGAATTAAGCTCTTAGCTCATTCCATGAATAGTTGAAAGCCTCTACGATTCTATAAAATTACTCACAGGTGCATCGGCACTAAGTGGCCAGTACTGCTCGCACCTAGGTTTCCCACATTCAAGCACATTGCACAGCATGAGGATGCTCTTGCATTTTTCTTGCCAGACCATCCGCCAAAAATCGTCAACTGTTTTTTCAAGTGGGCCCTAAATCATATAACTGTCACCAGTAATACCAATGTTTTTTTCCATAAAGTTGATGTAAGTACACTTAGTGTAACTGCTGCTTGAAAATACCCTCAGTTGCTACCCATGCGCGATATACATTGAAAATTTCGTGTATTTTTATAGTATGTCAAGTCTAAAAGCAGCTTTTCCTGAATTACGTCAGGAACATCTGTGATGGATATGTTAGTGGCTCAGTGCAAGATATACTGCAGGCACAACGACGACAAATCACGCAGCCGGAAAGTGTATGTATTGAAGTCGGTGCTTATGACCCTCCCTAACACCTTGTGGCTATCAAAGCGAACGACGATTTCTTATCGATGTAATAATATTGGTGATACTCCATAGACGACTTCTGACCAACCAATGCTGATAGTAGCGTTGACTCATGGAGCGCTTCAGATAGATATTCTCTATCTACAGTTATCTCTATAATGAGTCAAACGGACACCAAAACGACTTTTTTTTTTGATACGGAGAGAACAAATAAAAAGCCAATCTCATTCGCTGGAGAGGAAATCTTCACAGGAATATTAGTAACCATCCGAAAGCTGAGACTCGAGGCTACAGATCCACGTTCGGGGTTTCTCAGAATAGCCTTTTATAACCTTGTGACATTCAAAATAAAATCGTGTTACATAAAACCACGTGTTTTTATCTCTTATCTCGCATGTGCATCGTTGGACAAAGCTCCTTCCTTAGAATGCTGGTACTCAACCTATAGCACTAGCTTCAAAGAAATCAAAAATGTGTTGCTTTCCAAAATGCTCTTCTGATCTTTTGACCTTTGCTGAGCTTTTGATTTGTGATTTGAACCTCGCCGTACAGAGCTCTTTCTTCAGACTATTAGGAATCATTTGATAGCGTAGTGCTCCTGATTCTAGCGTTGTGTTTATTTTCTGGAAATACTGTTTAGCAGGGAAAACGATCGAGTTTTACATTATTGACACGTTGTTTACCGGCTATTCGACAAGGTGAGAGCCGGGCAGGGAGCGTGGTAGGAGCGGGGTGAGGCAGGAGATTGATATATTGTTATTTAATTGGGAATCTTTCCTCCGCTCTAAAGAAAACTCCAAATAAAACGATTCACTGAGATAGTACAAAAATTTTCTCTGCGCATTGATATGCTTTTTGGCTTCCAGCGAATTTATACGCGTGATAAAAATGAAGTCAAAAAGCGAGTGTGAAACATAATTTTTGATCTGGATGCTACAGCGTCATAGAGCGGTGTTCCGGAAAACCGGCGACGTGGAGCTGTAGCCTAAAGTTGCTATCGAATCGTTGCTAACACTTTTATGAGAAGTCCCCCTTCGGTGAATGAGATCGGTGTTTATTTGTTTCCTCCTAATCAGAAAGAATCAAATCTTCTTTCGTTCTTGTCACTAGGTTTCTGACCATTTGGATAAGACTAGAAATTTACGTCAATTCTTTTCCTAGTTTATAATATGTGGCCTTTTTGCTATGTCACTGGCATATACTGCGGCTCAGAGTTCGATTATTATTCGAGATGGATCTGATGTATTCAACATGTCAAGAGTATGTAACAGAAGGTGGAAAAAGACCAGAATCGACTGCTTTCTTCGCTTTTTTTCTCGACTTTGTAACTTCACTTTTTGTGAAGACAAGTTTCCACGAAAGAGAAGCGCTGGTGCCATACTGTCTAGAATTTTAACACTTCGAGTTAATCGGACGTTCTTTATTCTTCACAGGTGGATGTCTACGCGTAATCTCGGCGAAAGAGTTTCTAGTGCTGTGGTCTGTTAATATCTTTGTTGATTGCAAATGTTCTCATATCGGTGTTGGCGACCTACTGATATACGATCGCTGGCGAATTACTATATCAAAATTCTACTAGATTACTGAAAATAAGCTATATACATATGTATATGTATGTACATATATAAGTCTACGTAAATTTATGTGAATGTATACATGCACATATGTGTATTACATATACATATATATACATGTAATAATGTGTGTGTATGTATAGCTATATGTATTGTGTCTGTAGCGTTCATATACCTGTGTACAAATGAACTTTTTTTCTTGATCAACTCCATTTATCCAATTTGCGTTTATATAGTCGCCAAATCCAGCCGGCCATTTCAGTATTACGCGTGTTGCATCAATGCAGAATACTTCTGAAATTCTAGTTGTACATGTTTTGAAGGTAATTTTCCCTCTCTGAAGTATATTCTTCATTGATTTTTATCGTTTTGTACCGCTACTTGTTCGATTTTAGTTGCTTTGCAATGGTTGTCATTGGCAGAAACTATTAATTGGCTGTCTAAATTGATAGGTTAGCGTCAACTAGTGAATTAGTATAAACTACACTACCTCTGTATCGGTTTTTGTCCGGATTCGCTTCACAAGCTGTTTTTGGTCGATTACCAACTGATTGTGTGGACATTTTCAATTTCATGAATTCTTCGGCTAACGCCGTGACTCCTGTCTGGAATCAAATATGTTTTCGAAATATTAGTGGTTGAAATATCAAAAATGCGCTCTCAAGTAGCAGTACTTCAGTTGACGTTGAAGCACATTTACCACTTAGAGTTGTATAATGAAGTAGTTCAGAAAAATAAAATTTTTCTGGCTCCGTTGATTATGACCTGAGAAATTTGAGAGGATATACTACTGCGACAATTTTTCTCATAAATTTTTTGTTTATTTACGTTTTGGCGGTATAGCCGGCTTCATCGGAACCACATGCCTCAGAATGAACCCTGCATTATAGCGATGGTGGGGAGTCACTATATTGATAGCACACGATATTGTGTTATCGCCATTTTTTTTTCAGTCGACGGATTACGACTGATAGTGTCGATTGGAAGGATATCCACATACTACTAGCCGTAATCCATCGACTGAAGAAATGATGGTAACAAAATATCACACGTTATCACGATAACATCTCCCCATCCTTGCCTATAAAGTCGAGTCGAGACCATTGGTACTGACGAAGCGGGCGATACCACCGAAACGTACGTACGCCACTGACGTTTTAACCTCGGAAAGGCTCTAAACAATCCAACAGACTATATTGAATACTTATAGCGAGATTTAAAAACAGTCGATTGGAAGAATACTCGTACTACTTTTTTCGAAACTTATGCATCTTCTGTTCTGCTCACTTTCAATGTTCTGTCACAAAATGGTTTGAATGCTTCTTTCAAAATAGACTGGTCAGGTTGTGTTGATTTGGATGCAGCACTAGATTTTCTTGTTGCTCTTTTCGTTCTTTTTTCTACCTGCGTTCCGTCATCTTCAAAAGTCGTCGTCACCGCTGAAAAAAAGGGATCAAAAAAGACGTTTTCACTTGGTTACCTTAGTTTTCCAGTTTAAGCGAGCATATTTTACTTTGTAGATTAACTGCGAGTTTGCTGCGTCATCTCATTAAGCAGAGGGTGCATTTAGCGTAGTATTATAAGTGTTCTGTATTACATTCGTCTTTGGCTCATCCAGCGTCACGGGCTCTTCAACCTTTCCATCTCTTTGGTGTCGGTCTACCGATGTCTTGTTTGAGAATGTAATAGCATTGAGTTGATCGCATGTGAGACACTCCAAGTCATTGTATAGACCAGATATTCATTGGATCACCTCTAGATGTATATATTTGATGGAATCCAGTGCTTGCCTCAACTCTCACTGGTGGATGATGTCGGCAGATTTGTCTTTTATCAGCAATAAAACAATAGCACTTCACGCTTGTTTAGGTACTTTGGCACTTCATTGATCCGTCTTCAGAAGCTCTTTTTCACTGTGCGAATCCCAGTACTTCCGGCATTCAGTTCGTTCATTCGTCTTCTTCTTGAGCGTCGTTAGATACTGGTTGAGTGAATTTCCTTGCATTATCGAGGATGACCTAGCTGTGGCGTTCCATAGGGCGTTGTTGTTGACTGCCGGAGAGAGTTGGGGGTGAGGCTCGGTTCCACGCGCGTCGCGACGAGTATCACAACTACTCGGCCACGGCCTACCCCTTCCTCCCCTCCCCTCCCCTCTCCTCTCCCTCCCTTCCATCTTCCGGGTAATTTTGGGATATATCCGAGTCAATTTTATAATTTCAGACCTACTTTGATGCTGACAAGAAGCAAAATTACTTCTAGTCTTTCTAGTTGTACTCGTTCGAATTCACTTTTACCACTTACTTGCCATTCTACTGGCTCTCCGCCTGAACTTGGGCAATTTGCCCATCTTTGACCGTTCCATTTTATCTGTAATAACATATTTTGAGATAATGTCATGGCTCATCAGAGTAAGAGAACTCACCTATTCGAGTTTTTCGGCTACTTCCCTCGGAGAAGTGTGAAGAAATGATACATACTACATAATTCAGAGGTTTATATACACCGTGATAAACAATAGTAGATTAATGATAACCGTATCTCTTGTTATTGTTAGTCTCTTACTTGTTATTGTTTGTAAAGTCATTTGTGGTTATATTTTAATAAGAGCGGTTCATCTGAATCGAGCAATAAAAGAGGCTTTGGGAATGCGATTCCCACATTTGGCCTATATGAATGGTCATATCCATGTTTGTACTCATATTTTGACCTCGTCGGACTCAATTCCAACTATTTGGTTACTGTGCTATTGTCATGTGTCAGATCCACTGTACAGTGTTTATTTCCGAGCATAAGCGTAGAGACGTAGCTCAGCTTTATTTTTGAACAGTGCTGCTCTCCTATTAAGTTTAATTTGTAACACCAGCTGTCAGGAGGGCGTACCTGTCATTGTGCGTCCAACAAAATCGTCCAATTATTTCAATCTCCGTCTTAATCTAATGTTTATTGTGTTTGAAAATCTAGTGTTTTGCTGCATTTTTTGCAGTGTTATTATCATTGATGTATCCTAAGAGAATTGAGTGGTGAGCAAAAACACGGTCTCGGGCGGGATTCGAACTCGCGTTTCATCCTATCCGGGGATGCGTGGGACGTGTTTTTGCTCACCGCTCCATTCTCTTAGTACTATATGAATGATCATGACGCGAAAAGTGCAGTTAAATATTTACAATTTCGAGTATTAGTTATCACAATAGTTGTCACTCAACTGGGCTCATAAAGCAAAATTGCTTACCCGACCAAACTTGTTCAAAGAGGTTGGTGGCTGATAGCTGACATAAAGATGTTGAAGAATGAGTGCTGGCGCAAATGTGTCTCTGTGGTGTAGCCGTAGAGCACAGGATTAGGACGAAACGCGGGTTCGATTCTCGCTTGGGACAGAGTTTTTACTTGCCACTCAGTTATCCTTGAAATATAGTGTTTAACTTAGCGATCTTTTCACTTTCGCGGTATGTCCCTCTATCTTAAGAGCGAGGGCCATTTGTCAGAATTTCACCCTGCTCTATCGAAAGTCACAGCTGTAGAATTTTCACCCTTGTTTGGAAGGCATTGCTGCTTGCTGTTAGGCAGTGCTGTTTAAAACAGATGGTCTGTTGTATTCGGAATTAGTCACTTTACAAATGCTTTGACATTACGCGTTATTTCACATCAGTCCTCCATGAAGATCTTCGAACTTTTGCGTGTATGTTAGGTTTCTGCTCGAGGATTTTTCGGCCCTGTGATCTTTGCCTAGTCAGTTCTCGCCGAAATCTCAGGATAGCCAAACTGGGCCGTTCCCACGTGGATTACAGGAACGCGGTTAGTCCTTAACAATTCTACTATAGATTTACTGACCTCGGAAGAATGAGAGTATTGGAAACCTCATGCAAATCGAAAATAAATCCGTGGCTCACAGTGACCGGTGTCACTGCCATAGTGCCACTCTCCTTTAATAGAGCATTGTTGGGTGTGATACTACCTTCAACAAATGTGATAAATAGTGCCTCTTTGTCTAGATAGGGATGAATGAAACACATTAGTAAGGTCCACTCTTTGATGTGCAACTATGAATAGGCGATGAAAAAACAACTCAAGATCTTATTCAACGAAAGCGACCAATTTCAAGTCAATCTTATTTTTAAATTATATGAACATGCGAACGAAGAGGATGGAATGATATCACCGAAACCCTGATAACCTAATCACTATTCGTTTTTTTTTTTTGCTCATCAGTGAAAACGATTGGTAGAGAACCTTTTTTCAGTCACTGAGCAATGACGTAGTAGTTATAATAAAAGCTATACCTATCCGTTTGAATTTTTGACTTTTTTCTTTTTTTGGGCGTCAGTTATGCCAAAACGGAAGGGAATCTGTTTCTGAAATACGATCGAGAGTACTTTTAGATGAAGAGAATGCGCAAGGCTGAAAGCTTGACCGCACTGAAGGTTTTTTGCATCAGTACATTTCTGTAGATTTGAAAATCAGGAAAATCAAATAAAAGTGCAGTACGGCTTTTCGTCTTTTTTATGCCGTAAAACTGTAATACCCGCTGCGTTGAAATAATTGTTGAAAAGTAGTTACGAAATTGGATGTGATTTCCATCTGGATACACAAAATTTTCGAGAATGTTGGTACTTGCAGTGATTCTTGGTTTTCTTGTTTATGTCGCCTTTTAACTTCGAACACTAACTTGGTAAAGTTAGCACATCAAAAATACCAAGCGTGAATGGAGAAATTTTCTTTCACTTCCTCTTCGTCTTCACAGTGTTTTTCGCTGTGCGGATCGAGTACTTCTAGCATTCTATTCGTTTTTTATCTTTCTTGAACTTCGTGCAATGCTATATGTGTACGTCTCCTTGCATATTCAAGTACAGCCTGTGTGTGACGTTTCATAGGGCGTTTTGCTGACTGCCGGATAGTGTTGGGAGGGCGGATTTCGCCCGCGCGCCGCGACCTGCTTCACAACTACGGCCTACGGCGCCCAGAGAAACTTTTAATGAAGAAGGGCAGTGATGTTGTCGATCTGGCTTTTGGTTCTATTAATCAAATATGCGTGATCATTTAGAAATGAGATAGAAGTTAGATAAGGGTAATGACACAATATCTTAAAGGATCATTATAGTCGTTCGTTATATCAGTTAGTGCGAAATGTCTGCAGTAAAAGGAAGTCGAATACACTCTTAAAGGTTTGATAGTAATCGATCGGTTACAGCAAAGACAGTCTCAGTTTCTGATTATCGCGTCCTCTCATCTAACGAACATATGCTGTTTGTCAGAAATGCTTCGTGCTTAACAGCGAAGAGCGTTTCTGGATAATGAGAGACAGAAGATTACTTTACTCAAATATAACAATAAAATTTTGCTAGTAATAGTATTAAGAGTTGTTTAAATCATTCTTTGATGTGGTATTCAGAAAATGATCGAAGATAGAAACTCGAAATTCTCTCGATTACCATTACATTAATTACAATTACTGAATTACATGAATTTTCAGAACATAATTTATGTGAAGTTCGAATCTCGTCTCAAAAAGTGTTCAAATAATTGTTTGAAATTATCTTAACCCTTTGAGGACTACTGTTGATAGGCAGGCAGCGTCGCGCCATCGCTCACGCGGCAGTCCAAACAAGTGCCATGTGTGTATCTATGCAGGCGTGTCTGACCGTCTGCCTGCTTTTCCCAGGAAATTCAACGTCGTCAGTATAGTAACTTAGTGGGATTTGACGTCGCGCGGCTCGATGCGAAATGCGTCGTGCGGCACTCGAAGGATCAAAGGATAAAAGTATAGAGCTTTGGGTGGTGAAGCTGATTAGATGCATATATAGCCTTTAATGACTCTCGGTGGTCTACCGATCTATCCAGTTAGTGCTACTGTCTTCGCAGACAAGTCTGGTACCAACTATAGATCATGGAAGAAGAAGCTTAGTGAACCTTGGAAGTTCACTTGACTCATCGACGTGTCTGTCGCAGAAGACTTCTAACCACTGCGCAGCACGCGCTCCAGGAATTGTCATAGAGAATTGTATCCCCTTTGCCATGGTCCCATCTCACACCTGAATTTTTGAAATTATCCTTTCTTTGGTGTTAGTACGAAAACGTGCTCTTGCATTTAATGCTGATCCCTTTTGACTGATGAAATAAATCTGCTAATTTGCAATGTTGCAATTGGTAAGTGAAGCAATATAAATTCAAGAGAGTTGTCCTCTATGATGATATATCAGTTTACCGTAATATTCTCTTTTAATTTACGTTACTGTTCAAACGAGCGTTTGAAGTTTGTAGCCAATGTCATTCAAAAATTGTGTTCAGTACTCTTCCGCTGATCGGACAGGGATTTTTCAAAAGGACTTCTCGCGCTGGACGAAAACTTTTCCTTACGCTATCAATCATCATTCAAAAGCTCAAGTTAGGAGAATTCGAAAATGTACTTGTTTTCCTGTAGGGCTTTCTATGTCGCTGTAGCACAAAAAGGAAAATTATGTTTCACATGCGTCGAACATTATTGTACTTGTATATCTCTAAATGGAGTTTTCCTCAGAGGTTCTTGGACCGTTGAATAGCGTAAATCTCGAAGATTTCAGAGGTTTACCTGCTTTCAGAAAGGTCAGTTAACGGTGCTGCAATAAAGAATATAAAAAGTTTGTTTCGCACGTCGTTATGTGTTATCGCGCGTATTTATAGCAGTACAGAGCTCTTTCCTTAGTCTACTGGTAGTTGTTCGATAGAGTCGATCTCGTAGATTCCAAAAAATGTCTCTGTTTTTTCAGGAAAGCAATTTAGTAGCGCTACAGTAGAAAAATACGATTGTGTTTCACACTCGTCTCGCGTTGCTGCTCTAATTTTCGTCGACTTTATGAATATTTTTTTCTCTCAAAGATCTCTTGGCTTTTTTGTATTGGAATTGTAGAAGAGATTTTGTTCTGTGGTTTTGTGGGCTTACGCTTCCCGTTATAATTTTGCAAAATAAAACCCACTAAGAAGCTTAACAACGCAAACCCATTCAAGAAAAGCATACGAACATGTAGTTGGAAGTGTTGGACCGTTCGCGATCATGTTTTCTAGAGCTTTTTTTCAGAGCGGAATAAAAGCTACAAATTCAGTAACAAAGATTACGCGGCAAATATGAATCGTGCAGCGCGACCGATGCACAGCCAGACACGCGCCGAAGTCGACAAACAGTGCACGCTGTGTATCACGCTTATTTTGTCTGGTACAACGCATCAAAAAGGTCTTTTATCAAAACGAGCACAATGCTGAAATTGTCAAAATCTACGGATCTAATAGGTAAAAATAGCTGAAGAGAAGAGCTTTGTGCTTCGAAAAATACGCATGTATAGAACGCAAGTCTAGCATATCTTCTCTGCTTCAGCGCTCTAAGAGAGCCTTTATGAGAAACATTTACATTTTTGAAATCTGAGATTTATGCTTTTCAACAATAGTATAAAGAAAGAAGCTGTGCCTTTTGAGATCTTGGGTAAAAATTAAATTTTGTCGCATCAAGAACATTTTATCAGAACAAATTATTAATATTGATAAATGAACATTTTTATCAAAGTATGCACCATTGGAATTTCGCAGTATGTATGCTTCCTCACCATATTTTCAATATCCCCTCATATCATTTCTATAAACAATGCTGTTAGATGATGGCAGCAGCATCCGTCGTTTGAGACGTTATTCATATTCTTTTTAGATGAAAATAGTTACCCTAATTGGCCTCCTGAGGGTATTTCCGCTTTTAGTACGGAGAATTTTTCGGAATTCACCGCTGCATTCACTACGCCTGGCGGTGTTCACCTGGTTCTTCACCGAAGACATAATTATTGGTGCCTGTGATTATATGAAATCGAGTAGTATCAGTGATTAGGCCCCTGAACTAACCGAATACGTGAACTCCTCTTTTTTCACTCCACTTTGTTTGTTCGCTTCACTTGTTTCCGACTGTTCTTTTTAGGTTCCGTTATTGAGTCTTCCGAATTTTCGTTCAACGTTGGATCTTTCGATAAACGTACGGAAGGCATACTAAGAAAATGGCAGAGCAAGCTGGTAACAGCCGCGTAGTTTGTTGCCATTGGAAACGGTAAAGCATCGTTGGAGACACAGCTAGCTGTCGCAAGCATGATTCGCAGCAGAAAGTTCGGATCTAAAGATGTCAAATTTTGGTGAGTTTTGTATCAACTGCATACAGCAGCTTATTTCTGGAATGAGTGCCATGACGGTTTATTCACTCTGATCTCCCTATGAATGAAGTCTGTCGAACTCTTATGTATAGCTGACGTCAGCTACTTAACTCATCCAAGGTCTGTTTCATGTAGGTGACTTGCTAGGATTCGAGACACCCCATATTTCAATCCAGCAGCCCTGCTTGAACTGTTTAAGCTTTTTCTAAAATCTTATCTTACCAGTAAGGGTCTTTTTGGACGCTTTAAAGTACTATATTAGAGACTAACCGTATCTTTCGTTTCGATTGTTTTTTTGAGACCACGCTCAAAATCTAGCTATACGTGATAGTCTTTTTTTTTAGCAGTGCATGTGGTCTTATTAAGTGACACTTCTAAAGTGCAATAGGTGTGGTACGGCCTTGATAGCACGTCGGTTGCACGGTGTCTTTTCGTTCAGTCAGTTCCTCGGAGATTTACCCCTTAGATAGAGACGATTACTAACCAGGAGCAATCGAGAGTACAAACAACGCTCGTATGGTGATTTTACCACTTATCGGTGCGTGTAAAATGTTGGATTGTCGACTACTCTGTTTAAGGGGTAGACCCCGAAAAACTGAATGAACGAAAGGGCACCATAGAGCTGAAGGCTGCAAGGCCGAAACACGTGTATCACACTGTATAGGTGCCCATAACAGATTACATGCGTGGCTCAAAAATAACAATCAGGTTTATTAGAACTTCGGTGCGAAAGAAGATTCATCAAGACACGAAACAAGCGAACATCTTATGGGGCTTATGTTGAGATTTTTGTGGTTCACAGAATGAGTCGTTGAACTACTCTAGTGATTTCTGAATATCTATTTCATGGTCCGATTGCCATTCTGTTTTTGTTGATATTGAACTGAAGAAGCCTCATTGCTTCGGTCATCACTGTTCCCTCGCTTTTTCATGGAAATCGTTCATTTTGCTCTCATAGAAGAAATGAGCGCTTTCTTCTGCCTACTGCAATTGCGAGTTTAATGATTTTTTAGGTCTAGATTCAAGATTATTAATGAATTGCCTGTAGTGAAGGTATTTATGAGAGCTCAGAATTTTTGTAAATCGGATGTAGTATTAGCGGTTTACCACTAGAATCCGCAAACTATTTAAGTGCAAAAGTCATTTGAGAAAGGAAAGAGTTCGAATAAAAGATTAGTTATCGTTGTCTCTCAGGGACTTTCAGTGTTGTTCCTGAAGATGGTGCATCGAAGTATAGTATCACACCACTTGCCGAGGAAGATCTGCCGAATATGCCGCCTACGCAGCGAAGCGCAGGTGCAGTATTTTTCTTTTTGCTCATTTAGTGATGCATACGTGAATACTCCAAACATCAGTATCACTTAAGGCTAAATTTTTCGAAAACTCAAATCAAGAGGTATATCTCAGTATTTTTTTATTAACTTTTGAATTCCTACTCTGCGTCAGTTTTTTGCAGTCTGAAAGCTATTGCAGTTTCAATTAAGCTAATGGTGACTAAGAATGAGATCACTACTATGTTTACCTTGAATGTTAAAATTTCTGCAAAAGTCGTCTTCAGGTGCTGTATCAATCATGAAGTACTGGTTTTTTAGCGTTTTGTCGACAATTTTGGGAATTGGAGCTCTTAAATTTTGAGTTTACGATAGACAAGAGAATATTATTCAAAAAGTGATATCCTCCAATTTATCGTTAATGTTTGTTCATGCTGTAATTTTGTGAACTTCCCGAAAATTCGATTAAACTGAATTGAAACATGTTTGGAGTGATACGAGCTCTAGAGAAAATAGATGTACTGTGATAGCGGTAGCGTCAAGTCTCAACTATGAATTTGTTAAGCTTTCAGGTTTCTAGATATTCTAGTTCTTGAGAAAGAAAGTCATCATTATGTTGCAAAATGTATAAGAAGGCTCCATAACTTTCATTCTATGCATCTTCCTACTTTGATGCTTAGATACCTATTACTGAATGTCCGTGTGTTTTCTCGCAATTCATAGTTTCAGTTGGTTATTTTGGAACCGTTATCCAGAAAAAAAATTGAATTCATATATAGGGACTCATTGCAACAAAAGCATCTGTCGAAATCTCTTCTTAGTGACTTATATACTTTTGATTGGTGTGATTTTCTCTCGAGTTCGATGATAGCCATGCTACGTTAGAGCATATTAACCCCTAAGGGGACTACGTGTACCACCTGAGCTACACTATTGTTTGAAGGCCTTTCTCGCCGTATAAAAGCTTTCTCTTAGACATTTTGGATTCATTTAAAAGCTCGAATTTCTGCAATTTCAACAACCTGTTTGATGATCTTTAGAAAAACCTTTTCGTTACATTACAAACTGTGAAAATTAAATTATGTTTCACACTCAATTTCATTCATTTGCTCGGCTGGGGCTTCGATATGGCTCGTGACTAAAGTTTTATTAGTTATTAGGTAGCCCAAATATCGAAGATTTTGATAATTTAAATCTTCTTTGAAAGCTCATGACAGAACGCTGTAAAAACAAAAGCAGAGCACATTTCACGCTGTAGATGCTATCCGCCGCTTGGACGTCGTAGGTGGTTAATTGGTAATTATAAGTGAAGTTTATAGTCAGAGGTGTGTTATCGTTACATAAAAGATTGAATATCACTGATAAGCCTTTTACAAAGGTTTTTTGATATAAAGAGTGATTTTTTCTCTTAAAATTCTTCATTTTTTCAGCGGTAATATTACGTCTTTGTAAAAATGAACAAACTTTCAACCGCTATTGTGCATTTGTATCGCTTGTCTTTCAAGAAGGTTGCTTGAAGGCACATCATTTACAACTAAACATTTCTAATAGAAGTCTATGTGGAGGTAATACTAACATGTAGCTCGAGTAAGTGTAGGAAGAGCGCGCGTTCATCATTGCGTATGATACGGTACTTCCTCTATCAGCACACATATTCGAAAAACAACTATTTATAGCTCTTTCTAGACTTTGTAGTAATTATTGGATAGCCTATGGAAGGCGTAGTTCATTTTCTGAAAAGTCTCTATATCACACTGTAACAGGGAATAGAATACGTTATTTAACACTAAGCATCTTTCGATGAGCAAAGCTTTTCCTCAAAAAACTTAGCAGTTCTTCGATAACGCAAACCTAGGCAAATTCAGCAGTGTTCTTAGTTTTTCAAGAAATCTCTTCATTGCGCTGCAACAGCGTCAAATTCGTCGCCGTTCAATAACCAGTTGATTGCTCAAAAATCGAGGATTTCAGTGGTGTTCTTGTTTTTTAGAAAAATTCCTTTGCGAGCTGTAGCGAACAAGAATAAAACTGTGTTGCACATCTGAGTATATTTCGCTAAACACGGCTTTTCTCTCAGATTTTCACACCATTCGATAGCGCAAATCTCAACAAATCCAAGGACATGTTTAGTGTTTGAGAAAGACTTCTTAGTGAGTCGTACAGCTAAAAGAATATTGAGTTTCGCTCTCGTCGCACCACCTCATGCCACATTTAAATTGCGCTGCGCGATCGACACTGCGCCGAGTGCGAAACTCAATAATCTTTTAGCTGTAACAACTCATGAAAATTTTTCTCAAAAACTAAGCTTATCATTGAGTGAGATTTGTGCTATCGAGTGGTTATTGAAAGTCTGAATGAAAACTTTTGTCCAGAGAAACATGCTTGAGTGTAAAATAAAAATTGGTTCTTATATGTTAAGCGACGACAAATATTCAAGCCAAAATATCACTTGCTGATCAGGAAATTTTCATATGAGTGTTTGTAGTCATTCGAAAGCTTGAATCACTGCCTACAACTTTACGTCGCTGGCTTTTTAAAACATCTTTTTGTAACGCTGTAGCATTCAGAACAAAAATCCTCACTCGCATTTCGCCTTCATTTTCATCACGAGTATAGACTGCTGGAAGCACGAAAAGCATGTCAGCATGTACAAAACTTCCCGTTGTGTCAAGTCACGCTTTTCTAATTTGAAGTTTTCTGTCGTTGCGGGCAAAAAAATCCTAGATAAAATAACAATAGTTGCCACCGTTTTAGTGCAAATGCGGTAGATCACTGTTCAGTTACACGGTAGGCGCTTATCTCACTAAGAAGTCGTCCCTGTGGCTTGCCTTCACATTCTAGTCACCTATGAACCTTCTCGGCGACTTCGCTTACGGCCAGTTCACGGAACAGGGCATCTGGACCGGGGCGGAACGACTGATCACGTTTGAATATTGTTATTCATTTGGGATTCTTCACCGCATCAGCTAATATTTCAAATAAAAACGTACATTCTGATGCTACGGAAAATTGTCTACACGCAGGCGAATGAGAAACGAAATTTTGTTCTATATACACCTTATTCTGGATGCTCAGCGGCATAAAAGGGTGATTTGAAAAACCGGCAATTCGCAGTTCTAGCCAGAGATTTGACCTTTCTAATGATTACCAACACTTTTTTGAAAAGATGACCAGCGAATGAGTCGGCTTGAAGATTTGTCCCGTCTAAAGCTAAAAGTACCTAAAATTTTTCTTCACCTTTGCAGCAAATATAAAAACCATTTCAAAAATAAAACACACCTTTCAAGCTCTCGATGTTCAAACAGTCGAATAATTACTAAGACCTCAAAAAGGAATAAAAAAATATTTTCCTCTTGAGTATGGGTGCGGATAGGGGAAAAGCACCGAGAGTACTTCTCTGGAGACACAAATTCCTGTCCAGTTGTTTGCATAATGCCGACGTTCTAAGCTTTTTATTCAGGAACGGTTGTCTTTTACGCTCAGAATTCTTTCACTATCCAAAAGTACTTAACCTTTTCCCGCTACCTCAAATCTGAATAATTGGAAATGAACGAATGATTGATATAAACTTAGTTATAGCGAGAGTTTTCAATGCACTTATCGAATACAGCATTCATAATAATTTTCGATAAATTAATAGCTGTTGTCCAATTTTTATTCATTGTAACGACTCTTGGGTCTTGTATAAAATAAGGAAGAGCACAATTAAAGATTTTCGTTGTAATTCCCTTTGTGCAATGCAGTACAATTGGTTGAATGCTAAATTCAATACGATTGCGTAGTAAACGAACGTTTATCTCTACACATGACACGTATAACCGAACCAGAAGCTTATGAACGAGTAGAGGAAATCTCATTTTATCAAAGTAATAAATGAAATCCGAAAATTTTTGCCAAACGAAGAAAAAACCTTAATCAAACAACGAAGATAGCGCAATTCATTTTGCGCACACCCATTCTATAGCCGTCCGTTAGGGGCTGTGTTTCATCGTCACCTTCAAAAATCGGAGCGAATGTTCGCATCTAGTAGTCTTAGGACTAGTCAATGGAATCTACGTCGTCTTCAATATACCAATTCCTCTGTTTCTTAACTTTTTCGATCTCGCAGTCTTTGGACTAGTTTCAAATACCAAAAAATTCACAAGAAAACTGCGCAATTAATAAATGCAAAATCAACAATTTTGAATATTCGGTTAATAAAAATAGTGATTTCTGCTGTAGTGCCAAAACTTATGGAACAACTTAAAATCTTCTTAGGAGCTTGAAAAGGTGAAAATGATATGCAGTCTCCATACATTTTCATGTTCATGGCAGATATGACTTATTGAATGAATCTTCATTGCTTAGTAAACAGCTTCCCCTCAAACCCGCACAGTTTTGTTCTTTAAAATTCCCCTAAATATTATGAGACCAACCCTACAGACTGTTTCCATGGGTGAGCATGGCTCAGATATAAAGAAAAGTCATTCTGAAGTATGGGCGTCATATCCTTTCGCAAGAATCTAGAAACAATCGTTTGCAACACTGTTGGAACGTTTTGTATCAATTCCAAGTTCCAGATATGAATCACAGGGAGGAGTTTGCCATCACGCGTGAACTTTGCGCCATACTTCAAACTACGTTCTTCCTGGGCCAAGCTTATTCGTAACCCACGTGAGGCTCTGTAAAGCTGTAGTAATGATCGAATGACCTAGAATGGTCAAAGCGCACTGGAAGAAATTCTCTACTACGCAAGTGAAAAGTTTGTATCAAGTCTCTGTCAAGGTTGTAAGATTTCGTGTCAATTTGTTTTTTCAACCTCTGACGAAGAGGTATTAGCCGACAAATCAGTTATTCTGAATAATTAATGTAGTGATAACTTTGTATTTGCTCACTGAAAGCTGTAAATTACTTACCAGTGCCGAGGTTAATAGAAATCCGGGTTTAGGATTTGATGTTTCAGTATCGATTGGTCGCCGCTTAATTGATCCGATGGCTGAATATGTAAAAATTGATCCGAAACATCTTGGAATGGGCATGTATCAGGTGGATGAACTTGTTCTATCCGTTTTGTTCAAAGTCTATACGGGCGTGAAAGGATTCTTTTTTTCATCGTGTCATTCCCACGCATTTTAGCACTCAGTAAATCAGAAGAAGCTTTCTGAAGCGTTGGCGCTAGTGGTGAGAGAGTGTGTTTCAATGAGGGGAGTCGATGTCAACGTTGCATCTGTTCAGCTTTTAGAGTAAGCACCTAGCTTAATTTGGAGACATTAAGCTGTCAAACTGTGTTATTTCCATAAACTATCAAATCAATGACTTTTGTAATTCAACCCCTTTTGATCAGTGACTTTCCATTACAATGTCAGGTAAGAGGCGCAAAAACACCTTCTGTTGCTTGAAAATAGGTATCAGAGTCAAGCGCGTGTTGGCTGCAATTGTTCTGATATCATATATTATATTATCTTGCAATCAATCAATATGAAGTAGTGAGAATGCCTCTTTAATAGATGCACTTGAAAATCCGCATAGTTTATCTCTTCGATCATCCATTTTTGAAGATTTTTAGAAACATTTTACAGGAAAATATGTGGTTTGAATAGGAAGACCTGCTGCAGGTATCGTAGCTCTTCGGGAAAAAATGGGACGGATACGATCACGTGAGGACATCAAACAAGTGAAAGGACTTGGAGCGAAATCCTACGAGCAGTGTGCTGGTGATCCTTTCATCTGCCTTGTCTCGTCTTCTAGTTCTGTGTCATAGGATATTTATTATACATATTCTTTTTATATCATTTGTTATGATTTGACTCTGATATGAGGAGGAGCGCTCAGTTAAGTATAAATCATTGCCACCGGATTACGATATTCGTGGAATTCTGTTATAAGATGGTAAGGCTCCGTTGTTACAAGAGGCTGGGAGCACCTGTTAAAAAGCTTATATGAAGTATACTAGATCAAGGGAATATGCGGGATGTGAAAAACTAACGGTTTAATCGGCACAATATATTAAATACCTTAATATACTTTCGTCCTTTTTTTGACATCTCAAAATGTTTTTTTTGGTTACGAAAGTGACTAAAGAAAGTATTCCAGTGTAGTATTCTGTTGTTTCAGGATTTCTCACCATAAACATCGATAACGAAGACAGCGCAAATGGTCCCGTCGCAAAAAAGAGCAAGCTCACCACTGAACCACTGGATCGCACTATTGTACATCCTTCCCAATACGATATTGCGAGAAAGTTAGTGAGAAACAAAAAAAACAGGTTCAGTACGTAGTTTTGAACCAAGTTTTCGTACTAAAGCGTTTCCTTATTATGCCATAGTTTTGATGTGCTTGACGTAATCTATCTG
Source organism: Parelaphostrongylus tenuis (assembly GCA_019055375.1). Classification (NCBI taxonomy): domain Eukaryota; kingdom Metazoa; phylum Nematoda; class Chromadorea; order Rhabditida; family Metastrongylidae; genus Parelaphostrongylus; species Parelaphostrongylus tenuis. The sequence continues at coordinate 135,279 of JAHQIW010006775.1, read as the reverse complement.
TTTCCAACAAAAATGAGTAAAAATATCGCTGACTCGTTTGTAGTGAGGCGCGGTAGCGCTAAACTAAGAATGCCTTAGCTCGGCTACCTCCGCGATTATAAAAGAAGTCATCTTTTAGTCTGCGGCCATCTTTCTACAACGTTTCTGAGAAAGACAAAATCCTCAAACAGCACTCGAGGTTACACATAAAATGTTTGGAGGCCCTTGTCGAGAACGAGTGCGAGGAAACAAATCTGATTTAGTAAATGCTGGAGTCTGAACAGTAAATTGTGATAAAACGTCTTCGACCGTAATTACGTAAATAATAAATGGAAACATCTGACCTGTAAACGTATGGCATGTGCAAAATAGCGAAGTAAAACGACTATTACGGTTTTTCTGGGCTTTCAGATTATCTGAATTAATATGAGCGTACAACTTGAATGTGGGGGTGTAGAAAAATTTTGTATACTTCTAATGTTTGTTTATCGATCTATACTAGCTTGACTGATTGCACTAGTTTCCTTCTTCGAAGGGGCAGGCCTTATCTTGGAGTGTTCTCTGAGAATATTGATGTAGACCATATGTATGGTATCCCCCACGATGTCAATTACCGTTTGAAAGTACATTTTGAAGCAAAACAATATCACATATCTCTGTCATCATGAAGGAAGTTTAGCATTGAAACAAAAACTTATCTCCAACACAAGATCAGTAGAACTACGTTTAGTATAATCATGGATGCTGAGTGATTCACAAGTCAATTAGGAGTTGAACCCTAATTTCACTCATACAGGAGCGTGTTATCACCACATCATCGTAGGTCACTGCTCTATTGTCGCTATATTTAATAGTGATCTAGGAACGCATGTAACGAGTGCATCAAAAGTTGAGTGAAAAATTTCGTCAAACCTTAGCAAAATGTTGGCGAAACTGTTTTGGCTTGCAATATTCTTGAACAAGTATCTTTCAGTAAAACAGAAGTCAGTTAATGACGTTAAAAGGCATCTGCAGTACGAAATTCGTGAGTGAGAAACGACTCGCGCTTTCTGATTTAAAGGTACAAATGAAAACGGACCTCATTTGCTGGAGAGGATATTTTCATAGGAGCGTTAGTAACCTTCCGAAAGCTGAGACTTCAGGCTACAGCCCCACGTCGCCGGTTTCACGAAAAAGTCTCTCCTTGACGTTGCTACAGGAGGAATTTTCTTGCGTTGCAGACGTGCATATTTCTCGCCGGACACAGCTCTTTGAACTATCAGTAATCATTCGATAGCGTAATCGTTTCTGATTCCAATGCTGTGCTTATTCTCTGCAAAAATCAGTTCTCTGTAGCGCAACAGGGAATATAAGATTTATCTATTTGCGCGAAAAGGTGTTCTTTGGCCATTCATGGGGTGATAGGGGCGGGGCGAGGGCGAATGTGTCCGTTCTCACACGACATTGATCGATTCGCGCTTTGGCTGGTGGCTTATCTCCCTGCTGCACTGCATAGAATCGATCTTTCTAGATAATAAACTCAGCGTTGGAATCAGCAAACATTACTGCTAATGAATGTTTACTAGTAGTCCGAAAAAGAGCTCTATCTCGGCGCAGTGTAGAGTACAATTTTTTGTTTTCCCTAAAGCGCCATTAAAAGAGCTTTCCCAAAAAATAAACATATTTTGGGCTTCTCAAAATTTGTTTATCGAGTGGGTACGAGCACCCTAAGGAAGGAGTTTTGTCCAACGAAAAGTAAGCGAGATAAGAAAAATTACGGTTTTGTGGGAAATAATTTTATTTTGAATTTACTCGTTAATAACAGGGTGTTCAAAACAGCCGTGGTCATGCGGGTCTCTAGCCAGAAATCTACACTTTCGAATGATTACTGACACTCCCATGAAAACTCCAACGAATGAGGTCGGTTTTTCGTTTGTCCCTTTATAGTCAGAAAGATTAGTTTTGGGAAAATAATTGTGTCTGGTTACCAACTCATCACCTATACCTTCCATAAAGTAAGTGTGCTTTGAAGTCATGCCTACTAACAAAAGATACGTATTCACATTCATTCAGATTACTATCTCGAATCGGACGTAATCCATCTGATCTTCCATGCCATGATCTTTGCGAAAAGTTACACGAATTGGACGATTTGTCTCCGGAAGAAATCGTTGTTCGTGATCATCTATGTTGCGAAACCAAAACGTTACCTCCCCCACCTCTCATGGTATTGTTTCCTTACTCGTTTTCTTCTACATTTTCTAGTTCGTTGAAATGTTGTAGGGTGAAAGCGTTAGGATTGACTAAACTACTCAATAATTCGGCTGGAACAAGTCTAGCAATAACCCCTTAAGTCTCCAGAACACTGATATTTTTATCATTTTTATCTTCTTCATCTTCTCATTCATTCATCTTCATCTATTTTTATGATTATTATCTTAAAGAGTGAATCAAATGCAATAAAATGGAAAGTGTTACCATACCACAAGGACGCTGAGATATGAACAAAATTAGAACCTCTGGCGACTTCGAGTTCGTGATTTTCTCTTTCGGAACCTCACGTGCTAACCACTGCACCAGTAAAGGGCCTTAAATTTGCCTTTCTGTCGGTCATATACTAGCCCTAACGGTAGTATCGACAGTTACCCGTCAACGGGAATTTTTTGGATACTTCAGATCATGAACCGAGTTAAGCTGATGCTGCATTTGAAATCACAAATTTATAACTTTTGAATGCGGCCAATTATCTTTCCATGGCAGAGTATTTCATTTATGAATTTGTGCTCTTTAGATTATTCCGATTAACGGATGATTTACTGATAGCACCAATAGAGTGAAAACAAGACTTAGAGATAAAAAAAAGTGAAAACATCAATTGTGCAATGCGTAACACATGAGATACGGAAAAAGTATAGTCACCGGTTCGAAATTCATCTGATCTTTCTGAGATTTGCTCACATCTCGGCCTCCTCGTGTTGCAGATGACATCATACCTTGCCATGAAAAATAATAATAAATAGGTAAATGTAGAGCATTTTACTTTCACTGCTTTGATAGAGTTGTGGCGCGTTATACTGTCCTTGGATAGTTAGTTTTTACGCAGGTGTTGCCTTCGCATGCTTCTGCCATGGAAGACTCCTAAGTTACAGGGAGATAAACCTCTCTCCGACTACCACGGCCGGCGATTTGTTGTGATGAACGCTGAACAACGAAAAGTCACGTTCGACTGTCATTCAAGTTATCGAGAAGAGAGTATGATAGATTACCATGCAGCAGGCGTATCTATTCGTCCTTTGAAGAATGCTGGTTGCCTGTGAGGAATCGATTACAGGGAATCATGGAATAGTAATGAAGACTTCGTTATTAGTGTCTCAAAATCCGAGTATCATTATCTCGGCAAGGCGAAATGATACTTTCTTACATTTTTAAGTTTAACCCACGTCGGTATAATCTATCCAGTTAATGTGTTGACGTCCTTGTCCTCTTCAGAGGTGGAATCTGTACATTCGACGGATGCTCTGTCCTGAACCAGGGAGGCTCATGCACGTACCTCATACAAGTTAAGAAATGGATTTTTGACACCAAATCGTCGTTTAATGAGGAAATTAGAGCTTTACGTTTGAATTTGCGATCACCAATGCAAATCGCAACGAAAAAATGAAGACGCTTTGTTGTAAAATACATTCAGAGAATTTAGTGATCTTTCTGTTCATGGGCAGCAATTTCTTGGGAGTTCTGCTGAACATAGACTTTCTACCGAACTATTAGTAGTCACTCGAAAGCATAAATTATGGAGAAACTAAAAGTGTACTTATTTTTGGAAGTCCTTCTTTTCCTCTGTGGCACTACGAATGAAATCATGTTTCACACGCATCGAACATCGTTGCGCTCATATCTCGCCGTACTGGGCTTTTCCCCTAAACTGTTAGTAAACGTTAAGTAGCATAAATCTCGAGGATTTCGAAGTTGTGGTTGCTTTCTAGAAAAGCTTCTTTACAGCGCTGTAGCAGGAAAATGGAACGTGTTTCACAAGCATCGCTCGTTATCGCGCAGATTTTTTTGTATTAAAAATTTTCCTCCTTTTTGTAGATTTTCATAGGTTTTTTGGATTTAAGTTCTAAAAGGCCTTTGTTCTATCGTTTTAGGCTTAGGCTTTCCAATTTCATCTTATCAAATAAAATCAGCTATTAACTTTTAACCTGAGCATAACCCATGCATGAAAAGCATATGAACGTTTGGAGGAAATCTTGGAAGCAGCGCTGTATGTTCTTACTAAAAATTTTAAATTCATTGCCAAAATTGCACGTCACATGTGATTCGCGCAGCACAATGAATTTACCCTTGCGCACTACTACACAACAAGCACTACGCATCATGTTCAAAGCTCAGTCTTCTTCCCCCACTACAGTATAGTAAAACGGTTTTTTTTTAAACCAGCGTAATGTAGAATCGTCAAGACTCCTTGTATTGAATGGTTACTTGTAGTCTAAGGAATGAGCTCTCTTTTCATAAGAAATATGCATGTGCGCGATACAAAATTATCTTCCTTCGCTACAGTAGTGAAAAAAGGTCTTTCAAAAACAAAAGCGCTTAAGGTTTCGAGATATAAGCTGTCAAATGATCGCTTATATTCTGAGGGAAGTGCTCCGTTTTAAGAAATATGAGCGCGATAATGCGCGACGCGTGTGAAACACAATTTTTTAGTGCTACAGGGCTGTAAGAAAGCTTTTCTTAGAAAAAAAAAACAAATTCTTTCATTATTATTTGAGCCAACTTGTCATGTGGTGTTAAGGGCTCTTGTACAGCCCAATACACGTGTTTCGTCCTAACGGACTCGTGAGCCGGGCCGAACCCGTCGTCTTTCGATCCTTTCATAGTTGGTTCTCTCGGGAACATCACACTTTTTATAGAGAGTCATCGAAGACGAACGCTTTACACTCCATGTCAAGTGGAACCTTCAACCAACACAGTGTTGCGCACTCGACTGCTCCTTGGCTGCTACTTTTATCATAATCATACCTTTAATTATGGTATAATGATTATGGTATAATTATCACCTGTATCACCTGTCGTCCCGTTGATCGTCGAGTGACTCGAGCGGGTACCAGCAACTCTTCCATTTTTCCCTATCGCGTGCAAGAGTAGCCCAGTGGGTCCTCCTCGCTCTAGGAGATTCGCTGAGCATCATATCTTTCTTCCATCGCTTTCGTGAAGAAATCGGACCAACGGGTCAGTGGTCTTCCTTTAGAGCGCTTGACGTCCCGAGGAATCCAGTCGGTAACGGCTCTCGTCCATCGGTTGTCGTTGAAGCGCATCACGTGTCCGGCCCACCTGATTTTCGATATCCTGGCGTGTAGAACGGCGTCTCTGAATTTTCGATCGTTGACGTAGGTCGGAACTTCGGATCCTTTGTCTCATTTGCGAGATACGGGATACTCCTAGCATCGACCTTTCGACTGCGCGTTCGATAACTGCAAGTGATCTTTCATCCTGCTTACGTAGCGACCAGGTTTCTGCTGCATACGTTAGGGCAGGGATAATTGTCGAGTCGAAAAGGTGGGCACGGAGTCGGATGTTCTTTGTCCTCTTCACTACATCTTCGATGCTCTTAAACGTTCCCCAAGCCGCTCGTTTCCTCCTGCTCACTCTGGGGCTAGGTCGTTCATCATGTTGATTTCACGACCTAGATAGATGTAACTGGAGCATTCGGAAATTGTCGTTCCGTTGAGCGTGAATGGGGCATTCGAAACCCATCCATTCCTCATGAACATTGTTTTCGTTAGATTCAGTTAAAGACCGATCTTTCCACAGGCGTTATCGAAATCGGTCAACATTCGTTCCGCTTGACTGATGTTTGGTGTTATGAGAACGATATCGTCAGCAAAGCGAAGATGGTTTATTGTCGACCGTCAATTTTCACTCCCATTTCGTCCCATTCTAATGTTCGCATGACGTTTTGCAGGGTGGCAGTGAATAGTTTTGGCGAAATTGTATCGCCTTGTCGAACCCCTCTTCTTACGTCAATGGTGATATTGTTGTAGAATGGAGATATTCTGGTCGTGAAATCTTTGTAAAGCTCACGAAGAATCATTATGTACCGAGTAGGGACGCCCTGGTTATCCAGAGCCTCTATAACCGCTTCTGTTTCCACTGAATCAAAGGCTTTTCTTCAGATCGATGAAAGTGAGACAGAGTGGTTGTTTGTACTCTCGTGAAACTTCAATGAGTCTTGTGATCGTGTGGATGTGGTCTATGGTACTAAATCCTTTTCGGAACCCTGCTTGCTCGCATGGCTGTCCTTCGTCCAGTGTTCTGTCAATCCTGTTTAGGATGACTCGAGTAAAGAGTTTATTAGACAACGGACAGTAAGCAGATTGGGCGATAATTGCCTATGTCGTGAAGGTCTCCCTTTTTGAACAACAATACGGTCTTGCTGGTTTTCCATTGAATAGGGACCTTGCATTCTGTCAGGTAGCGAGTGAACAGCCGAGCCAGGGTGTTGATGAAAACTGGGGCAGGTTCTTCAGGTGTTCTGGTCTAATCCTGTCTGGACCGGGTGTTGTTCTGTTCTTCACCGACGATATAGCATGTCGGATTTTCGGAAGGGAGGACCGGTGGAACGACATATTCGTCCTCTTTCATTTTATAGACGGTAAGAGAACATGGCTAGCGAAGAGATCCGAGTAGTATTGGTGGATGATTTTCTCCATAGCCCTTCTCGAAGCTGTAAGTGTCCCGTCAGGGTATCGGAGTGCAATCATCTTGGTCTTATGTGGCGAAGCCTCGCTGGCTTTGCGAATGCTCTTCCTCAGCTTCTGCAGCTTCTTCCATAACTGCTGCTCTTCTCTCTTTGAAGTCTTCTTTTATCGCTTCTCTGCAGCGTTTCGCAAGTTCGGACGTAAGGATTTGGTTGCCTGTAGCTCGTGCGATTCCACGTTGACGTATCAGCTCGAGTGTCTGCGGAGACAAGCGTCTCCTTCGTGACCTTAGGACTCTCGGCTTTTATAGCGCCAACGTGAAGATATTCAACGAGTCGATCGTATTCTTCGTCGATGTTGTCGACAACGGTATCTTCCCAAGAGCCGACTAATGATTTGAATACATCCTAGTTTATGGTAGTCCTGGGACTTCGTTCTTTAAATTTAGCGGCTTTCTCTCCTCTCCTCGAAAAACGGAAAGTTGCGCGAAGGAGGCGATGGTCTGATCCAGTGTAGAACTTTGGAACAACAGCGACATCGGTCAGGCAAAACCTTCGATTTACTAGTATGTGGTCTATCTCGTTATGGTACTCTCCACTGGGAAACTCCCATGTCCATCGCTGAGAAATAGGCTTTTGGAATTGTGAGTTACCATGGATGGTTTGAGTCGGAACAAGTTGTTCTTATTTTATAGAAAAGCTTCTTTACAGCGCTGTAGCAGGAAGAATGGAACGTTTTTTCACAAGCATCGCTCGTTATCGGCGCAATTTTTGTTATTTTTTTTAAAAATTTTTCCTCCTTTTTGTAGAATTCATAGGTTTTTTTGGAAAAAAATTCTAAAGAGCCTTTGTTCTGTCGTTTTAGGCTTAGGCTTTCCAATGTTATCTTATCAAATGAAATCAGCTATTAACATTTAACCTGAGCATAACACATGCATGAAAAGCATATGAACGTTTGGAGGAAATCTTGGAAGCGGCGCTGTATGTTCTTTCTAAGCGAAAAATTTTAAATTCATTGCGAAAATTGCACGTCACATGTGAATCGCGCAGCACAATGAATTTACCCTTGCGCACTATAGACAACAAGCACTACGCATCATGTTCAAAGCTCAGTCTTCTTTCCCCCCTACAGTATAGTAAAACGGTTTTTTTTTAAACCAGCGTAATGTAGAATCGTCAAGACTCTCGCTATCATGATGGTTACTAGTAGTCTAAGGAATGAGCTCTCTTTCAAGAGAAATATGCATGTGCGCAATACAAAATTATATTCCTTCGCTACAGTAGTGAAAAAAGGTCTTTCAAAAGCAAAAACGCTTGGAGTTTAGAGATATAAGCTATCAAATGATCGCTTATATTCTGAGGGAAAAACTCCGTTTTGAGAAATATGAGCGCTATAATGCGCGACGCGTGTGAAACACAATTTTTTAGTGCTACAAGGCTGTTAGAAAGCTTTTCTTAGAAAAAAAAAACAAATTATTTTTCAACACCTCTTGAACTTTCAAATGATTGAAAGAAGTTTCAGGAGAAATCCTTGTTCAGCGAAAACTTTTTTTCAAAGCTCTCTCCCTCATAACAGGAAATTACTAAAAAGTTTTGAAAAAGTGAATTATTCATCACTGGAAGTTTTTGTCACAAAGATAAAGCTCTCGGTGTTGATTACTCCTTGAGGGTAAGCGCCACGCGTTTGACTTCATCTGACGAAGTTTGAGTTAGTTCAGTGTATTTCTGAACTTCACAGTGGCTCACGGTGGCCTAACGATGTGTCAAGTTAATGCTTCTTTACTCCTAGAAAGTCTGATACCAATTCACGAAACTTTGTAAGGATGGAAAGCTTGGCGAACTTTCAACGTGGAATCGAACCATCGACCTTCTATAGTCAACCGCGTAGACGTTGCAAGGGACTTCTAACCACTTTTTCTCTTAAAATCTCATGTTGAAAAAATTATTGGTCTTCGCTTAAGAACAGGAGAATTTGATAATTTGCCCACTTATTCTCCTAGGTTTTGTGGGCCACGGTGTCTATACATTGTAGATGATTTATCAAAGGTTGTTTTGCGAAAAGAGCATCATAGCAGGAATAACCGTAACAAAAGGAAAATTTTACAGAAGCACGTATGGTGTTTTAGCTTTTCGTGATGTGTCGAATTACTTTTGATCTGATATGTTTCCTACACAATTTTCAGTTCATGTGTTCTATTCCTTGCAATCTCCTAAAAGTTTCACGTTGATTTTGTTCAACATTTTAGACTGACGTTCGTAAAATCAAATCTTTCACAGTTGGTGAGTTGGTGATTGGTAGAGTGGCAAATCAAGTAGAATTTGGCCTTTTTGTCGATATTGGAGCCGAAAAGTCTGCGTTAGCTCATCGCAGCGTACTTCGACAGCCTTATCCCGAGGTACGCAATCTCTCTTTATCTCCGTCTTTTCTTACAGTCTGACGAAGTCAAAATACGTATTCGCTGTTACCTGTGTGAATGTTAAACACATTTGATGTGATAAACTGCAAGCATCGCGAGTCATTGTGAAGTTTAGTTGTGTATTTAATCACCTCTGCGATGCTTGGTGATACTGAATGCAAGGCGCATCTCTCAGGGTTATATCAGTGTCAAGCGCTTTATCATTTTCTTGTTAATTGAAGAGATGGCAGCGTACAGTTTTTGGCGGTCAAGATGCATAAACATTTGAGCATTGACATTAAGCAGAACCGTCTATATAATCGTGTACCCATTTGTTTCTTCTCTTCACCAAACTTTTGAACACTGTGTGATATCTCGGGTTGTCTCATAATTCCATTCGTGCTATTGTTTTACTCAATTTTTCTTCTTCCAATTCAAATGGCACTATGTTCCAAATGGTTGTGGTATGTTGGGGAGTTTCAGTAGCTTTAGTCACACACTTGAAGACTGACATAAGACCAAAGCTCACCTTTCGAATGAAGTGGCTTACCGCAAAGTGATGCCTCAATGGACACCTCATTCACTGACCGACCACCTCACACCCCAAAGCCGACCCGCCACATTTGGGAGAATCTTGACTAGAACAAGATACCACATCCATCATGTAGTCGTGATATTGCTCTACCGGATTATCGTCTCTTCCGCACCGTGAAACAGCATTTACGGGAGAAAAATTCAAAAATTACAACCCAGCTTAAAAGTGACCTCACCAACTTCTGTGATGGCAAGCTTTATTCTTTCTGAAAAACTGTTGATTTCTCTAAATAAATAACAACTGGGTAAACAAGATTGTCGAAATGCGAAAGAACTCATATGATAACTCAGTATGTGTCGACTTCATTTCCAATGAAACTGCATGTAGATCTTAAGAATCTTTGATCAATACTTGTTTATCATTGAAAACTGCTGAGATAATTTTTTAGGTTGGATCAAGTCTCATGTTTATGATAACGAATATAGACGTCCACAAAGGAAGAATAGGTATTCGCCCGGTTGACTAACGGTCTTTCTATACCTTAAAACTGTTTATCGCTGATCTCAGTTTATTTAATAGTTTTCTATTTCACTAGCCATTTCTTTTTTCATGGTCTCAATACGTGTTGTATAATCTTCTTATGGAATTTCACTCCAAACGGTTTTATTTTCTTGAATTTGAAGTTTTTTAGTCCAAATTGAATAGGCATTGAATCTTGTATCATAATATATCACAAATTTGATGAAGTCCTTTTGTTTATGAAACGCCTTGGATATCCAGACAAATGACAAAACTCGTATATCGGAACACTGATTGCTGAAATAGTACAGTTCTTTTCGCTTCTTGTTATCACAAACCGTGATGACGATGATGATGATGAAGACTGGTGTTGGTGATAAGTACATTAATTCTTTTAGATGATCAAGTACAAAGTTCGCAGTTGACGAGAGTTTAAAATGGTTTTTGAAAGGACTTCCAAGTATAGGACTACGATCATTCGCATTGGAGACGCCTATCTGGTCACTTAGGAATCTGAGTGCTTGAAGAAAGTGTACATAACATTTTGAATAGTAGAAGAACTTCACAAATGAGAACTATTTCGTGTAAAGCTTCATTTATCTCTCCCCACGCATATTGTTTTGCAGAATTCGTGCGACCGTGGTGGCGTACAAAGAGAGCTGGTCCTGACTGTTATGTGATCGCTGGTTTAAATCTCAGCAAAGCTTTCTAGTTTCGTTCATGTCTTGGCATCCTTTTTGTTGCATTTCACAACTTACCGTTATATTTTTCATAAGTCTACCAGCTATTTGATGAAAACGAGCCACACGGAATCCTACATGGATAAAAAATAAGCCTATTATGATTCAAAGAATCAGCGGCTATGGGTAACGTTAAGATTATAAGTGAGTGCTTTGATCTTTCCAGAATTTAGAGAAGCAAAACACGAAAAGAAGAGTTGTTTTTGTCAAGTAACAAGCAGCCATTGTTAAGTTTGAAGACTATTTGAACGCTTGAAAGTGAGAAAGATGTATCTGATTATGGCAGAAGTTGAAATCGAGGGCTTTTTGAAATCTGGAAAACGAAACTACTGATTGAGTGCAAAAGCTATTGAATTCCCAATAAAAAGGGAAGAATAATCGAGAGAACATGAAAAAATCTAACGCAGACGAAGTCGATACATGAAAAAAAATCATGATATGAAAAATAGTTAACAGGTAGCTCCTAAATGTCTTACAATTAATAAGATGAAACGTTAGTAACTACTCCATAGTTGCACGATGAACATAAGGTAACTGTGTGCTGCTATAAATCCCTGCTATAAAATCGGGTTTAATGTGGGGCGTGGGCCGGGCCAGTGATGAAGTGGGCCACACCGCCGAAACGTACGTAAGGCTGTGACTTAACAACCTCGGTAAGGCTTTATACATTCTCACAGACTACATTAGGTGGTTGTTTTTTATAATCTCATCGTTTTCATTTATTAAGTTGCCAGTGCTGAACATGCCATCTTTCTTTGTGATACACACCTGTAGCTGCATAGAGTAAGGAGAGTAGCATACATAACCGAGAGTAAAAAAGTTAAAAACATACCTGGTAAGTGTTATAGAACATGTGTTGCTTTAATAAGTTACTGATAGCCATTGAATGGGATTGATTTATTTGAGAAAGTTGAAAAGAGGATCGTGCCTGTCTATTCACGAAGAGAACTAACATATGTTGTAGACTATTCCTGAAGCATAGCAATCAATGTACAAGTAACAAATGTCAGCACAAAAGAGGAAAAAGGCTACAACACCTAGCCAAACTCAGTTTGTGTGTGCAATGCTGAATGACATCTTTAACTTTTTCTACAGGTTGTGGTGCACGGTCAGGTTTGCTATACTGGTGGAGCTATAGCGATGTGATAGTCAGGTTATCAAGAGCATAGTTTATTGGTGAGTTAGCATGAGTTTGCCATGGGGCGCTTTTCGTGCAGTAATTAGGGCGATCTTAAATACATCAGGGTTAATTAAAATTTGTTACCGCTTCTTGGACTCACTAGGTCTTCCATACATCCAGCATCAGCAAATTGCTATCGGATTTGTCTGAAGGATTGAATAGTGGCTGGTGCATCATCGGCAGAGCATCGCATATGCATCAATATTTTTTCACAGATTTTAGATATAAGAAATGACTATGAATTAATAAGCTTTGTTTCAGAAAGAATATCAAAGCAAATGATGTATAGGCAGAGTATTTTCTTCCAAATACAAATGAATTAACAAGCTTTGATGTTTTTTTATGTGATTATATCAGTCTATTTACTCTTGATTTGCTGGCCATCTATCACTAGAAGTTTTTCGTTTAAGTAATAAATATGGTGATAATGCGAGAAATGACCTGAAATCAACACAAGTATTTTAGAGTGGGTTTTGTTTCTAAATTAAGCCACGATTAAGGGGGAGGAATGCAACTAATTTCTTCACAAACTCACAATGGACATGAAACGCGGCAATGGCTTTCGGTATTAGCTTTGCATTTGGCTATGACACTTTTAGCGATGTATGTTGTAGAATTAGTTCCAGCATATTTCGGGGCTAAAACGACGATAGCTGGTGGTGATCCGTTGCTGACGAAGGCCACCTCTGAATATGTCAATCAAAAAAGATTTGGTACTTATTGGTCATAAGGGAAGAAATGAATAATCGACCTCATTTGTTGTAGAAAAATTTTCCACAGGAGGTTAGTAATCAATATTATTTTCTTCTGTTTAGTCCGAGGTGTTATTGATATTATTTATTGAATATTAGCGAAGCATACAACAATACAGTCAGTAATGCAGATTGAATAAACAATATTCGAGGTGGCTAACGTTTCGGCAGGTCACCTTTTTCAGAGCATGTAAAGATCACATTGATTCACAATTCATTAAGCCAAAACCTCCATAACCCTAGCAGAAAACGTTAGAAATGAATTTTGGATCGCATAGTGAAAACTTCACTTTGAAACACTCACCCTTTTGATGTTTGGGTCTATTAATTATTTATTGAAGACCAGCCGCTTGAGGTCAGTGCATCAGTGGGTTGTGCCTAACTCAGGCTGGAAAGATCAGCCTAAGGTATGGTTCGAGGTCACGCATGATTACGAGGCACTCCTCTTTCAAAGAAAATATCACCACATATGTGGTGTACCAGAGGACAGCCATCGAATACTGGATATCGAAATGAAAGTACTCCGCGCCTGTCTACGAAGCAAGGAAGACAATGTGTACGCTATGTTGAAAAAGTGAAAGTGGTCAGTATGTTGGGAGTTGATTTTGTGCTTGATGCAGTTAAAATCTAGGTCTGATGATTTTTTCCAAAGGAGTATAAGAGGTGTTCGACTGATTGGATTGAGGACAATTTGACCTTTCCAGGCTCTGAAGAAGGCGAACTGCCGAAACGTCAACTGTAAAATAAAGTTCAATGTAACACCTCGTGTTTGACTTAAAGAAGAAAATCAGGAATTCCTAAGATAATTAAGTGGTGAGTGAAAACGCGGCTTCAGGCGAGAATCGAACTCGCGTTTCGTTCTGTTCCTATACTCTACCACTACACCACAGAGGCCCATTTGCGCCAGCACTCATTCTTCAACATCTTTATGTTAACTATCAGCCACCAACCTCTTTAAACACGTTTGGTCGGGTATGCGATTTCGCTTTATAAGCTCAGTTGAGCTGACAACTATTGTGATAACTGGTATTCAAAATTGCAATATTTTACTGCATTTCTCGCAGCGTTATGATCATTCTTATATTCCCGAGCGAATTGAGTGGTGAGCAAAAACACGTTCCACGCGTCTCCGGATCGGATAAAACGCGGGTACGATTCCCGCCTGAGGACGCAATTTTGCTCACCATTCAATTTTCTTAGGATTACATGAATGATGATAAGACTGCAAAAAATGCAGCAAAACCTTTTTGATCCCTTTTTTCAGCGGTGACGACGACTTTTGAAGATGACGAAACTCAGGTCAAAAGAAGAACGAAAAGAGCAACAAGAAGATCTAGTGCTGTATTCAAATCAACACAACCTGACCAGTCTATTTTGAAAGAAGCATTCAAACCATTTTGTGACAGGACATTAAAAGTGAGCAGAACAGAAGATGCTTAAGTTTCGAAAAAAGTAGTATAAGTATTCTTCCAATCGACTGTTTTTAAATCTCGCTACTAGTATGAAATATAGTCTGTTGGATTGATTAGAGCCTTTCCGAGGTAAAAATGTCAGTGATATACGTACGGTTCTGTGGTATCGCCCTCTTCGTCAGTGCCAATGAACTCGACTCGACTTTATGGGCAAGAATGGGGAGATGTTATCGTGATGGAGCGTGATATTTTGTTACCATCATTTCTTCAGTCGATGGATTACGGCTAGTAGTATGTGGATATCCTTCCAATCGACACTATCAGTCGTAATCCGTCGACTGAAAAAAAAAAGTGGCGATAACACAATATCGTGTGCTATCAATATAGTGACTCCCCACCATCGCTATAATGCAGGGTTCATTCTGAGGCATGTGGTTCTGATGAAGCCGGCTATACCGCCAAAACGTAAATAAACAAAAAATTTATGAGAAACATTGTCGCAGTAGTATATCCTCTTAAATTTCTCAAGTCATAATCAACGGAGCCAGAAAAATTTTATTCTAGTGAACTACTTCATTATACAACTCTAGGTGGTAAATGTGATTCAAGGTCAACTGAAGTACTGCTACTTGAGAGCGCATTTTTGATATTTCAACCACTAATATTTCGAAAACATATCTTATTCAATTCCAGACAGGAGTCACGGCGTTAGCTGAAGAATTCATGAAATTGAAAATGTCCACACTATCAGTTGGTAATCGACCAAAAACAGCTTGTGAAGCGAATCCGGACAAAAACCGATACGGAGGTACTGTAGTTAATACTAATTCACTAGTTGACGCTAACCTATCAATTTAGACAGCCAATTAACAGTTTCTGCCAATGACATTCATTGCAAAGCAACTAAAATCGAACAAGTAGCGGTACAAAACGATACAAAGCAGTGAAGAATATACTTCAGAGAGGAAAAATTACCTTCAAAACATGTACATCTAGAATTTCAGAAGTATTCTGCATTGATGCAACGCGCGTAATACTGAAATGGCCCGCTGGATTCGGAGACTATATAAACGCAAATTGGGTAAATGGAGTTGATCAAGAAAAAAAGTTCATTTGTACACAGGTATATAAACGCTACAGGCACAATACATATAGTTATACATACACACATACACTATTATATGTGTATATATATATATATATATTGTATATGTATATGTATTATACATATGTGCATGTATACATTCACATAAATTGACGTAGACTTATATATGTACATACATATACATATATATATATTGCTTATTTTCAGTAATCCAGTAAAATTTTGATATAGTGATTCGCCACCGATCGTATATCAGTAGGTCGTCAACACCGATATGAGAACAAATACTTTGGCAATCAACAAAAAAATCAACAGACCACAGCACTAGAAACTCTTTCGTCGAGATTACGCGCAGACATCCACCTGCGAATGATATAGAACGTCCGACTGAATCGAAGTGTCAAAATTCTAGACAGTATGGCACCTACGCTTCTTTTTCGTGGATATTTGTCTTCAGAAAGTGAAGCTACAAAGTCGAGAAAAAAACCGAAGGAAGTCGTCGATTCTGGTCATTTTCCAGCTTCTGAAACATTCTAATGACATATTGAAAGCACCGGATCCATCTCGAATTATAATTAACTCTGAGTCTCAGTATATGCCAATGACATGGAAAAAACGCTACAAATAATAAACTATTAAAATGTTCAACGTAAATTTCTAGTCTTATTCGAATGGTTATAAACCTAATGACATGAACGGATCAAGTCTATTTCTTTCTGATTAGGAATTAACAAATAAACACCGATCTCATTCACCGAAGAGGAACTTTTCATATAAGTGTTAGCAGCGATTCGATTGCAACTTGAGGCTACAGACCCAAGTCGCCGCTTTTTCAAAACACCCCTCTATAACGCTGTAGCGTCCAGATCAAAAATTATGTCCACACTCGCTTTTTGACTTCATTTTTATCATGCGTATAATTCGCTGGAAGCCAAAAAGCATGTCAATGCAGAGGAATTTTTGTATTATCTTAGCAGATCGTTTTATCTGAAGTTTCCTTCAGAGCGGAGTTAAAATTCCCAATTGAATAACAATACAACTGTCTCCTGCCTCGCCTCGCCCTACCGAGCCCCTGCCACGGCTCTCGCCTTATCGAATAGCTGGTAAACAATGTTGCCAAAAATGTAAAACTCGATCTTTTGCCCTGAGAAACCGTATTTCCAGAAAATAAACACATGGCTAGAATCAGAAACATTACGCTATCAAATGACTCCTATTAGTCTGAAGAAAAAGCTCTGTACGGCGAGGTCTAAAGCACAAATCAAAACGCAGAAGAGGTCAAAGGATCAAAAGATTATTTTGGTGGCAAACACATCTTTAAGTTCTTTGAGGCCAGTGCTATAAGTTGAGTACCAGCATTCTAAGTAAGGAGCTTTGTCCAGCGATGCACAGGAGTGATAAGAGAGAAAAACACGTGGTTTATGTAACATGCTTTTATTTTGAATGTCATAAGGTTATAAAAGGCTATTCTGAAAAACCCCGAACGTGGGTCTGTAGCCTCAACTCTCAGCTTTCGAATGGTTACTAATACTCCTGTGAAGATTTCCTCTCCAGCAAATGAGATTAGCTTTTCATTTGTTCTCTCCGTATTAGAAAAAAAAACCGAAGACTCTTTTGGTGACCGTTTGACTCATTATAGAAATAACAGTAGCGTAGAGAATATGTGAAGTGCTCCAAGAGTCAACGTTACTATCAGCATTGATTAGTCAGAAGTCGTCCATGAAGTATCACTAGTCTCATTACATCGATAAGAAGATGTCGTTCGCTTTGACAACCATAGGTGCCAAGGAGGGTCATAAGCACCGACTTCAATACATACACTCTCCGGCTGCATGATTTGTCGCCAAAAGGAGCCTGCAGTACATCTTGCACTCAGCCAATGACATATTCATCACAGATGGGCCTGGCGTAATTCAGGAAAAGCTACTTCTAGACTTGACAGACTATAAAAATATACGAAATTCCAGTGTACATTGCACATGGGGTAGCAATTGAAATAGTTCCAAGCAGGAGTTACACTAAGTGTACTTACATCAGCTTTATGGATAAAAACATCTTGAATGTGGGAAACCTAAGTGTGAGCAGTACTGGCCACTTAGTGCCGATTCACCCGTAAGTAATTTCATATATGGAATTAATGTATTAATTAATGTAATGTGAAATGTAATGAATTAATTCAATGTAAAATGTAAATAAGATGGACGAAATATCGTAACAAACCGTTAGTTCTTTGAATTGAGAAAAGATTTTTACTAAAATAATAAGAAAAATTTTAGCTAAATTATATGACCTGACTTAACTTTATTTAACAGATGAAGATGACCAGTGGACTTACGATAAAATTCATTTCTACAGACGCAATCGAAACAAGTGTGAATATGACAAGAATTGAGATATCCTACGAAACAGGGGTGAGAATTTTGCCTGTAACCTGATTAGCACTTTTACGACCGGCGAATCACGTCGTGGCTGATCATCGCATTGAAATTAGTGTTGATTTAGTGACCAGTAATAAGTTTTGATGGGCTAAACTTATTAAGATCGTAGTTCTATTTTTCGGTTCACATACAAGAAATGAGCCTAGAAAGGAGTAGCTGGTCAAGAGACAAGTGGTTTTGAAAAGTCAATTCAAACCATCTTTTGTACAGAAAACGGTGCACACGGTTGTCGAAGGGTTGATAAAAACTAGCTTACACGTATTGTTCCCGGCATAGATGAAACGCGGGTTCAACTCCCGCTTGAGGTCGTAATTTTACTCACCACTCAATTCTCTATATATATATATATATATATTATATATATATATATATATATATATATAATATATGAAATATCATAACATTGCGAGAGATGCAGTAAAAACACTAGAAATTTGGAACACTAGCTAACAAGCTTAAAAATTACGGATAGAGTCTAAACCGCCCTTTCTCTCCAGCAGTCTGTCTTGTAACTCTTTGTTAACGCATGCTCAGATTTTACGGCACAGTATGATTCAGTGTTTAGACACAGCACACGGTCGAACATCTCCATTGGACAGATTGGCCCGATAGGGGTGTACCCAAAACAAATACGTTGGTAATTTTTCGATTGCTACGTCGGGTGAACCGGCTCACACCTTGCGTCGTTCATTGCTCAGCAGGAATCGGACGCACAGAAACCGTTGTCGGAATCGACCTGATCTACAGACGTCTGGAACGTGGTGACAAGGATGTAAGTGCATATGTGTCTTGAGAAAAGAAAATCTTTTGTAGCGTACTGGTAATATAGTCAACGTGTAGTAATTGTAGTTTAAAAGGCGAAGTAAAAGAAACACTGGCACTTGAAGATGGTTGAACGAATTGATTTCGTGCAATGTAATGAATATGAGCAATCGTATGAATTCAACATGAATTATTCTCACTAGAAAACATTTCATAAGCTACTCATGTGCCACTCCTACTGCTTAAGTTCAAAGATTCAGATCATTTAGTATCTTTTGAGAAAACTCAATTCTTAACCTAGGATTATTTGTATGTAACACAATAAAAATAGTGAAATGAAAAAGTCAAATAAACAAAGACATTTCCAGGTAAGCCTATTGAAAGTAGTCTCTGAATTACGAGAAATGAGACACGGAGCCGTGCAAATGGATTGTCAGTACGTCTACATGCATCGAATTCTATTAATTGTCGCAGAAAAGTTAAAGGTACATTCTGTATTGCCTTGCTCCTCATTATTACCATATATTACTTCCAACCTAAGCAGACAAGAACAAAATCTTGCGTTTGCAAACTAGTCGCTCAACTAATATAAAGTGGAGAATCTTCTATATTTAGATTATAGTTGACTTGGAATGTGCGAAAACAAAAAAAGCTCGAAAAAAAGCATCCGCTTTTAGATAGTAACCGCGGCGGAGACCGAAAAATTCCAGCAGGACTATGAACGGTTACTTAAGGATCGTGGCTTTGTGTGAGAATCATTGAAGAAGGCGTTCCTGACATGATCTTTCTCCTACCAAACGACAGTGTATACAACTTACTCAAACGACAATGTATCAATTAATTATGGCTAAATGTTGCATGTTTAGTTTTTGTGACAGAAAGGTTTCACCAGAGTGAGACATTTTTGAGTGTGGAGAATTGTGATGAAGCTAAATAAATAAAATTTCTGGCTAGTTTGTCAAACGACCGAATGCAAAATGTGTAAAAAATGTGTTGTAACTGTGGGAGTTAAAAGAGCTGTTTTGCATGCCGAATTGCCAAGATCGATAGATATTTTGAAAGCCAAGTTAGCTTTCTCACTTCAAACAAGTGCTTAAGATATCTCGACAAAGAGAAGATTTCCCCCTCTTAAAAACGCTTACCGAGCTACGGTCGCTTAAGTTTCCCGTGAAGTAGCGTACAGTAGCGAACTGTGCAACTTCTGTAATATCCTCTGATTCTCTTGCTGGCTAGAGAAAAACGGAGAAAGAGTTCAAGAGGAAACATAATCGAACAAGTCCACTTAGTTTTAGCTTCTCCGTAGCAAACTGCCGATCTACTTCGGAGCTAGTTTTAGCTGAGATATTATCATTGGCTCTCCCGACCTACTTGCTGAGTCTCTAAATTCATAGAAAATAATAAAAAGTATTATCAAGTCGTTCCACAAATGAGAAAACGTTAGATCTTTCGTTTGTACCAATCTATTTGAAACACACTTTTCAATGTTCGGTCCATTGATGAGAAGCGAGTGCAGAATAGTGGTTGGGGGAACCTCTAATCGGTATGCACAGTTTCGATCGTTTGAACCTGATTCGGAAACCAAGTCCTTGACAGAATGACATCAGACTCGTTTGGAGGGATGAGAAGCATGAAATAAAAACATCTGGAGGCTGTTGCAAGTCATTTCACACGCCAGATATTCAATCATCTGCAGAAGTCGGATTGATGGCATGTCTTTGAGGAATCGGCCAACTCTGGCCCCTTTAACTTTTACACTTCATAATGCTTAAGTATACCTCATTCATCGTAAGAGCTTGAAAGCTACTTAAGTGAAGATTATAATTGAACGTTTCTGAAAAGAAGAACAAGCATTTTCCTCTCTAAGTTAGAGCAATTTTTCATTTATTGGCTAGAGTTGTGCCGTAAATATACACGCAAGATTTCCGTTTGACTTTGTAATTCTCGTAGGTGTAATTTTATTGGTTTAAGAAATTTTGCACGATTCGTGCTAACTTCCTATGAGCTTCATCTACTCTCGTTTCCTTATTCTTCTCTCATCGCTTCACTATGCTCTGTTCTTTCATTGATTCTCTTCTACAACATTCTTATCTCTATTCTATCTTACTGACTTTAATTGTAATGCCTTAACAAGGCGCGTGTGCCGCAGTGGCTGGAGAAGCTTCGCATTACACACGGACGTTGCTTTGATTCCACCCTTCGACAAAGCTGAGTCCCTCACTCCTTATGTTTCGGCAGTTTAGCTCCACATTCGTCTGAGAGAATAGCAGCCTGATTTGATAAAAGCTATCACGAGTCAATTTATAGGCTTAATATGCATTCGATCACCTTTACGAAGTTATTGTAGGGAAGGCAAGGCGCGCTCATGAAAGATTGATAAATGCCAAACGGTTTATTCTCTTTCCTTACACTCCTCTTGGAGAAAAGTCTAATCACGCAGCGGTTACTTCTTCCACGATAAAGAGCACGATGCTGATATTAAATTGTGACAAGTGTGAGGAATGCGTGCAAAACACTATAAGTGTAATGGGAATTTGTTTTTATCATGGAGATGACATGATTCCAGTGAGAAATACTGCTTCCCTGGTGCCTTATTACTATACAGCTAAAAGCTTTATGTCATATTTATTTCCATCCAAGCGAAAATTCCCCAACACCACAGTAATAGAAGGAATCACGTGCCCTTCTTATGATAATATACCGCAGTGTACACACTGACTGATTGAAAGCTATGAAAAGTGATTTCAAAAAACGGAATGCTAAAGAGTGGTCTGCAAAAAACTGGCTGATCCAGGGTCACCCTTTGCCAATGAAAGAGCCGCGTAAAAATTGTGACCGACGGGCAAACCCTCGTGGTAGCATGAGAATACTCGTGACTCTTCTCCTGACAGAGCGAATTAGCGATAGCTGTACATACTATGAAAACTGACATGAGATCAACTATAAGAACAGCATAATAGAGGAAAGATTTAAAGCTTGTTGAATGTGAAATGAACCCGGATAACGAATGCCGTTTCCCGGTGCAAGTGGGTTCGCACTGCATCGTCAAGGCCTTCGTTCTGCCTCTTTCTCAGCAACATTTTGACTATAGTCGGTGTCTGTCAGCAATTACTCCTCCAAGGAATTGGTCTGAGAAGAAAATCGACATTAAAGTTCAATAAGCCGAAGCCTTAATTGAAATTAAAGTGGTAATTTTATTAACTCTTTAGTCAACTGATAAATTTAGCTATTAGCATGCTTCAATATCAGCGTAAAAAAATCTATTTGGAATAAAATCTGTCAGAAGCCTTAGTTAAGTTTATTCTATGCAGTCTATTGTCACTTGATCCATCGAAATTTGTAACGTCTGGAACGTGTGCGATCTCAACAGCTCAATAGCAACTCATTTTGGAAAAGCTTTTCATGAGAGATTCGAGAAGATAATTCAAAAATCTCGTGTTCACAATTGACAAGTTTGTCAACTTCACGACCAAGATATGGCACTTCTTGACGAACTGGTGATTGGAAGAGATCCGGTCCGGGTCTCATGGAACATTCGGCGGCATCAAATTCGTCACATAAAGCTTCCTGTACCTCTAAAATGATTTTCAATATGAAAATTGGTATATTTAATGTTTGGAGCATTTTGTTTACCTAATAGTTTCACAAGCTTTTTCTTTTTATAGAGGAGCATTTCTCTGCATTGCGCTCATGAACTCTTCATTCTGATCAACTAACAACAAGAATGGAAAGAAAAAAATGACTGTTATTGTCAACATCTTGTAGTAGATAAGACTGTAGAACTTTAGCAAAACTGTTAAGCTCTCAGGAGCAGCCGTCACATGTCTCGCAAATTCGAAGCAAACTAAACAGGAGTTGATCTTAATAGCCGTGTTGGTATGACACAATCAGTGGGAATGCAAGGGCACTAGATAACAAATAAGGATAACGAGTTTGGCGTTGACCAATCGCTGAGGATTGCAAACATACAATCAATCCATGGAGCATTGCTGGAGATGATCAAATACATATCGGTTTTATAGAGTGACCTGTGGTGGTCTACTGATGTACGAAGTCAGGGATGCTAACTTCCAAAGCAACTCTGCTACGAACTTGCCAACGATGATCGAAGGCTTGCTGAGCCTTGGGAACAGGATCGAGTCAACAAAAACGCATGCATCGCTCCAAAAAAGACAGAAAGTCGAAACACTACTCAAACAAATTTTCTGCATAGACCTCATTGATCGACAAAACTTTTGTTGATTGGCCGGTTCTCAAAACAAGTCCATGAGTGGGTTGCAGGCCACTTCTAACCCCTATGGTCAATGGGATGTCTCGAATTCCAGCATGTCACCTACATGACCAGACTTCAGATCAGTTAAGCAGCTGACTTCAGCTATACATAAATGTTCGAAGACTCCATCATAGGGAGATCGAGTGAATAAACCATCATGACACTCGTTCCAGAATAAGCTGCTCATACAGTTGATACAAACTCACCAAAACTTGTTTAGAGCCGAACTTTCTGCTGCAAATCATGCTTGCGACAGCCAGCTGTGTCTCCATCGATGCTTTACCGTTCCCAATGGCAACAACTACGCGGCTGTTACCAGCATGCTCTGCCCATTTTCTTAGTATGCCTTCCGTACGTTTATCGAACGATCCAACGTTGAACGAAAATTCGAAAACTCAATAACGGAGCCTGAAAAAAAAATTGAACAAGTGAAGCGAACAAACAAAGTGGAGTGAAAAAGAGGAATTTAAGTATAGGGATAGTTTGGGAGCCTGTTCATTGATACTAATCAATATCATATAGTCACAGCATCAATAATTATGTCTTTGGTGAAGAACCAGATGAACACCGCCAGGCGTAGTGAAGCCAGTAGTGAACTCCGAAAAAATCTCCGTACTGAAAGCGGAAACACCCTCAGGAGGCTATTAAGGGTAACTTTCTTCATCTAAGGCAAATATGAATAACGTTTCAGACAACAGACGCTGATGCCATCATCTAACAGCATTATTACAGAAATAATATGTGGGAATTTTGAAAATATGGTGAGGAAGCATACATAATGCGAAATTCCAATGGTGCATACTTTGATTAAAAATGTTTATCTGTTAATGTTTGACAACTTTTTCTGATGAAATGATCTTGATGCGACAAAATGTAATTGTTAACCTAATATTTCGAGGGACAGAGCTCTTTCTTTATACCATTGTTAAGAGAGATAAATCTCAGATTTCAAGGATGTATCTGTTCTTTTAGAAAGGATCTCTTACAGCGCTGAAGCAGAGAAGATATGCTAGATTTGCGTTCCACACAAGTGTATTTTCGAAGCCCAGACCTTTTTCCTGCAGCTATTAGTACCCATTGAATCGCTAGATTTAACGAATTCAGCATTGTGCTCGTTTTGACAAAAGACTTTTTTTGATGCGTTGTACCGGACAAAATAAAATTAGCGTGATACACAGCGTGCACTGCTTGTCGACTTGGGCCCGTGTCTGACTGTGTATCGGTCGCGCTGCACGATTCATAATTGCCGCGTAATCTTTGTTACTGAATTTGTAGCTTTTATTTCGCTCTGAAAAAAAAAGCTCTAGATAAACATGATCGCGACGTTCCAATATTTCCACTACATGTTCGCATGCTTTTCCTGTAAGGGTTACGTTATTGAGCTTCTTAGTGGGTTTAATTTGCAAAATATAACGGGAAGCCTAAGCCAACAAAACTATAAGATAAAATCTCTTCTACAATCCCAATACAAAAAAGCCAGAAAGTCTTGTAGAGAAAGAATTTTCATATAGGCGACGAAAATCCGCGTAGAACGCGAGACCAGTGTGAAACACAATCGCATTTTCCTACTGTAGCGCTATTAAACTGCTTTCTTGTAAATACAAAGACCTTTTTGGAATCTGCGAGAATGACGCTATTGAACATCTACCAGTAGACTAAGGGAAGAGCTCTTTCCTGCTATAGATACGCGCGATAATACATAACGCGTGTGAAACACATTTTTATATTTTCTACTACAGCATCGTAAGTGACTTTTCTAAAAACAGGAAAGCTTTTGAAATCTTTAAGATTTAGGCTATCCGACGGTGCAAGAACCCCTGAGGAAAATTCATTCAGATATATACAAGTACAATAATTCTAGACGCATGTCAAACATAATCTTCGTTTTGGTGCTACAGCGATATAGAAAGACCTTACAGAAAAAACAGAACATTTTTGAATTCTCCTGACTTAAAACTTTTGAATGATGACTAATAGTGTAATGGAAAGTTTTTCTTTAGTGCGAGAAGTCCTTTTGAAAAATTCCTGTCCGACAGCGGAAGAGTACTGAACACAATTTTTGAAAAATATTGGCTGCAAATTTCGAAAGCTCGCTTGAGCAGTAACGTAGGTTAA
Organism: Parelaphostrongylus tenuis; assembly: GCA_019055375.1. Classification (NCBI taxonomy): domain Eukaryota; kingdom Metazoa; phylum Nematoda; class Chromadorea; order Rhabditida; family Metastrongylidae; genus Parelaphostrongylus; species Parelaphostrongylus tenuis. The sequence continues at coordinate 110,400 of JAHQIW010006775.1, read as the reverse complement.
AAAAGAACATTACGAAAACGATATACATCATAGAGGAAGCTCTTGAATTTAGGTAGTCACTTACCATTTGCAACTGCAAATTACCAGATTTTTTTCATCAATCAAAAGGGATCATTATCAAATGTAAGAGCACGATTTTGTACTGACACCAAAGAAAAGATAATTTCAATAATTCAGGGGTGAGATGGGACCATGATAAAGGGGATACAATTTTCTATGATAATTTTGAGAGCGCGTGCTGCGCAGTGGTTAGAAGTCATCTCCGACAAACACGTCGATGAGTCAAGTGAACTTGCAAAGCTCACTAAGCTTTCTCTTCTTCCATGATCTAAAGTTGGTACCAGACGTGTCTGCGAGGACAACAGCACTGACCGGATAAATCGGTAAACCACCGAAAGTCGTTAAAGGCTAGATATGCATTGAACGACCTTCAATCTCAAGTGCCCAGCACGTCCCTCAGAGATAGCTTTATATTTTAATATTTTAATCCTTCGAGGGCCGCACGACGCATTTCGCATCGAGCCGCGCGACGTCAAATCCTACTCAGCTAGTGTACTGGCGAGGTTGTATTTCGTGGGAAAAGCAGGCAGACGATCAGACACACATGCACAGATATACAGATGACACTTGTCTCGACTGTGAGCGACGGAGCGACGCTGCCTGCCCATCAACAGTGGTCCTCAAAGGGTTGAGATAATTTTAAACAATCATTTGAACACTTTTTGAGACAATATGAACTTCACATAAATTGTGTTCTGAAAATTCATGTTCTAATCGAGAATAAAATCCTTGTTCTATCTGCAGTCGTTTTCTGAATGCCACATCACGAAATGATTTCGCCAACTATGTATGCTATTAGTAGCAGGATTTTATTGTCATATTTGAATAAGGTAATTTTCTGACTCTCACTATCCAGAAACGCTCTTTGCTGTTAAGCACGAAACATTTCTGACAAACAGCATATATTCGTTAGATGAGAGGACACGCTAATCAGAAACTGGTGCTGTCTTTGGTGTATCCAACTCATTAGTATTGAACCTTTAGGAGTGTATTCGACTTCCTTTTACTGCGAACATCTCACAGTAATTGATACTAACGAAGGACTATGATGGTCCTCTGAGAAATTGCGTCATTACCCTTAACTAACTTTCATCTCATTTTCAAATGATCACGCATATTTGACTGATAGAACAAAGCCGGATCGATGACATCATTACTCTTCATCAATGGAGTTTCTCTTGGCGCCGTAGGCCAGTGGTTGTGAAGCTAGTCTCTCCGCGCGCGCAGACGAAATCCCGCCTCCCTACACTCTCCTGCAGTATTATTGGGTGAAATCATGAAATGTTCAACATGAATTTCCTAAGCGCTTCCAAGCTTTTCAGCCAGGACGAGAACAGTTTTAGATAGAGTTTGATGCAAGGAATCAAAGAATTTCATTGGATGGCGGATCCTCATAGAACAGAATGCGTTATGACGTTTAGAATGTGAAGGTGCTACACTATTATTAAGTGAAACCATGTAATATTTAACATGAAATTCCTGAGCGGTTTCAAACGTTTCAGCTGAGACGTGAGCAGTTCTAGATAGGCTTAGAAAGACCCTAGAAGCTCATGTTAAATACTACATGGTTTGTTAAATATCACGTGGTTTATTCTATTATAGCATAGCACTTCATACTCTAATCTACATTACTCAGTCTGTTATAAGAATATCCTACATTCAGTGGCATTTCTGATTCCTCGCATCGATTTTTATTTAAAACTGCTCTCGCCCTGGCTTAAACGTTTGAAAACGCCTGGGAAACTCATGTTAATTACATGGTGTTACCCAATAATAGTATAGCGCTTTCACATTTTAAACGCCATTACTCAGTCTGTTCTTAGACTATCCTTCATCCAGTGGCATTTTACGATTACAGTAAAGGCCTTCACATTCTAAGCGTCATTACTCATTCTGATTTTGAAAGTATCCGGCATCCAGTGGCATTTTCTTATTCCTCCCATCAAACTCTAACTAAAAATGCTCTCATCTTGGCTGAAACGTTTGTTGGCCCTTCATGTTCTAAACGTCATAACACAGCCTGTTTAAAAGGAATCGCCATCCAACGGCATGTTCTGATTCCTCGCATCAAGCTCTATCTAAAAGTGCTCTCATCTTTGCTGAAAACGACTGAAAGCGCCTAGAGAGTTCATGTTAAATATGACAGGGTTTGCTAAATATTACATGGTTTTACTCTATTATAGTACAGTATCTTCATTCTAAACGTCATTACTCAGTCTGTCTAAGAGGATATTACATCCAGTGGCAAGTTCTGATTTCTCTTAACGGACTCAACTTGAGCGAATGCAGATTCTCGAGGCTTTTTCCGATTCCTCGCATCATGCTCTCTCTAAAAATGCGCTCATCTTGGCTGAACCTTTGGAAAGCGCCTAACAAATTCATGTGAAATGTTACATGGTTTCTTTGTCTATGGCATGTCTCCTTCACACTCTAAACGTCATAACTCAGCTTATTCTAAGACAATCCAGGTTCTAGTGACCTGTTCTCATTCCCTGCATAGAACTCTATCCAAAAGGCTCTCACCTTGCCTGAAATATTTGAAAGCGCTTGAGAGATTCTTGAGAAGTATTACATAGTTTCCTTGTCTTTGATATATCTCTTTTACATTCTAGACGTCATAGCTCAAACTATTCTAAGAAGGATTCAGCATTCAGTGGCATTTTCTCATTGCTTGCATCGAACTCTTTCTGAAAATGCTCTCATTTGGCTGAAACGTTTGAAAGTGCCTAAGAAATTCATGTAAAATATTACATGGTTTCATCCTATTGTAGTATAGCGGCTTCACATTCTGAACGTTATAACTCAGTGTGTTCTTAGAAGATCCAGCATTCTATGGCAACTTCTAATTCCTCTCATCAAACTCTTTCTGATTATGCTCTCATTTGGCTGAAACGTTTGAAAGCACCTTGGAAATTCATGTGAAATATTACACGGTCTCTTAGCCTGTCGTATGTCTCCTTCAAATTCCCAGCGTCATAACTCAGTCTAATCTAAGAGAATTCAGCTTCCAGTGACATTTTCTAATTCCTGAGATCGTATTCTATCTAGAAATGTTCTAATCTTGACTTAAGCGTTTGAAATCGCCTGAGAGATATATGTGTCTCGATTTATAAACTGGGTCAGTCAAGATATTCTTTTAAAGGCATGGACTGGGTGTGCAATAATATTTCTCTACATATGCAGACTGGATCTGTCATAATATTTCTCTCAAAGTGTAAAGGTGTGTAATAATATTACTCTCAAGATATATTCTGGTTGTGCAATAATGTTACTGTCAAGGTATAAACTGGCTCTGGCGTGATATTCCTTTCAAGTTTGAGGTGGATAGGGACAGCCGGTGATCTGAAAAAAGTTTAGTCTGAAAAAAGTTTAATCTGAAAAAAAAGAAAAATAAGTCAAAGATCTGGGAAGCTATCATGGATTGAGTCAAGCCGCCAGAAGCATTTCTGCGTGAGACCTGATTGATGAGGTGTTTCTTATAGGGAAATTATCCATATGTATGACAAAAGGACAATTCAGACAATGTTTTACATGCGAGTATCCCAAACCTGACCGAGTTGTACTTCCCAATTTTGTCCAATCTGCCTTACTAAGGCAGTGTCAAAAGATTAGTATTCATTTGCCCATTTAAAGAGCACCCTACGTAGGAAAACACTCCATTTGGCAGTCGAAAGTTGTATGAAATTCTAAACGCGAATATTAGTAGGTTTAAAAGCCTGATTGAAGATCTTCTTTAGAAGAGAACTCCAGGGTAAAATAAATACATTAGTTTTTGAAAATGGTTTCTGAAAAAATTCTCCTAGGGTACTCATCTGACAACTCAGGAGCATGTGAACCTCGTTCTGAAGAAAGTTCGAATGACATTGACAGTTGAATCCACTATGGGAACAACACGATCAAATTAACGATCTAATAAGGAATTTGATGTGTGGATCGAAAACTGAATCCCATAGCTGTTCTATGGCTTGCTTCCTCTCTTTGTAAAATTATGGTGTCATACTATAAAGTCTTGCTAATCAGTGCCGCTCTGACAAACATAGAGGATCGTGGAATTAACTCCATGACAACGATTGCACTGGCTCTTAAAAAAATCACTTATAGTATGCAATCTTCTCAATAGTTAAGTAAAATATCAAAAAACATTGGGCATATCTTCGTTTTATATATAATATGAATACATGTGAATATATGATAGAACAGTGTTCAGTACATTCGAATAAAGTCATTGCGATTGTTTTTTCTAGAGTTCGTTTAGGGTTATTCGGGAACAAGTGAAGAAACGACTTCTCTCTCTGACCAAAGGCTTTTCATTGCACTTTCAATAGTCATTCAAAAGCTTAGATATCAGGCTAGTGAGCTAGGTGCCTCTTTTTGAAAGTCTTTTATGATGATTCAGCAAGAGGATAACATTCATATCAAACACACGCGTTTTCTTAGAAACATAGAGCTCTTTATTTAGACCACTAGTACCTATACGATTACGTAAGTTTGAAGAATCCAACGCTGTGCTGAATTTCTGGAAAGACCGCTTTATTGCAGTGTAGCAGGAAAAATAAGATTAATTCACATACGCAAACATTTCGTTTTCTGCTGATCTACAGGCTGGGGGAAGGAGGCAGAAGGTTGCTCACGGTTTCAACACGGCACTCGGTCGATGGTACTTAGGAGGCTCACATAAGAATCGCTTTACAATCAGGGATGTTCTTTCTCTCTGATTAGGAGAAGACAAATGATAAATCGATCTCATTTGCAGAAGAGAGAATTTTCACAGGAGTGATAGTGACCATTCGAAAGTTAAGACTGGAGGCTACAGCCTCAGTCTCTGTTTTTTCAAAACACTAATTTATAACGCTGTAACATTCAAAATAAAATCGTATTCCATAAAACCATGTATTTTTTCCTTATCTCGCTTATACTTCGCTGGACAAAACTCCTTCCACAAAGAGCTAGTACTCAGAATATATCGCAAGCTTCAAGGAACTCAAGAATGTGCTTGCTTTTCAAAAACCTCCTTTGATCTTTTGATCTCCTCTGATCTTTTGATTTGTGCTTCAAACCTAGCTGGACAGATCTCTTTTTTTAGACTATCAGTAATCCTTTAGTAGCGTAATGCCTCCTGATTCTAGCGAAGTATTTAGTTTCTGGGAATACGGTTTAGCAGGGAAAATAATATCGAGTTCCACATTTTTGGCAACGTTATTTACCGGCTTTTCGGCAAGGCGAAAGCCATGACAGGGAGCGTAGCAGAAGTGAGACGAGGCGAGACGATCGATAGATACTTGTTATTCGGTAGGGATTTTCTACTCCGCTTTGAAAGAGCTTCATATGAAATAACTGACATACTACGAATATTTCCCTATACACTGAGATACTTTTCGGCTCCCAGCAAATTATGGGCGTGATAAAAATGAAGACGAAAGGTGAGTGCATAAAAGAGTTTTTGATCTGGATGCTACAGTGTAATAAAAAATATTTTGAAGAACGAGCGACGTGAGGCTGTAGATTCAGGTCTCAGTTTTTAAATGATCACTAAGACTCCTGTGAAAAGTTCCCATCCAGCGAATGAGGTCGGTTTTCATTTCTCCCCTTCTAATCAGAAAGAACCTGGATGGTATCTCCGCCTCGGAAGAAATTCCACATAAAATATATGACTATTATACTACAAGATTTCCGCTACACGTTCATTTGCTTTTCGCATTCGAAGCAAAGTGCACGAAAGCAAGCAGCGGGTGTGAAACATAATTTTTTGTATTTGCAGCGTTATGAAGGGGTGTTTAAAGAACGACCACAAAGCACACTACCAGAGATTTGTTTTAGAATGATCACTAACACTCTTGTGATAATTCCTTGTCCAGCAAAAGAACTTCTTTCTTCATTTGTTTCGTGATAACCGAAAAGAACCTTTGCATGATAAATCTCAACAAATCTACGAATTCTTTAGAAATTTGTGCGACAATGCAATATAAAATGTTTAATCTAGAAAAGATATACACCAGTCTAGAATACTTTTTCTATTTTAGCCTTGTTATGCTACGTCTCTTCGTCATGTTTTTGATTTTTTAGCTTTTCGAAGTCTTCCAAGATCTGTTTGTTATGAAGCAGCCTTTAACGAAAGAACTTGAACGAGAGTTCACCAGTGATACGCAGCGATGCTGCCAGTACTTAGAATATTGTGTAAAAATTTTAGAAGAATAAAATACTTGAGGTTAAGAATAAACGATCGTCGTGGCATTCTTTGTTCTTCGAAAAAGATGATTAAAATTCCAGTGCCGACATTCTGACAACTTTGGCAATTTTTAGTAGGTCAGTGTTTTGTTCATACGCACGTACCAAATTGTCAGTAGCAAATCTCATTCAGTATTGGTTGACATTTCGTGTTTCGCCATCTTCAGGGTTTTGAAAGGTCATATTCAAGCAACGTGTCTCTTTCTTTATTCAAAATTTGCACGAGATTGTTACTTCGTTTTGCTCCAAATACGATGGCTAACGTTTCGGCGGCATCGCCTTCGTCAGAGCTTTACTTAGATTTTTCATGAGAGCGGTCACCGGTCTAGTGTGACGTAAATTGCAAAAGGAAAGACTGCAAATTGATTGATTGCAAAAGATTGCAGGTTGTAAGTGCAAAATTTTGCAAATTTGCAAAACAGTAGACTGGTGACCGCTCTTATAAAAATCTAAATAAGGCTCTAACGAGGGCATTGTCGCCGAAACGTTAGCTTTCGTGTTTTGAGGAAGAGGAAGTACCAAACTCATGCAAGATGTAAATGAAAAGAAGGATAGTTTGTAAAAAATTTTACACCTCTTTAATGATGCCGAGGTTTAGAGATAGTCGGACTTTTGAGCTATTAGGCATCGTGCTTAGCTAATTACGCTCATATACTCAACGAAAAAAGTCTGATACGCATCATCTTTCACATAGGAACACTTTCTTTTCAATGAAAAACTCCTTCAAAGCAGCCAAAGCAGATAATGGTTGCTTCGGAGAAGTTTTTCATTAAACAGAAGCTAGCGAAGAAACAGAAGCAGAATCGATGCACGAATAAGACGGGCATTGCGATGAAGTACAATGCTGAGAGGCGCTATTGGAGACGTACCAAGCTGAAGCTGTAAAGGAGTTTGCCTGCCTCAGTGCACTTTCTTTTCAAATAGTTCCCAGTTGAACTTTTATTTACAGTCTTCTTCTTTATGTCAAGGGACGATGTGGAATACAATCACAAAGATGATAAGATAGGGGATAATTAATGAAGATCAATGATGGAACGAAGAAAGTTTTTTCTGATGGATGATCCACATAGCAATGATAGAGTTAAGCCATGGCTGATGGAACAGCGGAGTAAGGGCGTCGGTTAGTGTGGTAGATGGCAAATTAGAGCATGTGGAATGATCGCTGATTCAAAGCTCAGCAAATGTTTCCGATTTTGTTCATATTTTGGCGTCTTTTGGCCGTTTTTCACGACTTGCCGTTTTCTTCCTTTCAAGTCTACCGGTTATTTGATAAACGAGCCGCATAGAATCTTGCATTATTGAAGAACAAAACTGGCTTTGGTTAAAAAATATCAGCCTGAAGTATGAGGCCTTTATGATCATAAGTGATAATTTGACCTTTCCGGAATCTGAAGGAGACGAAACCGTGAGAAGTAAAAATTGGTTTTATGACAAGTGGTCTTTGTTAATTACGAAGACTATTTGGGCGCTCCGGGTGTGAGAAATGCGTAATTGTTATGGTAGAAGCTTAAATCTGCTTTCAGAATATTGGAAAACAAAGCTATTGAAGGAATGCAGAAAGTAATTGAATGAAAAAATGCAGCATGTATAAAAATCTAATACATATGAAATTGATATTACATGAAGAAGCACGGAATCAAAAAATGAAAGTAATTGACTGGCAATTCTTAAATGTTTTTCAAAAATTGATGAACGATGGCAACTACTCTATAGTCACATCATGAAAATAAAGTGACTATTTTGACACTTTACTTTGCTTTATTGATCCATCTTCACGCTGTTTTTTTCACTGTGCGGATCCCAATACTCCTAGCATTCAATTCAGTATTTCGTCTTCTTCTTAAATATCGTTGAATAGTGATTGAGCACATCTTACAATCTCGAAGATAGCCTGCCTGTGGCGTTCCATGGAGCTTTCGCTGTACTGTCGAGGACCGTGGGGGTTGGACCGCGTGCAACACGACGAACATCACAACCACTCTGCCACGGCGCCCTCCAGGTCACTATTTTGAAATGCTTACCTCTTCCCTTCGCTAAGTTATCACTGCTGACTTTGCCGTCTTTCTACGTTATACGTCTGTTGTTGTATAAAGGAAAGACAGCAACATGCGTAACTGCTTGTAGCAGAGCATGAACATACCTGGTAGGTGTTACAGAACACGTGCTGTATGGATGTGTTACTGATAACCGCTAGATGAGATTGATTTATTTGAAAAAGGTGCAAAAGAGGATGCGCCTATCTATTCACAAAAGAACAGTGTCATTATGTAAACAGTTCTTGAAGCATAGTAATCAATGGACGTGTGACAAATGTCAATACAAAGGAGAAAAGAACTAGAACGCCTAGCTGAACTCAGTTGTGTGTACAGTTGCTGAAATGACACTTTGAACCTCTACTACAAGTGAAGCTAGAACGACATGATAATTAGCTAATCAAGATTATGATCTATTAAAGAGTCAGCATAAATTTGTTATGGTGAACGTTTAGCGCAGTAATCAAAGGTTATCTAAAATATAAATAAGGTTGATTAGCAGTTCATTACCGCTCCCGAGATTCACTGGGTCTTATGTACCTCCAATATCAACAAATTGGTATCAGATCTGTTTGGATGTTAAAATACTGGCTTGGTACCTCGTTGGCAGAGCATCACATAAGCATCATTTCTTTTCACAGATTTCTAATTTGAGAAATGGTTACGAATCTGTAAGCTCTGTCAAAGAAAGAATTCAATGCAGACGATGTGTAAATAGCGTATTTTCTTTCATATACAAATAAATTAACAAGTTTCTATATTTTTTACTTTCGAGAAAATCCGACCTTAACAGTTTATTCACACTTGGCATGGCGATCATCTATCACGTCTCTTGGAACCTTTGGTTTTGGTAATAAAAAGAATTTTGATGTGATCACCTGTATCACCTGTCGTCCCGTTGATCGTCGAGTGACTCGAGCGGGTACCAGCAACTCTTCCATTTTTCCCTATCGCGTGTAAGAGTAGCCCAGTGGGACCTCCTTGCTCTAGGAATTCGCTGAGCATCATATCTTTCTTCCATCGCTTTCGTGAAGAAATCGGACCAACGGGTCAGTGGTCTTCCTTTAGAGCGCTTGACGTCCCGAGGAATCCAGTCGGTAACGGCTCTCGTCCATCGGTTCTCGTTGAAGCGCATCACGTGTCCGGCCCACCTTATTTTCGATATCCTGGCGTGTAGAACGGCGTCTCTGATTTTCGATCGTTGACGTAGGTCGGAAGTTCGGATCCTTTGTCTCATTTGCGAAATACGAGATACTCCTAGCATCGACCTTTCATTTGATGTGATAGTTAACAATATCCCGAAACAAATTTCGATTTGATCTTCTTACTATGCAGTAGCCGATAGCCGAGAGTTCAAGTTTAGAGTGGACTTTGTTTCCAATTCAAATTACGGCAGAGAGACTGAAATATAAGTAATTTCTTCACATACCCAAAACTGAGCATAAAGCTAGTGACAGGAGCTTTTGCATTTGTCTACGAAATTTTAAACGATAATATACTTTGAATTTAGTTTCAGCAGCTTCGTGTCTGAGATGACGACGGTTGGCGACGACTTGTTGCTAACTAACGATGGCCATCAGTTGATGACGTTAACTGAAAGGGATTTATTTACAACAATGATGAATCATGATAAAAAGTGGTGACGATTCTCTTGGACATCGCTTGAGATCATTTACGTCGGAGAAATTTGCTAAGAACATTGTTACTGAACTGTACAATTTACCACTTTCCTTGCTTTGCTATGTTTTATTCAAAATTCTTTAAAATCTCGGAAAACTCAGTAGTCTCAAAATTTATTTCTAATCTTCATTTCGTTTTCTTGATACAAATCATAGAGGTTATACAGTAATTTAATGGTAGCCATAATGTTGTGAAACAATCAAAACATTTCCTCTTGTTCTAATTAATCATAAATTGTGGTTAGAAAGTGTTTGAGAAGAGGTTTTAACCTCAGACATGGTCTCCTATGGTGACAGAGGAATCGTCAATCTAATCTAAGGGGGCAGTCTACTAGTATACTAGTACCCGGTGCCAGTTCTATCCTGACATTGACGTATGACGACTACTTGATGATAAGTGGGACCACCTAAGTCGACATTAACACCTTTTGACATCGAAATCAAACAAAACTTTCCAAACCAGCAAATTGCTGTTCAAAGGAAATCGTGCTTGTATCCATATGACTGTTCATAATTATTAGAAACTGTCCACCGAGTTATTAACGTCTGTGGTTCCTCATGTTCTTTCAGATGATCTGTCAATGAAAAATGTCCTCGTTTCACCGAAACTTTCCTCATTTTACTGCTTCTATAGTAGCGTTATAATGTTATTTATATATAGCAGTGCTATGACATTTTATCCAAGAATGCTAGGTAATATGCAAAACTTGTAATCTCATGCGGGAGTTGAACACGCGTTTCACCTAAGCGAGAGTTCGTGCTACCACTACACCACTGAGGCCGTTGGTCTACCAACACTTTTTTACAACATATAGTCCTCGTTCTATAAAAATTTCAACTTGAACTACTAAAAACCTCTTATATATTATCATATAGAAAAATTTCTCGTCTCGTGGTAAGCAAATAAGTGCTGCGTAAAAATGACAAAAAAGTAATGAATTGATTTGCGACAAAGTTCAAAATACATTAGTGAACTGAAACAGTCGGATTGATCTGCTTAGTCTAGCACTTAGGTAGTCGATCAAATAAGAGAGATCGCCGGTGATGTCATCCAGTTGACATCTTCGTCAATATTGACACATCGAATGATGTTTAGTTTGAATACGATAACAAGGTCAATTCTAGTAATGTTTACATATCTAATAAGAGGTTCATGTATAGAGCTTCTGATGTTGATCAGTCTTTGATGGTATGTGACCGACTACTCGTGGCACCTACTCGTGGCATCGTGAAATTATTTGAATGCATGTCATTTGTACAATGACTTGCGATGCTCCGATCTCTCATTTGAGTGGTGAAATCCCTCCAGACAGGTGTCGTATCACTTTCCCGATCACGGAGGGTGAAGACTTTGGTTTACTTATTGCGCAACATTGAACCAACAATCATATTGCTTTTGTGTATGTTGGAGGACTTTATCACCTGACTTGCGGTGACTTGTTATTCGACTTCGACTCCTTTGTAAGTAAGGTTGTATCCCCCTGCTCGTATTGCTATTGCACGGCACCTTTAACCATCAAGATACTGGCGTTTCCGCAAATAGCATAAATCTTATTTTATCGCCTCACTGATAGCGTCGTTGAGAGTGTTAAGGGTTTCAACTTTTGATTTTTAGCTAGTCTTTTTTCCATGAGAGGTGCCATAGGATCATAATACTTTTCATGGCATTCACTCTGTGGTTCCGTTTTTTCTGATAACTCAACATACTTGTGGTTGTTAAGTGTTCTTATCGCGGAGTTCAATAAAAAATTCCCTGGGTGGTCTTGACAAGTTTGTAAACGCATGCATAGCTATCGTAATACTGCTTCTACATCAGCATTATTCTCAACAGGCATTGGATGTGAACATATTTATGATTCGAATAGTTGCTGAAAATTTTCAGAACTGTGTTTTCAAATGTGAAGTAGCTTTCATAACAACTCCACGTTGGCGTTTCTTCGATATTTTTGGAACCTTGTGTTAAAACTTTAATGTATTCAGATAGACTGATTTTAGCCGTTTTTTGAGTTTTGTTACTCCAATAGCTTACGTACGTTATGGCGATCTCACTCGCCTTGTCAGAGCCACATACCTCACTACGTACCTTTCATAGCGAATGAGAGGCTCAGTATACAAAGAAGAGCTGACGACATGACATGTCGTTTGAGCTTACTTTCACACTTCATGGCGCATCACCTGTCTTTTTTAATAAGAGAGCTGTCTTAATTTGACTGTTTTGGAAACCTCGTTTTTCGAACTTCACTTTGCTTCAGAATGAATACAAGTGTTTTGTACTGTGATGCCTCAAGGAGGCGAAGTATAGTAGATGCAACATAACAACTCATCACTATCAGGTACTTCTAGAGTCTCGATTATTATCTTGTCGACTAGTATTCTAAACGTGGAGGAACCGAAGTATCATGAGCTCTTTTCGAGACACAGATAGATTGAAGAGATAAAGGAACTTATTTAGAAGTACCGTATTTAAGCTTTGTGCACTCACCTTGAAAGAGGAGCTTTGCCTTTTCGTCTCGTGGTGGAACCTAAGATCTCTGCATGGCTGGTTTTGACGGAGTAGTAAGCATTTTATGCCGACAATGTTATAATATCTTGTATCACTACTATACACAAGTTTTTGAAGTCTTCACGCGGTATTAGTGAACAATTTAGCTCTAGTTATCAGGTAGTTAATTGTACAATTGAAGTTTTCAAATTGGAATGTGTTTAGATCAACGAAAAGTGATATATTCACCAATGTGAAGTGTTTTCCTTTCAACAGCAAGTGTCAGTATGAACTAGACTATTTATTTAACATTTGAATATATTTATTCCGTGCCACATCTCGTATTCACTGCGAAAGACAGCACTTGTTATATTCGACTCGTATCTCCGCATCCATCAATCAGGTTTCAAATTCATATGAGGATTGATTCGACTGCGACTTGAGGATTTCATCCTCTTCATGAATGTCGTTAAATGATGGTTGAGTTGATTCTCTTTGAAGTCCTGGGATAACCATGATAGCGCTCTCATCTGGACTGCAGAGAGTGATATTATCTCAGGAAATCTTTTTCCAATTTAGCGACCTCAGGAAAATGACAGATTTAGATTTTTTCCATGCTAAATGAAATTTCACTTTTCTTTTTCTTTGTTTTTTTTTGTGAATTTGAGACATTGTCAAAATAATCCAGTTGAGACATTGATCACATTTTTCTCCATCAATTATTATCCTATGTGTTATTTATATATCCTTTTGAGACAACTAACTATGAGCTTTACTGAGGCGAGCGATTGAGAGCCATACCTTTCTTCAACGCTTCAATGATTTGAGACAACAAAAAGTCATAGCTGAATGCCCAAGATAGATCCTCTCTATGAAAGCAAACTGCAATCAGCAATAGATTATGAATTGCTCCGTTTTTTCAGATAACTGACTGATAAGCTCACATTGTGAAGTGCTGCGCTCCATTCGTTATGACTTGATGAAACGACTGTAAGTAAAGAGCCATAACACAAGAAGAAACAATTTCTGTAGACGCTTCAATGGAATCATTGCTGCTCTGAAGGAGGTTATAACCTAGAAATGTTAGTTCAAGTGAAGATTTGTGAGAATCTCATGTAGGCTTATTGATAAATCAACTTTATGACCACATCTGAGCGGGATAGCTGAGAAAAAAACACGGAAATAAGAGCAATATGAAAACAGTCAGATTTTTCCTATCCATGACGAAGGGACGGATCAATTACAACCTGTACAGTAACTTGAGCACAAACTAATTCGCAGTAGTGGTTCTGGTCGTAGTATAGTGATACGGTGTCTGTCATCGTTGTAAGGGGAAACAGAGGGTGGAGAGTGCGAGCGGCCCCCTCTTCCTTCTCTCGAGGCAGATACGAAAGAGCTAACGGCGCAGGATGCCGCCAGTCCGGTTGTAAAGCTATGGACGGTGCGGCCGATCTGCTAGCACTTCTACCCGGTCAGTTTGACAATCAATCAATAAGTTTCTCTAAAAAAATTTTCAAATATTACCGCCATCGCTTGCAATTAAGTCACGTATGAATCATAGTGGTCCAGTAAAGCAACTTCTCACATCACGAAGTGTCCAAGTAACGCCAAGCCTATTATCCCTAAATTCAAAGTATTTCATTCGCATTTGTCCATATGTTCTCTAATTACATCTATCATATTTTCATATTTTCTTTCACTCTTCTCTTCCTTGATTTTTTGAAGCGCGACTCATTGGTGACAATTAAAAATGGTGATAGCACCCAATTAAAATATTAAAGTTGAGATATTTGTCTTGAGTGTCACTAGTTTTTCTTTATCCTCATTTTACGTTCACTCGTTAAATCCCCTTGCTGAGAATCATGCTACAGCATGATTTTATCTCCTTCTGCTCGATTTTCTTAGCACATCTCTCCTCATTAACCTTTTGCCTCCAATCATTCTCAAAGTCTTCGCTAGGAATTTTACTTGTTTTCCCTTTTGCAGCATCATGTGGATCTTACGTAACATTAGATGTTGAGCACCTTTTGTATTCAATTCGAATCCATGTTCCAAACTCAGCAAAGGATATTGATCTCCTTTGAGAATAATATAAACTGCTGCCCGATTCAGTTTCTTCGGAATTTTGAGTTTGCTCTGCTACGACGAACCCAAATCTGCGTCACAAGCGCCTAGCCCTAAGCAAGTCTAGTGCAAACTTCTCTTTCTGTCAGAGAAATTCAAACTCGTGAGCTTAAAGCGAGTTCAAAGCTGTGCTATATTCTTGCTTCTTTCCTGTCATCTTTTAGATCCTCTATTTTCTACTTTCCTTCAAGATTTCATTCTCATTTTCTTTCAATTTTGGAATGTTTTCAAATATCTGTCGTACTCATCATGTTCGTATGCAGTAGTTGTTCATGCTCTTCATTCACTTTTAGTACCTTGTTACCCTTATCGTTCGCATTTTTATACTATTGGACGTTGCACTATACACATGACGTTCAGCATGAATGCAGTACGGGTGGATATTATGATGCTCCGCGCTTTACAGTTGTTGAAATTTTGTTGTTACACAGCATTACTCAGTCATCTTCAGCATTTCCCTCAATCCCTCAATTGCTTTGTGAAGTTGGCTGAATGATGGTCAAGTCATAAAAAAGCGTCCATAAACGCACCTGTTTTTCGGACAAATTAGAACGTACACATTGATAAAGTTGTCTGGTCGTGCCTGTTACAACGGTTTCGATCGCAACGGTTGAGCAATGGCGGAAATTTTGCATTCCTCGAAAATTAGTTGTCACAATACGTCAAAATATCTTATTATCATCATAGACGGCTATCTCTCATGAAGACGTGGATACAACATAGAAAGGTTACTTTGGGACATCGAAGAAAATCATGCCCTTTGAGTGTCCAACATGACAACAGTGAAAGAAGATGACTGGTAATCAAGTTGTTCCGAAAAAATTCTATCAACCAAAATATTACGGACGACGGTATAAATCTCACAACAAGTCATAGAAATGCTGAAGTGAACCACTGTTGTATTTAAATGGATGTTTGAAGAACAGCTGATTATAAAGCATTTTTGTTACGTTAGTGTCTTTGTACGACGGATGGACAGTAGGGTTAGAAATGGTTTGCGACCACTCGTGGTCTTCCTTTGAAAACCGACCAATCAACAATAGTTTTGCTGATCAATGAGGTCTAACAAGAATTTTATCCGACTAATTCCTACGTCTCCGTCTTCTTCAGAGCGATGCATGTGTAGTCGTTGATTCGATCCTGCTCCTAGAATTAAAAAAGCCTTCGATGACCTCATGATTGGCAAGTTCTTAGCAGACTTGTCTTGGAAGTTAAGCAGCCTGACTTTATACATTAGTAGACCACTAAAGGTTATCATAATCAGATACGTTTGATCGTCTCTAGCAATGCTTCATGAATGAGTTGTATATCCGTAATCCGACAGCCATTGGTCAACGCCAGACGAGTTATCCTTATTCTTTCTTATTCACTGCCTTTGCATTGCCAGTGATTGCGTCCTAACAATACGACTATTAAGATCACCTCCGATCAAATTTGCTTCAAATTTTCGAGACGTACGAAGGCTTTTCTCTGCACCTCTAACAATTTTCCAAAGTTCTACAGTCTCATCTGCTACAAGTTGTTGACAGTATCAATCATATCTTTCTTTTCATTCTTGTTATTAGTTTATCTCAATGAGTTCTCAAGAACAATTCAGAGAAATGCTCCTCTATGAAGAGAAAAACTCTGTGAGACTACGAAGTAAGCAAATGCTCCAAACACCAAAATATACCAGTTTTGACATGGGAAATTTTTTTAGAGGTACAGGAAGCTTTATGTGACGAATTTGATGCCATCGAATGCTCCATAGGACCCGGACCAGATCTCTCTCAATCACCATTTCGTCTAGAAGCGCCACATCTAGGTCGTGAGGTTAGCACATTTGTCGATAGATACATATGGATCTAGACATAAGATTTCCAAATCATCTTGTCGAATTTTACGTGAAGAGCTCTTTTTAGATACGTTTCTCTTGTGTTTTCAGATCACATACGTTCCAGACGTTACAAATCTCGATGGATTCAATGACACTGGATTGCATAGAATAAATTTATCTAAGGTTTTTGATAGCTTTCTTTACAAATACATATTCTACGTTCTAAGTGAATTAATCAGTTGATTAAGCATTAAATAAAGTTACCATTATAATTTCAATTACGGTTCGACTTACTAAAGTTTAATGTCGATTTATACTCCTCAGACAAACCTCGTGGAAGAGTGAATGCTGGCAGGCACTTACTTCAGTCAAAATGTTGCTGAGGAAAAGGCGGAACGAAGGCCTTGACGATACAGTGCAAACCCACTTGCACCCAGAAAAGGCATTGGATATCCGGGTCCATTTCACATTCCAGCAAGCTCCAAATCTTGCCTCTATTATGGTGTTCTTGTAACTAATTTCATATCAATTTATATGAATATGCCCAATTTTAGGTAATTTTCGCCGCCACGAGTATTCTTATGCTAGCACGAAGGTTTGCCCGTCAGTTCGCAGTTTTTACGCAGCGCTTACATTAGCGATAGGTGACTTCTGATCGCCTAGTTTTTTGCAGATTCGCTCTATATCTTCCTTTTTCTTAATCATTTTCAATAGCTTTCAATCGATGTTTCACACTACGGTATATTTCCAGAAGAATTGCTTCTGGTTCATTCAAATGCTATGGGGCGTAAGAGGGTTTTCATTTGCGTGGAAGTAAAGATGACATAAAATTATCAACTGTGCAGTGATAAGGCATCAGAAGACTGGTTGTACATGGCACTGGTTCAAGTCATCTTTGAGATAAAAATGAATTCTCATTACACTCATGATATTTTTGCATGCAGTCCTCACGCTTAACACAATGTAATATCAACATCGAGTGCGATTAGACTTTTCTCCTAGAAGAGTGTAATGGCAGAGGATAAACCGTTCGGCATTCATTATCTTCTATAAGTGCGCCATGCCTTCCCTTCAATAACTTCATAGAGATGATTCAATGCATATGTAGCCTATACAATGATTCGTAGCCTATATCAGATCAGGCTGCTATTTTCTTAGATGAATATGGTTCTATTTCCGAGACATGCGGAATGAGGGACTTAGTTTTGTCGAAAGGTGAATCAAATCAACGCCCACGTATTTAATGCGAAACACCTCCAGCCACTACGACACACGCGTCCTGTAAAGGCATTGCAGTCAAAGTCAGTAAAAAAGAATAAAGAGAAAGGAGAATGATGTAGAAAGGAATCAATGAATAGAAGAGAGCAGAATGAAGCAATGAGAGAAGAATAAAAAACGGTAGCAGTTGCAGCCTATAGCAAAGTAAGGGAATGTGAGATTTATAAGTCGAAAATTACACTCACGAGAGTTGAAAAGTGAAACGGTAATCATGCACATCTTTTTACTGCACAACATTGGCCAATAAATGAACAACTGCTGAAATTTAGAGGGGAAAATGCTGGATTTCCTTTGCAGCACTTTGAAAACGTCCTATAATTTCCAATTGAGTAGCCTTTATGCTCTTAATATAGATAAGGAATTTCCGATTTTTGGAGATGATTGAATATTTGGCGTGTAGAATGACTTGCAACGGCCTCCTAATGTTTCTACTAAATGTTTTTCATCTCTCCAAACGAGTCTTAGATTTAAGTCTGTCAAGGTTTTGGTTTCCGAATCAGGTTCTAACGGACGACCTTGTGCTTATTGATTAGAGGTCCTCAACCACTATACTACACATGCTTCTCTTCATTAAGCCGTACGTTGAAAAGTATCTTAAGGTGAAAGAGTACAAAGGAAAGGCTCAACTTTTTCTTACTGCTAACGACTTCCTAGGTTTGAAATTTCTAAAAACCCTTACCTAGGAAGTTTGAGTTGTCGCAACTCTGAGAGTGTTTATAGATTCATAGATGGTAGGAAATAAAAGTAAATGTACGCGAAATAGTACTTTTCATAATAAAATTAGGTTTTTTTCGGTTATTCGGGAACAAGTGAATAATTGACTCCAATCTCTAGGCATGAACATATCACGAGAGTGTTTGTAAACATTCGGAAGTTTGAATCTCCGGCTAGAGCGATGCTTCGCCAATTTATCAAAACACCTTTTCGTATCGCTCTCAAATTTATAATAAATTATGTTTTACAGCGGCCTTACAATTCAAGTTTTACTTCTCTGGAAGCACGAAAAACAGGCGAACGTGTAAAGAAAATCTTCTGGTATCAGAATCATATAATCAATACGGAGTTTCATTCAAAGCGGAAAAAAATTCCAATCGAATTACAAAAATCGCTTTTCACATGAGCTTCATTGATCAATCGTAGGGGACCGTGGTATCGAGTCTGCGGCCACCAGACCTCTTGACCGTAGATTAGCCGGTTAACACGCGCCCCGAATATGTGAAACTCTACCTTATTTTCTCTGCTACACTGCAAAAAAAAACGGTTTTTTTAGAAGACAAGCACAGCATTGGAGTCTTTTGAACGTTACGCTAGCAAATGATTACTGATAATTTAGGGGAGGAGCTCTGTCTTGTGGGGAAAAACACGTACGTCAAACACAAATTTTTGTAATAACTCGAAAGACCAACTCTCCTTGAATCTCGGCATGTTAGTAATATGAAACTGAGAAGAAGAAAAGACTAGCTTAGAAAGTAGTCTTTATTCTGAGCTTTCGTGAGGTTGGTATCACTTATTTGATCTATTGTTATTCTTAACGACCGATGGATCTTCTTTAATATTGGTGGCTGACGTTTCGGCGTGGTGTCTTCGTCGGAGCCGTGTAATCTAGTTTAGGGACTACCTATGCTCACTGCGAGCAGGGTGACGTATGAACCCACCCCACTTCTCCCCTTCCTTCCTCTTCCACATTTTCTTTTCGCTGAAGCGTTATAAGTGGGTCTCCTCAAAATACGGCTATGTACCGCGATAGTCAGAATTTTGAGCTTTCAAGCGATTATTAACACTTTATAGAAGGTTCTTGCATAGCGAATGGGGTCGAATATTCATTTGCTCCCCGCGGATAACGAAAAAGATCCTAAAATTAATTATAAAATCACTAGAAGCTAGTAATAACTTGTTTTTATGTTTGTATATGAATAATGTCCACATATTTCAGAGTAGCGCCCTGTTTACCGATGGTCATTCCAGTTGTTGTTTGGAATTGGTTCTTGGCAAAGGGCGCAACTGGCGCGATGCTCTCACTAGGCTTTTCGATCGCATGTATCCAAACAAATGGGCGTTTTTCATCGTTGAGCTTGAACAGGTATGTAAAATTTTCTAGTAACACTTTATATGGGTGCTAACAAACTCCACTAACTTGTCACATGGTCCTCATGGATAGGAACTAACTTCTTCTCTCACTTGCCAAACGGACCTAATCTATGTAGAGTACTTACGAGAGGAGTCATGAAATCTGTTATCCATCTTATTATATTACGATACTAACAAAAAAAAACTGTCAAAATCAAGCAGGATTTAAAGCCAGCAGTGTAAATTGAATACTTCCGTTCCATTCTTTTTGAAAGAAATCACATTTGAAAAATCATGAAGAGCTTTCTTGTGAGAGATTTCTGGTGCTTCATCCATAGCCCGTCATCCGTAATTGATTGCACAGATCTTAAAATCCTTTCTACTGTTGGCTAATAACTACGGAAAAAACGACAAGGCTAGGAAAGCAGTGACAATCAGGGAACCAGATATACAGATTTGGTACTACCATCAAAAGTATGAAACAGTTTCCGGTTATGGCTTTTCTAACTTTTAACATTATGTTTGGTACTCTTTCTTTTCGCCACCCTGTTTGAGCTTTTTGGAAGAACGCGTTTTCTGCATCTTTTCGGAGTTTTATAGTCATTCGATTACTCGAATCCCGAAGCTCCAGTAGATTAATCGGTTTCCGAAAGGTGTAGCAATGAAAACAAAACTACGTTTCATACCCGGTCAATATTTGCTCGAAAAATTGCTGGACAAAACTTCTCTCCTAGACTTTCGCAGTCATTTGATAGTTTAAATCTTCACTATCAGTGATATATCTGTTTTATTAAAAGACTTATTAGAGCGCTAAAGCAGCCAATAGAAGATTCCGTTTTGCACAAGGCGTGCAGTCATTGCGCAGCACGATTCACATGTGGCGTGCAATTCCTGTCGACAAATTTAGGGTTTTTTCTCCGCTTCAAAAAAAATTTCCTCTATGTTCATTTGCTTTTTGTGTATTAGCTTAAGCTGCTCAGGCTTAGGCTTGTAAGCGGGATTATTTGGCAGTGTAAAATGGAAATGAAAATCCTAGGCATTCAGAAAGGTGGAACAAAATTTCTGTCTGCTCAGTTCCACGATTATTGACATTATATTGCAAAAGCCCAGTGGCCTGGTGTCAATGTTGCGAAATCCCATTAACATAGCAGAGCAAAGAATGCACATCGAGTGCGAAGCTCAGTCATCATTTGGCCGTTCTACCGCACAATAGAGTTTTTTGGCAAACCACGTAGACTATTGAAATCGTCGAGTTTTTTCATCGGATATACTGATAGTCTGAGGGATAAGCTTTGTACAGTGAAAAATGTGCGAATGTCAAACATAATTTTGTTTTTCTGTGACAACACGGTAGGAAGGCCGATTTAGTGATAAAGTACACCGCTAAAATATTTGTGACCCAAGCTACCGAATTACTACGAAATTCTAGAGAAAAGAACTAGAAAAGTGCATTTTCCAAAAGGCTCAATCGGACGAAAATGACGGATGAGCATTTATTCAATTTTCGAATGGTTTAATGACTTATCAAAACTTCATTTTCAATCTCTACTGTTCAAAATAGTGCTGAAAAATCGAAGTTATCTTGTTTCCTTCGTTCCAAAGGTGTATTTGTAATTTAGAGTCCCATGTACAATAATGTAAGTTACCATAATAACAGGTGTCAGATGTCCTTAAATTTATAAAGAGGCTAAGCACCTAGCAAAGTCTTTGAACATTTTGAAGTCGTCTCCTTTCTGGTTCCTCCAACTTCCAAATTCTTAGCTCGTATCCAAACAGAGCACAAAAACTTTGTTCAGCGGAAAGATACTGGGTTATAATATGGAAAGTTTTTTGTCCACTCATATAATATATTTTGAAGGGAAATAAAGAAAAGAAGCTCAACAGTATATTGCATAACTGAGCTCCACTTTACAGGGTCAGCCAACCTATCACTTGCTGTGCTGCAATGCACCTATAGTTACAGCTAGAAGAGAGGATACACCAGATTCAACAGAACCGTCCTCACAACTAAGCTCACCACCGGATTCCGTACGTTTCGATTTGTTACGTGCTTTTCAAATGCGACTTGGTGTTTTATGCCGACAATATACGAAATATCGTATGATACACTATATTTTTTCTTGAACTTAGTGAACTGACATAACTTATTATTTTGATATCCAATAATATTGAGTGGTATGCAAATTTTTGAACATCAGACTGGCATGGACCCGGATTTCACCTTTCTGGTGGCACGCCCTAACCAATCCCACTACCTATGCTCCCGTTCTGCCATCAATCTTTCTTACGTTGATTTGACTTATTATGTACAACATTGACAGGTGGGACACTTTATAGTGGTGTCAAGTCCCTCTGTATTACTTATTTTGCGATTTGATTTTGAAAAAAAAGAGTGCAATGGAAAAAATGAGCATTGATAACCACCGCAAGCTGATTGACACGTGTCGCGCTTCGTGCTTTATCACTTTCGAGACTGATGGCATCTATAGAGACATAATGGGAAGCTGCGAGAGTAAGCGGTATAACAACTATGGGTGTTATTTTCAGTCACATAGCTTCCTCTATTGGTGAGATGTATTTCTTAGACTTTTGTAATAAATTTGTGGCTTAACCAACGCAGATGCTCTGGCTGGAGGCCATCCAAGCGAGAGTGTTTTTTTTTTGATAATTTCTTACTTGATTTCAATTTTGGATAGAGGCTGTTGCTGAGAGCGTGACAAGTGAAAAGGCACCGAAATGCCTTTGTCTTCACACTGTGCAGCCTCATTTCCATGTGCAATTAGTTGTTTTCTAATCTCAGTCTCATTGAGGTTGTTGAGTATTGTTTGGTGTGAGAAGATACGGAAAATCAAGGTAAACATCCTAGTATTCTGCGAAAGATAATATACAACTTCAATAAATGCGAAAGCGTAAGACTGCAAAACGGGCATGCGTTTTTTCTTCACACACAGAGGTGTCTATGCTCCAAAAACAGGTGAGAAAGTGTATAGAGGAACATACAGCATAGATGGAATATGACAAACGTATTTTTTCTTTAAGTGCGGAAAAAACCGATTAACAGAACGAAAATTACAGTAATAAAAGCTAGTGTTACATAAAACTTGCTGATATGGCTGAATGTAGCTTCCACAGCTAACTCAATCAGGACAACGAAAGATCAGGCACTATAATATCCGCAGCAAATCTTGAATTAAGCGTTGTCGCACGGGCGTTTATGCGCATAAATATGTTAACTACTCTGCACTTGTTGTTTTGCTAAATTTTATTTGATTTGAAGGTAGTGCCGAGAGGAACTACTGTAAAGGTTAACGGTGAATTTTCTTTTGAAAGGAATTCTAGTTTTTAAGTCCAACATAAACACGTAATGATCGCGGTAAAATCACTTTTCCTATCTCAACTACTTCTCAGTAAATGTGTTTTTTTTTTGCTTAAAGAAGCTAGTAAATTCCTGCCACTTCACATTAACGTCATCTCTCTCTTCTTTTGAAAGCTAACCAGTATCGATCAGATAGCGGCAATAATCAATATCTATGCTATGTGCGATACAATTGTAGAACGATACAGACACGTATTTGATTAAGGTAGCTGAAACCAGCAATTTTTCGTTATGGATTGTACCAGTAACTAGAGTCTTCGCCGTTCCGCCATCATCAGCACCAAAAAAGAAAGTTGTAAAGAAAGCAGTTAAAAAGCGTACTCCTAACGAAGATGTACCAGAAGAAAACGGAGAAAAGAAGAAAGTGGTAAGTTTTTTTCTTTTATTAGCTTGCTCTTAAACTTTGGCCCGTATGTTATAACCATAACTGAGACTAGTTTCGTAACCAATGTAGTGATAATTTCTTCATCATTGCATTTGTATATATATATATATATATATATATATATATATATATATATATATATATATATATATACATGTATAGAAAGATATCGGGGGCGTCGCGGCCGAGTGGTTGTGATGCTCTTTGCGGCGCGCGGGACTGATCCCGATCCCTCAACGATTACCGACAGTCAAAAACGAACGTCCTATGGAACGTCACAACCAGGCTATCCTTGAAATCGCAGGAAACATGCTCAACAGTATTAAACGACGTTAAAGAAGAAGACGAAACGATCCGAATGCAAATACGGCGACCCGCACAGTGAAAGAAAAGACTGTGAGACTGATAAAATAAAGTGAAATAAGGATTTTCCAAACGCTTCGCTATCCGCCCTTCTTAGGGTTTTTTCTTCTACTGTGTGAATCCCAGTGCTTCAAGCATTCAATTTCATTTTTCGTCCTCTTCCTGCACGTACTGGTTGAACGTGTCTCCTTGCGGTCGAGGATAGCCTGACTGTGGCGTTCGATAGGGCGTTGTTGTTGACTGCCAGAGAGAGTTGGCGGATAGAGCTCGGCTCCACGCGCTCTGTGACGAGCATCGTAACCACCTGGCCACAGCGCCCCCGAAATCTATGTCGGTATATATTTATATACATATATATATGAAAATGTATGTATATATATATATATGTACATACATTTACAAATATTCAAACATAACTACATGTGTACAGCCTCAGTGCAGGAGCAGGAAGTCATCGGTATGGTTCCCTCGACAATTGCATTTTTTTCGCAAACTCTTATTGGGGTTAAATTCTACAAGTGTAGGCACAAACGCAAAAAAGCGTGAAAAATGTGCATTTCGCAATTATCCGCTAGATGAAAGTGGGGCTTTTTTTTTTCTTAGTCGCACGCAAGTTGTTCAAAGCGATAAGTTAAAAACGCTGCGGCTTATGGTGTACTGGTAAAAGGTGCCCTTGTAATATGCATGTAGCTCTTAATGTTTAACATGAACCAAGTTCATCGTCTCTCCGTGGGGCGCAATTAGTAGCAATTTTGTCTAGGAGGATTAACACTGACATACTACAACACTAGAATTGAAAAAGTCGTCATAAGAGCCAATCACGAATTCAGTCACTTCTGTGGTGCTACAAATGGAGTTTAATGCAAGGCGTTCTCCTAAAAGGCTGACTAGCTTCTACCGCTTTATCTCTCACTTATGATTGCAGGTAAAAGTGGTGCGCAAGAAGTTGGAAAAGGATGAGAAATCTCCGTCACTGGATACAAAAGGGGTCCACATTAACGGGTGAGTAGATGACTGCGCTTTCAGTTTTCAAGCTTCACCCACCTGGCTTGAAATTTTTGTGGTTTAACGCTGAAGATTTTTCTCAGTACTTTATTAAATGCAACGATAAGATAGCCGTTCTGTTCAGACGCTATGGAGCAAATTCACAATTGCGTGGTGGTATACTACGCGTTCAACTTCGAGTTTAAGTAGTTATGGTTATTTCAAAGCGGAATAATTGTACAGTCATAAAGTCTTCAAAAATTTTGAATTTTTTTAGGTCGTCTACAAGTGCAAACGAAGCACTGACAAGTTCCGACAAAACTTCGGAAAATCTTCAAACAAGTTCGAAGTCATCGCCGGTGAATGGAGTGTCATCGAACATATGCAGCTCGAATTTGGTAATTTCTAAAGTCTTAAAGTTTTTATTCATTTAGGGCCAATTCTGTGTCTTGCATCTTCAATAGCAACCTTGAAAAAGAAGGAATGAGTCGATGAATTCTCTAATTAGAAGTTTTTTATTCTCTCTTTCTTGAATCGTATGCGACTTAAGGTTATCGAATTTGCACGGATTGCACCAAATTGAAAGAATGGGTGAAATGATAGGGAAAATGAGAAGGAGAGATATAGAGAAGAAGTCAAGGTATCAACAATGACAACATTGATTATCGTTTCTAGACGGTGTGAACTGTTTTCGTATTTTGATCATCTAATAGCCTTTTCCGTTTTGCAAAACTTCACCACTAAACTTCTAGTAGTCATTCAATAATTAAAAAAGGATAGTTTTAAAATCTTTCTTAGTCCTGAAAAAACCTTCTCTGAGCGCAGTAGCAGGCAAGAGATTATTACGTTTCACCTTGAGCGCATTTTTTACTCCGTTAGGGTCTGCGGATGACTTTTACTATACTTTATCAGCTATTTTATAGGCTTGAAAACAAAACCCTAACAGTAAATTTGCTTTTTGAAAAGGCTTCTCAAATGCGCTGTAGCAGCAAAGGGATGTTATTTTCCACTCTCTGAGTAGTTAGCCTAAATGTTCAACTTCGTAGCGGTTTGTATGGTAATATAGAAGAGAACCAGACAGGTCTCAGACTAGTCTGGGAGGATACGGCACTGACTCGGTTCAGCGGGAGGAATCCGCGAGTCATTGTAAAGGCCAGATATGCATTCAATCACCTCAAACGAAGTTGAAAATTGAAGTCGAATGCATGGCGCATCCCTCAAGGATTGATCAACGCCGAGAGCTTTATCCTTTATCCTTTATAGAAAAGAAGTCAAAGCTAATGTACATAAGACGTCAGAACAAAATTCTTCTACAGGTCTACAGGAAACTCAACTGCTGAAGTACAGAATGATCGAGAAATCGTTGAGAGTACTCGACGAAGTGACACGAAAGCGCGCACCTTTCGAATAATCACGCTGCGTACAGCAGTTTCAAGCGTCACCCCATGATGGCGCAATTTTGACACATTTCTGTCACCCGCAGCCATTTTCAGAACTTTGGCATCCACGCCCTTTCTGTCTTTTTGGAGTTTTAATAGTTAATCAGTAGCATAACTTTGAAAATTCTTAATGGTGTGATTTTTCAAATTATGTTTCACTCTCAGGCACTTCTCGCTAGGCAACACTTTTTTCCTCTATTTTGATGATCATTCGATAGCTTGAATTTCGACAGTTTTAACGGTATACCTGATCTTTTAAAAGCACTTCATAGTGCTTTGTTGCAGCCAAAAGAAATTTGGGTCTCTCACTTGGCTCACATTCCTCGCTTCTTTGTACAAGCGGGATGTCCTAATAGTGCACCAAGCTACCGCAACTTTGCAACATAATGCTTGCTTGATAACATAGATTTAGAATTCCCAAGACGAACTATTCATTAAACTTGACGTGCTTCAGTAATTCCTTATTTTCTTCTTCAGCCAGACACGACGTGTCATTTCAATTTTTATTTCTTCAAACAACTGACGATTCGGCAGTCTTCTTTCCTTTAGAGCTTGCAAAAGTCAGGTTGTCCACAATCCAATCACTCAAACACCTCCATTATTATTTTGAAAGATCAATAGACCAGATTTCAATCGCATCTTGGACTAAATCACCTTTCAACATACGCACCGCCTTTTATATGTCTCCCACAGAATAATTCAAGTGGAGGCCACTGGACGGAGATCACATGGACTCCTCTTGTACATCAATCATCAAAACAAGCCTACTGTTTTATATCACGAGTGATTAAGAGGCATTCTTCTCTGCGATTTATAAATGTTAATTTGTTTACTAAATTAATTAATTAATTCCCAAAACCGATTGTCTATTAAACTCGGCATGCTTCAATATATATCCTGATTTTCTTCTTTGATTGATTTAATTCTAAATCGTCGTGCTAATCCACAGCACTTCTACAATCTTTCGCACTGATATCTCATATTCCTTCGTAAGGATGATGATTTCCATGTCAAAAATCACTCCAGCATATGTTTATTTTCTATGCGTGCCTAGCGGCGTGCTTGCTTCAAAGTTACGTTTCTCACCGAAGTGTTCTTCTAAGTGAAAATTAAGTGGCTCACCCGTTTCGCCATATATTTTTCTCTACAAGCTTTGAAAGAGATGAGGCAAACTGTGCCTACACACATGCGATCACTGTTTCTGTCGTTTGGACAGATTTTGCATTGCCTCGTTGTACAGATACTGTCATATAAGTGGTCGCGAACAAACTGACGCCTCAGAGTATTAGGTGGTATTTCAAATATCGTTGCCAATATTTCTAAACCTGCTCTTTTTTAACAACGCTTTATAGCTGTACTCATCTCATTTGAAAAGAAAGGAAGGATGAATATGGGGCTCTACTTACGTCTAAATTTTCGTTCGGAGGCGTATTCTTTTCTCTAAACCTAAACTGAGGAGCAACAAATTGCAGCATTCTAAATGGCTACTTCCCGGGCCAATTTCACGGATTCTGTTGTCTGCTCTCTCCAATATGCACACTAACGGGCTTTCGAAACATGTTTTTTTACTAGCGCCTTTGTGTCTGTGAGGAATGAGAAGAGGAGTAGTGAACTAAACTATCCCTATTACTTGGCTTTCTCTAGCACTTCGTATTGTAACCGTTGTCGGATAAGCTTATTTGCACGTTCAAGAAACTGAGCCAATTATCTTCCGGTATCTCAGTGGTGGATCTTATAAACTCTAACTTTTCATATATAACTTAGAGAATTGAGTGGTGAACAAAAACACGGCCTCAGGCGGGAATCGAACCCACGTTTCATCCTATCCGGGGACGCGTGCTCTACCACTACACCACTGAGGCACATTTGCCCGACCACTCATTCTTCTACATCTCAATGTTAGCTATCAGCCACCAACCTTTGACAGGTTTGGTCGGGTATGCGATTTCGCTTTATAAACCCAGTTGAGCTGATAGCTATTCTAATTACTAATACTTCGAAATTACAGTATTTTCACTGCTTTTTTTCGCAGTGTTATTATGTTCTTATATAACTTAGAGAATTGAGTGGTGAGTGGTGAATGAGTGGTCGGGCAAATGTGCCTCAGTGGTGTAGTGGTAGAGCACGCGTCCCCGGATAGGATGAAACGTGGGTTCGATTCCCGCCTGAGGCCGTGTTTTTGTTCACCACTCAATTTTCTAAGTTATATAAGAACATAATAACACTGCGAAAAAAGGCAGTGAAAATACTGTAATTTCTAACTTTTCATTCAACAATCTAAAACATCTGTCCAGTTGCTATTGAGTGGAACAGGTAACCAAACAGTTATTTATATACCTACAATAGAGTAATAGCCATAGATCATTTGCTGAGGCTTCCGCTTGCGGCATAAAGACAATAGCTAGGTTAAGAGCCAGTCGCTGCCCCACTGACACCCTCTCAATTTCCTAACCATATGAAGATTGACCAGTTCAGATACTCTTTTAAAAAAAGCCATAAACTGACGAAGCGATTCCTAGACAGTTCAATATCGAAATTACGAATCTTGAAGATGCTTCGCCTTACCGATCATCTTCTGAGAAGGAATTTGAAGGCAGTAATCACTTGTGATATTAATCACTATATAAGGCTGTTATTTCAATGGGTGAAGTACAAAATGAGTCCATGTGATTACCGTCCGGTGGTCTCCACTTGAACTTTTTAGAGGAAGACATATAGAGATTGGCGGATATGTTGAAAGTTGATTTTGTGGTTGATACGACTGAAATCTGAGTCTGGTTATATTTTTTCTAAAAGAGTTATGGAGGATTGTGGCTGATTGGACTGTGGACAACCTGATCTTTCCATGTTGTTAAGAAAGCGAGATAGTCAAAACGTCAGCCGTTTGAAGAATTACTTATTGTTGTAACACTTCGTATTTGGCTTAAGAAGAAAATAAGAAATTGCAGACGGATAAATTTAGTTGTTTCTGAAGCAGAGTTTGCGTAAACTGCTTCATCGTTCTGCGGGCTTAGGCTCTTCGTTTTCAATTGAGATTGTTAAAAATCCCCCTAATAAGATGTGACCAGCATAAATTTGTACGACGAAAGCATATGATTATGTAAAGAAAGTTTTGCAGTGACAGAGTCATATGTTCTATATAGAGTTTTTTCAAAGCGGAAAAAATACCCTAAAAGTGATAACAAAAATCGCGCGTAACATAATGCGCGCTCAATGCGGAACACAATTTTCCATTGGCTGCTACAGCGCGCTAAAGGATTTTACGGAAACCAAGTGTACAATTGAAATTCTCGAGTTTTAACCTGTCGAATAATTGCTAAAAGTTTAGGAGAAAGCTTTGTCCAACACAAAAGGTTCGAGTATGAACATGATTTCAATTTCTTTTTTATTCGACTGCTTTACGAAACGTCGCTTGAAATTTAGCACATCCTGGCACCAATTTCGAGCCTTTCATGAGATTTCTTATGGCATTTATAATGTGCTAGACACGTGTTTTAGCCTTTCAGCCTCATCAGTAACACGGTGCCTTTCGTTTGAGCGATTCCCTTATGAGGGATATACCCTCTCCATATAAAGTAATCGACGACGAAGACATTACACTGCACGCAGGACGTGAAAGAAATCACTGCGCACTACAGAGATAGGAAATCACTACACGTGCAGTGATAAGATGACCTGACAGTAGTGTAATGACTAACAGTCGTTTGCTAATGGCTGGTAAATTGAATAATATCGTTTATTCGATTGTTTTTCGTGACCTCGCTCAAAATTCGATCTTTGCTGGCAGCAAATTTTATTTTCACTGCTGCAGCGCAATGAAAAGGCTTTTTCAGAGAAAAGTATTGAAGCAATAATTTTTAGATTGGAGCTATCGAGTGACTTCTAAAAAAGAAAAAAAGCAAGAAGGGCGTAAATGCCAAAGACCTGATGATGGATGGAGATATCAGAAATGACTCTTATTTCCTTTTTTTTTATTTGACAAGTTTTTCACTTTTTTGTGGTTTTTTGATATTCTCATACTCCATAATTTCTTTGCACGCTCATGTATTTTTAATGCATGTATAACTCGTAAGCAGCAAAAAAAATTGAGAGTGAATATAATGTTTGTTTTGCTATTACAGCGCGCTAAAAAAGCTTCTCAGGAAGGGAAGCCTATTTTGGAAACAAAGTCTTTCAAGCTATGAATGTCTCTTAAAAATGTAGCGAAAAGTCATCTACACACCGCTGCCGAGCAAAATGCGCACTTAAGGTGAAACTTAATCCGCTACTATGCAATAAGAAGGCTTATTAGACAACTTGAAGTCGTTTCTCAACCATTGAATGACTACTAAAAGTTTAGTAGAAAAATCTTAATAATGGGGAAATTTTTAAATAATAATATTACGAAAACGATCTATGCTTTTGCAAAAGAGTTATGTATAAAAGTGATAAAATTGGAACTGTGGTACACTGAAACAAATCTAACTCATTGTGCACTTTGACATGAACAAAAACTGTCTGCTTTTCTCATTTTAGGACAGTTTCCCGTTTCTAGCTAAATTTTTTGACAACCGATGGAAAGAGAGATAGATTTTGTGGGTGATGTTGGTGAATAGGGCAGAGCAAAAGATTTTTGTGTGAATGTGGACCGAAAAATAATCAAAGAGGTGCATATGGTTTAATCTGTGTAATATGATTTAGGTAAACATTAGTCTCCGCAAAGTAACAAATGTTGCCTATTTCTACTTAATCAAATTCATATACTTTTTGCTTAAATATCGCATATCTCTCTTGTAGACTTTCAACACAGGCTTGCAAATCGTTGGCTACCATTTTTTCTACGCAAGCATTCCCACGCTAATTGTCAAATTTATATCAAAATCAAGTTTATCGTACACAGTTTTTCTTGACGTACTTCGCGCCTGTACAGTGCATTGCTACGAAACGGCTTGATCAGATTCTACTAACTCAAAATCATTGTAGAACCTCCTCTCATCAAGCATTAGCTCTAATCTATTCTGTCAAAACTCCGCCCAATACACAAGAATTATATCATGACTAGTTATCCAGTTCGAGCTTGCTCACTTAGTGTTTTGCTTTCTCAGTCATCGTCCTCAATTTGATAATTCTTGCTTTTGAAAGTATCATCAAACCTATGGTATTCTACTGTCTATCATCGCCATAAGCGAATATAAAGCAGGACCTCAAGCGTTGAAAAAATCATCAAAAAAATAATTCTCAGACAAATTGAACTTTGGGCGTGGTCTTAAAAGAGCACTTGAAAAGGACGGTATGATTTGTAGAAAATAC
Source organism: Parelaphostrongylus tenuis (assembly GCA_019055375.1). Lineage (NCBI taxonomy): Eukaryota > Metazoa > Nematoda > Chromadorea > Rhabditida > Metastrongylidae > Parelaphostrongylus > Parelaphostrongylus tenuis. The sequence continues at coordinate 78,800 of JAHQIW010006775.1, read as the reverse complement.
CAGCAAAGAGCAATTAAGTGTAAAACAGTGCCCATTCAGTGATTCATTTCACTTGACGGCACGTGTAAATCGCACGTCGTCGCCTATTCTATGTAGAGGGGGATATAGGAACCCCCGAGACGATTCGCTAAAACACGAATGGTTTTGCTCAACTGACGAGGCTGCCGAGGCAGAACACAATTATTCCGCTGTACAAGTGCCCATAAAAGACCACATGACATGCTGACTCAAAAAATAATTATTAGATCAGAAAAATGTTCCGTGAAAAAGTCAGCGAGACCCTCATGGTAGATTCATAAAAATCTGAGCATACCGTTCCAAAATGATAACCATTCAAATTTGGCAACTGATTCAAGCTACTGATTTCCACGAGGCTAGATCACCACAATACTGCTTCTTTCGCACTAAATTACTGGCAACTTTTCGTTTTTGTGAAACTTGACATAATAAGTTTTCATGACCAGCGCTGCTTTCTTAAGCATCGACAGATAATTATGTTTGAATTTCAGGGGAAGATGTGGAGAATTCAAGTATAAATGACCTGAGAAAGAAACTGATGTCGTCGGAAAGCACCAGTGGAACAAATGTCGAAGTGAGATGGATCCCATTAGGAGTTATTTTTCGTTCTATAGCATTACTTTTCTGCAAGGTTATAAATGGGAAAAGTTCAAAGCAGCGAGAAAAAGCGTTATTCAGAAAGTAAAGCATCAGAATACGGCAAAAGAGACATAAAAGCTTTTGAAGAGAGAGAACAGTGAAAACAATCCATTTGTATTTACTTGCTACTAAATGTTTTGTGATCATTTCACTCTTGTCAGTGGAAATCGACGACACTACCGCGTTCATTATTGAGGAGGAATAGTATGACACCTGAAAGAAAACTGGATCCGATTTACGAAGGTTAGTTTGACTAGATATCAATGAATCGTTTGCCCATTAGTAGACTAACTTATCCATACTGAGAGAATTTTGCTGTACATGCCCACAAAAGAGGGTTTTTTTCGGATCTGATGGTTTTTGAGGAACATTCTTAATGCTTGTATCGCTCAAAACTGCGTTGACGTCGCATTTTTCTTTGTTTCGAGATTCATTTACAGCGACAAAATTTTTCCAAGTCTTTGCTTACTCCTTTTTGAAATTTTGTTACTCGGTAATCTTTATATAACGTTACACTAGCACGACGATTTATAAATATCACGCGCATCACATGTCCTTCCATTAGATTGTCTAATAATAATGGCCGGCTTCAGCTATGATTTCATTGCTATCTCATGTCACAACTACGGAGTTAGTTACTGCTTATGCAGGTGTAACCCTGTTGGCTTAGATTCGCTTAAGTTTTTATGATAAGCACTGATTCTTTCATTGTTGACTTTCTTGTTGTTCGCTAGAAAATGTGTGTTGATATGTCACTTTACTACCAGGACACACCATGTACTTGACTCAGTTGATTTCTGACTTCTTAAAGGTTATACCAACTTCTTAGATCCTCAAAACTGACACAAAACGAGTGCATGATGTAAAACGAAGTGAAACTTTGTTCTCTCTCTTTTTTTATTTTTTCCATGTACATGATGCAGGATTTGTTGGCATCTTTTACCTTGCTTACCCTACTTAGTTCGATTCTTTCTGCTCGATCATGAATCGTAAATCAATCTGTCTGACGTAGTTTTGTCCTGGTTGGATCAATTAGCACTTTTCGTCTACAAGCGTTTTTAAGATCGCCTATATTGTTTCAAACTGGATATGAGATATGTTTTACGAACAGCTGAATCAGAAATCGAAGGAGCACTTGGTTATCGACAGGCCTTCGCTTTCATGCTATTGCATCGTCTTGTAAAACATCCACATTCTCCACAGTTTACAATGTCTTTGGAAGATGGCGGTGTTCTATTTTCGAAGTTGGTGTAACTAATCGTTAATATTTGCCTATTAATCAGGTACGGATCTTCCATGACAGCTCCATCCTTAAATGGACGAAAAGTCCTAGTCAATATAGTGAAAGTCAATTTTGTGTTATACCTGCATTGGATAAGTTTCGATATAAAGTAGATGTGACTCACCATGCTGGATCGTCTTCATCACTCTGCTTGTTGTCTGAAATAGAAATTGCTGCCCTCCACTGTGTCAGTCCCGCTAAGGATGAGTTGATAAACGGCTTGTAAATTTCTATAAGAAGTATATTGGACAGATCTACTTCTTTTTAAACCATTCAAACTCCCTTTCTGTTAACAGAACAATTCTGCTACGTTTCCATTGATTAGCAGCTTATTCTCTGACAAGTAACATTAAATGCTGAGCTGATGTATTTATGAAAACTAGTGGTGGGTTCTTTTTAAGCTCAGATTTATTCGTGCTGGATTTTACATTGTTCATCACCAGTGGAATGAAAAAGCTGTTTCTATCGATGGTTTTTGCAAATTTAGTAAGTGCTGTCGTTTTTCTTTATTTGCTTCAAAACTCCTGACTGTCTAATTAAAATTAGAACTCTTGGTCTACTTGAATTGAACTCAAAATTCTTAAAATTTTATGAATATCTATTGATCTCAAGCGACTGCATAGCAATTTTAGGCAAAGATCGTAAAGAGCGATCCGCAACTCCAGTGCCAACTCATATGCCTGAAACAGTCAGCAGAGCCAACGGTAACCTTTTCGAAATTCCCGTTCTCTGTCTTCAACTGATCTTCGGCAAACACTTCAGCTATGAAGAGGTGGGAGTCATTCCGTCGACTTTTTATTTCTCTCATTTGCAATTATTTTTTTCTTCAACTGGGCAAATCAGGTACGAAATACTGCGGAACTTATTCGTCATTATATACTCAAACTATTCAAAACCTACTATAATCAGTTTTAAACTGCGCTTCTTTGTGGTTTTGAGATTATAAATGAAAGACCGATCTCATTTGCTGGAAAGGAAATTGCAATAAGACTATTAGTAACCGTTTGAAAGCTGAGACTTCAGGCTACGACTTCACATTGCCGGTTTTTAGGAAGGCCTTTTTTGACGTTGCTACAGAAGGAGATTTCTTACGTTGCAGGCACGTGTATTTCTCATCGGACAGAACTCTTTCTTTGGACTGTTAGTAATCATTCGATAGCGTTTCTAATTCCAACGCTGTGCGTATAAACTGAAAAAAGAAACCGTTTCTCTGCAACGCAAAAGACAAAATACGTTGAATTTGCATGTGCGACTGAGGGGGTCTTCGACTAGTTCACGCGCCCGCGCGTGAGGCGACCACGTTCGATGACGCGATGATCATCGTTTATCGGGCACATAGACGCGTTGAGAAGTATCGTGTCAGGAGTTCACGTGGCCACCTCACGCAGAGAAACATGAATTGGCATTGCAGAGGAACGGTTTTTTTCAGCATATAAGCATGGCGTTGAAATCAGTAACCATTACACTATCAAATGATTATTACTAGCCAGTACGAGCTCTGTCCGGCGAGAAATATGCGCGTCTACAACGCAAGATATCACCTTCTGAAGCGACGCCAAAAAGGCGACATGGGGCTGTAACCTGAAATTTCAGCTTTCGAATGGTCACTAACACTCCTATGAAAAGTTCCTCTCCAGCGCATGAGATCAGTTTTTTATTTGTCTCTTCATAACCGAGTAGTACCTAAACTACTTTGTAGGGTGACAAGAATTCATAGCAACACATTTTTTGTTTGATTCACTCCATTGAAGGTAGACGCCTGCCTGTCTTTTGAAGCATGAGGATGCACACCTGATTTCTGTGAATGATGCATCTACTTAACGTTTTATTTGCCGGCGCACTTGCCATGAGTAGATATCAATCACATTTAGCATTGTGCAGTGCCAAGTGTGGAACATTGTGAGTCACTTTAAGGCCAGATATGCATTAAATCACGTCGAGCAATGCTTGATGAAGTCGATTTTATAGAATATGCCTCAGAAATTGAAAGGCTAAGAACTTTATCCTCCCTTATGTGGTGTAACAAAAAAAAAAAACTCTCGCCCGCTATGCAATCACGTTACTGCTAAAATTTGGTAGCCGATACGGCAATTTGTATAAACTATATACTGTTATCCTAAAAATGAGCTCTCACTGAATCTTAGCAAGAATCATCAGTTTATTAGATTGTTGTGTACAAAACATGTTAGTTGGGCTTTCGCTGTCGCATTGGACAGAATTGTCTGGAGGTGCGCTCAGAAAAAAAAATCCTTGTCCGGCGAAGTCTTTTTATTTATAGCATCTATAGCCACCCCAACACTTGTCTCATCTGTCGGTCCGTTGATCGTCAAGTGACTCGAGCGTACATCTTTAAAGCTGACATTTTTACTATAGGAAGTAGGAATAGCCAAGTGAGTCTTCCTCGCTCTAGAAGCTCGTTGAACATCAAATCTTTTTTGTTTCGTTTTGAGTGTTCTCTTAAGACCACGCTTAGATTTCAATATGGCTGATAATTCATCTTTGAGCGATGCATGTGATCTGTTATGGGCACTTGTACAGCCCAATACACGTGTTTTGGCCTTGGCAATATCGACTGTAGAGCAGGCCCTTCGTCTTTAGGCAATCCTCTCGGGGAGACTTAACCCCCTACGTAGGCGACGACGTAAAATTAACGCGTGCCGTCAAGTGAAATGAATCAATAGAATCACCAGGTCTATTAAAATTTGAGCGTGATTTCAAGGAAACACTCAAAACGATAGGCATGATATATCTGATGAAACCAGCCAAGAACAATCGAATATACAACACTGCCGATCTAGTGATTCATTTCGCTTGACGGCACGTGTAAATTTTACATCGCTCCTTACTCTATGTAAAGGTTGGGTTCCTCCCGAGAGAATTCGTTGAAGACGAAGGGCTTGCCCAGCTGACAAGGCTGCTAAGGTTGAAATACGTGTGTCGGTCGGTACAAGCGCCCATAGCAGACCACATGCATGGCTCAAAAAAGATTTATCAAACAAGTTAATTCTTTCCTTGTGACTTTTCGTGAAAAAGTCAATCATTGGGTCAAATCCTGTGGTGCGCTAGTCATCCCGAAGAGTCCGGTCGGTAACGGTTCTCGAGCATTGGTTGCGTTGAAAGCATAACGTGTTCAGCCCACATTATCTTCGATAGCTTGACGAGTAGAACTGCATTCTTGATTTTCGATCGTCGGCGTAGGTCAGTAATCCGGATCCTTTCTCTCATTTGCGAGATACGGGATAAATCAGCATCTACTTTCGACGACACGTTCAATAGCTTAAGCTATTTTTCGTCTGTTTACGTAACCACCAAATTCCTGCCGCATATGTTGAGGCAAAGTTAATCGTCGGGAAAAAAATGACACGAATCGGATATTCGTTGTTTCCTTCAATATAACTCGATATTTTTGAACGACACCCAGAGATGTTCCTTCTCTCCTGCTCAGCTACGAACTAAGTTTCTCATTATATTGGCTTCTCGATCCACATAGGTGTAAGAAGCATTCCCTGATGTTCATTAGGTTGAGTGTGAGTGGAACAATCAGTACAAACCTGTCCCTGGTGAACATCATTTTCGTGAATTTAAAAGAGACCAATCCTTCTACATGAGCTATCTAAATCGGTCAACATTCATTTCTCATGGCTGACGCTTGGTGTTATAACAGCGATGTCATTAGCAGAGCGAAAATGGTGTGATTGTCGATCGTCAGAACTCGCTCCCATAATGCCCCTTCTAGAGTTTGTATGATGTTTTGGCCTCGCCAAACTTCTCTTTTGGTGTTGATAATATTGCCGTTACAGAACGGTGATATTTTGGCTGTGCAGACTCTCTACACGTCACGAAGATTCCCCACGTACTGAGTAAGGATACCTAGGCTGTCCGGAGTTTCTGTGATTGCCACTGTTTCAAGTGCTTCATATTCCTTCTTCAAACCGATGAAAGTGAGACAGAGCGGTTTCTTACACTCTCACAAACTTCAGTAATTCGTATTGCCATGAACATGGTCTACAAAACTGAATCATTTTTGAAACTGTGCGTATTCACATGGCTGTCCCTCGTCCAGTGTTTTGTCAATCCTTTTTAAGATGACACAAGAGTGCAAAAATTTAGGGCTCATAGAGTTGACACGAACGAGGAATTTATAGATTTTATAGAATTTATAGAAGAGCAAGCAGATTAGCCGATAGTTGCAATTGTCATGAAGATCTCCCTTTCTGAAAAATTACACGCTCTCGCTGACTTTCCGTTGCTACGAAGCTTGCATTCTGGCGGACAAGGTGTAAAGAGTTGAGCTAGTGTATTGCTGAAAACCGGCGGAAGGTTCTTCCGTCGTTCCCACCTTATCCTATTTGTACATATCAAATCGGATTTGGGAAGGAAGAAGAGAGCAAATCCATTCTCTTCTATTTTATGCATCGCTGTGAAGACGTGGTATTGTCACTTGCAATATTAGCTGCTGCTATGCGATAAAATATGTTCTTACTACTTGTATTTGCAACCACTAATACAGCGTAGATGTCTCATGCTAGAATCGGATTACATTCTGTTTTCAAGACAGACACTCTACCTTAAAGCCATTGAATACTTGTTTTCGTTCTCGATATCAAACTAGAATCAAAGCTTAAGCAATCCAGCTACTTTCTTCGAATATAAAGTTAACATGAGACTTGTTCGTGTTTCCTTGACAATTTTCACGTTCTATTTAGCCAGTGTCTCAGCGTCTTCGTCTTCTTCAGAGCCAGATCAACTTGAGTTGATTGTCGTTGTCACAATGATTGTTTCACTTGTAGTAGAGTAGCGCTCGATTAGAGTACAACCTTTCAGCGGCACCCTTCTATACAAGGGACATTGATGAGAGAAGAACACGTCAAATTTTAGCAGAATATCTCTGAAACAATCTTGATAATTCCTAAGACCGACTGTCTATTAACCTTGGCATGCTTCAATACAATTCGTGATTTTCTTCTTTGAGCCAAACATGAGGTGTTACATTGAACTTTTTTTGACAGGGGGCCTTTTGGCAGTTCGCCTTCTTCAGAGCCTGGAAAGGTCAAATTGTCCACAATCCAATAAGCCAAACACCTTCATTACTCCTTTGGAAAAAAATCACCAGACCTAGATTTCAATCGCATCAAGCACAAAATCAACTCTCAACATACTCACCGTCTTTTATATGTATTCCACCGAATGATTCAAGTGCAGACCACCGTAAGGAGATCACATAGGCTCATAATGCACCTCACCCATCAAAACACCTTACCTTACCCATCATATAAGACTGTTGTTTTGATGGGGTAAGGTGCAATACGAGCTTATGTGATCTCCTCTCAGTGGTCTCCACTTAAATCATTAGGTGGAATTCATATAAAAGACGGTTAGTAGGTTTAGAATTGATTTTGTGCTTGATGCGATTGAAATCTAGGTCTTATGATTTTTTTAAAGGAGCAATGAAGGTGTTTGGCTCATTGGATTGCGGACAATTTGACCTTTCCAGTCTCTGAAGAAGGCGAACTGCCGAAATGTCAGCTGTCAAGTTTATTGTAACACCTCGTGTTTGGCTTAAAGAAGACAATCTTGATAGTTAACAATGTTGAGTGATGTGTAAAACTTTGATGGCAGACGGGAATCCAACTGCATTTCACCTTTTCAGGGGCGCGTGCTAACCAATTGCATCACCGACGACTGTTTTGCCATCACCCTTTCTACGCAGCAGCACATGTTTCTGTCAACAACCAACCGTAAAGGGTTGGGCTGGGAGCCGTATCGGCGTTACTCTCACTTACGCTGACAGATATTAGATATATGTGATTAACAAAAAATCTTTCTAATTAAGCGCTTCAACAGCGGTATAATGGCGCCAGTAGTGCAAACTGGTTGGCACGCGCCCCTTTAAAGGGTGAAATGCTGCTTCAGTTACTGTCCGACGTCGAGTTCTTACATATCACTCAACAGTTTTGGGCATATTTGTGACATCATACCGCCTCTAAGCGGTTAAATAGAAACAATTCTGTTGACTCGCTACTTTTCCCTTACCCGCGCCCACTTTTCACTTTTTGGAAAAACGCGTTTTCTGCTCTTTCTAGAGCTCAAGTAGTCATTTATAGCTCAAATTTCGATAAACCGATACTGTGCATTATTTTTGAGGTCTTTTTCAATGTGCTGTAGCTGCAAAAGTAAACGTTGTCCAGAAGAATATTTTGAGCCTTTTATAAGGTCTGTTATGGCAGTTCTAAGGCAAGACGTACGTTTCTCAAAAAAGAACATGTTTCATACTCGGGTATTCTTCGCTGGACGTAGCTTTTCCTTTAAGCTTTGTGTAATCATTCGATAGCTTAAGTCTCATAATGCCACTGATATACTTGATTTCTATGAATGACTTTTTAGTGCGCTGTAGCAATTGAAGAATATTGGGTTTTACAGACGGCTCACATTTATTGTCGGTTATAGAGGGACGTGGGTGAATGTGTATCGATCGCACAGCGCGATTTACACAAGGCGTAGAATTTTCGTTATCAGATTGAAAGTTTTTTCTCCGCTCTAGAAAAAAGCTCTCAATAAAGCTTACCACTGTGATACTCCAAGATTCCCTCTATATGTCATATTCTTTTTGTGCGTACGCTTGAGATTAGGCTCAAGCTTGCGTAACCTTACAGAACGATATAGCAAAGCTGTTTTTACAACTATAATGCAAAAACCTACTCTGGAAGAAGAAGAATAAAACTTTGAAATAAATATGAAAAATATGCGCGAAAACACGCCGAATGTGAAATTAATTTAAGTTTCACTGCTACAGTGCATTTATAAGGAAATTATTAGAAATAAAGTGAAGCATTGGAATGGTCGAGATTTAAGCTACCGAATGGCTACTAAACTACTAGGAGAAGCTGAAAACGCGCTTTCCTCCAATGGGTTGAAAATGTGTACAGAAGAGGGGTGAGGTCCTGATTTCGTGTCATCTCAATAGTCTACGGAAGTATGTGAAGGCACTTTTTGTATACAACTGTTTCATTATATATCCATCATAATACATGGAAGTGATATAATAATCAATTGTCAGTCACTAATCTTACCGGTCTTGTCGATACGTAGTAGACGAGATTACTTTTTCTCTAAGATTTTTATAATAAAGTATTCAAAGAATTCCTTCTCTGAGGACCTACCTTTTTGAGGGATCCCGCCCGATTAGTCGCGAAGGCACGTGACGCTACTTCAGGCGGTGGATAGGGGAATAAACGCGAACCAAAAGCGACCGTGTGCTTTCCAGAGACGCAGGTGGATTCAGGGAATGAGCTCCCTGCTTCTACAGCGCCTACTTGACAATACTCCATTTTTACGAGTCAAGTCGGCCAAAGGCCTGAAACCAAGCGGCTGGGAAGTAATGGGACGCGCTCAGGAGTCGCCTCCAACAAATATAGCTCCTCCCGCTCCTCCGAGAGAGACTGGCAAGCTACTCCTGAGTACCCAGACCCCACGTTTAGAGCCTGGCAACTATACGTTGAGTATGAAAATGCCAAAAACACTAACAATTATGGGCCTCATTCACCTGACCCCGAAAGAGCCCCTGATACGGCAGCGCCAGGTTGGACGAGTACGGAGAGGCTGCTGACATCTCAGGGCCAAACTAGGCTGCCAGATCGAAACGGACTAAGATGACGATCTGTACCTACAATGAAAGAACTCTTGCTCACGAATCCGCTGCAGAAGATTTATTGATTGGAGCAAGAAGGATAAGGTACGACGTCATTGGCTGGCTGAGACGAGAAGGCGCCATCCTTTTCACGTTGTTTATGACACCGGAGAAGAACTGTTCCTTGGAACATGCGATAGCAGAGGTGTCGGCGGCGTTGGCGTCCTCGTCAAATCGAATTTGACCGTGAACATTGATTCGTTCGTACAACTAACAACCCGTATCGGACGATTACGGTTGAAACGATGTGGTTCTATGCCAGCTTTGACTATCTTTGTTGCTTACGCACCAACATCAAGCTATGACGAAGACGAAGTCGAAGTGTTCTATATGGACCTCGAAAAATTTTTCAGAGAAGATCATACATTCTTCAAGGTCATTGTCGGAGATTTTGATGCAAAAATTGGACATAGAAGAACGTCTTAAAAACGTCACATTAGACCCACGGACTAGAATAGATCAAACAGGGTGAGAGGCTACCTGAGTTTATAATGACGACTCAAACCATCCATGGTAACTCACAATTCCAAAAGGCTCACTCTTGCGATGGACGTGGGAGTCCCCCAATGGAGAGTACTATAACGAAATAGATCACATCATAGTAAATCGAAGGTTTTGCCTGACCGATGTCGCTGTTGTTCCTAAGTTCTACGCGGGATCAGACCATCGCCTCCTTCGCGCAACGTTCCGTTTTTCGCGGAGAGGAGAGAAGCTCGCTAAGTTCAAACAACGAAGTCCCAGAACTACGATAGACTTGGATGTATTCAAATCGCTAGTCGGCTCTTAGAAGATACCGTTGTCGACAACATCGAGGAAGAATACGACCGGCTCGTTGAATATCTTCACGTTAGAGCTATGAAAGCTGAGAGTATCAAGGTCACGAAGAGACGCTTGCTCAACGTCAACGTGTGGAATCGCACGAGCTACAGGTGATCGAAATCTTACGTCCGAACATGCGAAACGCTGCAAAGAAGCGACAAAAGAAGATCTTAAAGAGAGACGAGCAGCAGTTATGGCAGAAGTTGCAGAAGCTGGGAAGAGCATTCGCAAAGCCCAGCGAGGCTTCTCCGATTATAAGACCAAGATGATTGCACTTCCATGCCCCGATGGGACACTTACAGCTTCCAGAAGGGCTATTGAGAAAATCATCCACCAATACTACTCGGATCTCTTCGCTAGCCATGTCCTCTTACCGTCATATAAATTGAAAGAGGATGAATATGTCGTTCCACCGGTCCTCCTTTCCGAAATCCGCCATGCTTTATCGTCGGTGAAGAACACAAAAACACCCGGTCCAGACAGGATTAGACCAGAACATCTGAAGAATCTGCCGCCAGTTCTCATCAACACCCTGGCTCGGCTCTTCACTCGCTACCTGTCAGAACGCAAGGTCCCTATTCAATGGAAAACCAGCAAGACCGTATTGTTGTTCAAAAGGTAGACCGTCACGACATAGGCAGTTATCGCCCAATCTGCTTGCTGTCCGTTGTCTATAAACTCTTTACCCGAGTCATCCTGAACAGGATTGACAGAACACTGGACGAAGGACAGCCATGCGAACAAGCAGGGTTTGAAGATGATTTAGTACCATAGACCACATCCACACGATTACAAGACTTATTGAAGTTTCATGAGAGTGCAAAGCCACTCTGCCGCACTTTCATCGATCTGAACAAAGCCTTTGATTCAGTGGAAACAAAGGCGGCTATAGAGGCTCTAGATAACCAGGGCGTCCCTACTCGGTGCATAATGATCCTTCGAGAGCTTTCCATAAAATTTCACGACCGAAGTGTCTCCATTCTACAACAATATCACCAGTTGACGTAAGAAGAGGGGTTCGACAAGGCGATATAATTTCGCGAAAACTATTCACTGCCACCCTACAAAACGTCATGCGAACATTAGAATGGGGCGATATGGGAGTGAAAATTGGTCAACAATTGAACCATCTCCGCTTTGCTGACGATATCGTTCTCATAACACCAAACATCAGCCAAGCGGAACGAATGTTGACCGTTTTCGATAACGCCTGTGGAAAGATAGGTTTTCAACTAAATCTAACGAAAACGATGTTCATGAGGAACGGATGGGTTTTGAATGCCCTATTCACGCTCAACGGAATGACAATCTCTGAATGCTCCGGTTACGTCTATCTATGTCGTTGAATCAACATGATGAACGACCTAGCTCCAGAGTTGGGCAGGAGGAAACGAGCGGCTGCCGAAGATGTAGTGAAGAGGAAAAAGATCAACCGACTCCGTGCCCACCTTTTCGACTCGACGATTATCCCTGCCCTATGCAGTATCCTAGCGTATGCGGCAGAAACCTGATCGCTACGTAAGCAGGATGAAAGATCACTTGGCGTTATCGAACGCGCAGTCAAAGGTCGATGCTAGAAGTATTCCGTATCTCGCCAGTGAGCCAAAGGACCCGAAGTTCTAACCTACGTCAACGATCGATAATCAGAGACGCCGTTCTGCACGCCAGTATATCGAAAATGAGGTGGGCCGGACACGTGATACGCTTCAACGACAACCGATAGACGAGAGCCGTTACCGACTGGATTACTCGGGACATCAAGCGCTCTACAGGAAGTCCAACTACAGCACGCGCCCCTGGCCTTGAATAGGGTGAAATGTGGGTTTGAATCCTAGCTGACGCGAAAGATTTTGCACACCACTCTACATCACTGAGACCTTTTTATTATTACTCGATATTCAAGATATTATTATTTTTCATATTGATATTATCACTTGTCAGCTTCCGTACGACTGAAATGCGCGTAAATTGAGCGACACAAGTAAAACTACCACCTCTCCCTGTCATGCACATGAGTAGCTTTGTGAGTTCTCGTTGTACTGATTAACCGGTTGAGGAACAGAGGACCCAATAGGCGTGTCTGGCCCTACCCCTGGCCCCGCCCCCACCAATCACTTCCGTCCTTTGATAGCTGGTCGCGATAGTGATTGTGATGATAGTGGTAGTGATAGTGACAATAGTGATAGCGACCATAGTGATAGTGGCGGTAGTGATCATAGTGATAATGATGATAGTGACAGTGATCATATTGATAGTGATGAAAATGATAGTGATCATACTGATAGTGGCGATAGTGATCATGCTGATAGTGACCATACTAGTGATGATAGTGATAGTGATCATACTGATAGTCGATAGTGATAGTGGTCATATTGGTAGTGGCGACAGTGATAGTGACCATAGTGATAGTGGCGGCAGTGACAGTGATGATAGTGATCATAGTGCTCGTGAAGGCAGTGATAGTGATTATAGTGATCATAGTGATAGTGGCGGTGGTGATAGTGATGATAGTGATAGTGGCAGTGATAGTAATAATGAGAGCTATAATTGTTATTATCATTATCATTATCGTCATCATAACTGTTGTTATCGTTATCACTATCGTCATTACCTATATCATTATCATTACCATCTTATCAGAGTCATTATGATAATGATAATGATAACTGATATATTATCACTATCGCTATCACTATCATCACTATCACTACCGCCACTATCAGTGCCGCCACTATCACTATGGTCACTATGATCACTATCACTACCGCGACTATCACTATGATCACTGTCATCACTGTCACTAACATCACTACCACTATCATCCCAATCTCTATCGCGATCATCTATCAAAGGACGGACATGATTGATGAGGGCGGGACCAGGGGTGGGACCAGACAAGCTTGATGGGTGCTCTGGTCCTCAACCAGTTAAGTGTGCATTTATTTAAGGCGACGGCTAACCAATGTCGCTTTTAGTTGGCGTTTGATCCCTCTACCCGCCACGTGAAGACACGATATTTTCCCCAGCGATTAACCGACAAAGGTCCTTCTATGAGGAAGATTCGTGGAGTGTTATTATAAATGAAATAATTGAAAAAGTGATGAAATATTATTTATAGTGTTCTTGGATTCTGACCACTTGACTATCTTTTCATTTATGTTTTACCCACATCACCTTTGCTGAAGATTTTCTCAAACTGCCAGTATTAAGAAGTGTAACTTGTAAATTCGAAAGTTTACAAAAAAGTAAATGCGTAAATTCGGTGGAGCTTCACGATCTGTCTGTTGGCTACGCTTTTTTTCAGAAAGATAGAAAGAAGGTTTTACGAAAAGTGTGATGCTCTTAATGCCTTTTAAGAAATCGACTTCACTCGGTAGTTTTGACTCACAATGGGAAGAAATAGAAAATTTTTAATTCACGTTTGAATTCGTGTAAAGTTGATCTTGAATTCTTAAGAGAGTTGAGTGGTGAGCAAAGACACGACCTCAGGCGGGAATCGAGCCCACGTTTCTTCCTATCCGGGGACGCGTGCTTTCCCATTACACACTGAGGCACATTTGCCCGACCACTCATTCTTCAACATCTCAATGTTAGCTATCAGCCACCAACCTTTGACAGGTTTGGTCGGGTATGCGATTTCGCTTTATGAACCCAGTTGAGCTGACAGCTATTCTAGTTACTATTACTCGAAATTGATAGTATTGTTGATATGTTGATGATGAATGTTGAAGAATGAATGGTCGGGCAAATGTGCCTCAGTGGGGTAGTGGTAGAGCACTCGTTTCCGGATGGGATAAAACGTGGGTTCGATTCCCGCCTGAGACCGTGTTTTTGCTCACCACACAATTCCCTTAGGAATATAGAAAACATCATAACAGTGCGAAATGCATTAAAAATACTATCAATTTCGAGTGTTAATTTCAAACAAAAAGCTTCACAGCGCTATAGTAACGGCAAAGAAAATGCTTTACACCTTCGGAGTGCTTTGTGTGCCACGCTATCGCTTATTCTTGGCTTTTGAGTGGAATTATAAAAGTCAATCGATAGCTTGAAAAATGACGATTTCAATAGATAATCTGGTTTTTTGAAAAAAATTCTAATACGCTCTAACAACGGAAAAAAATCAAGTTTCACACTCTGAGTGGTCAGCACGTCGCTTGAACATCGCAACGTGTTTATTCGTGCTTGTATAGTGAAGTTCATACGTTGGAGATATTATATGATCAGGAAAACTAAAATGTCTTTCATAAAAATTTTTCTTAGCAAAATAAAACGCCCACGTGTCCTAAAAATTTCTACTTTCGATACGGAGGCCACATCAGTGGAAAAACATTTCCATTTTTTTGACGATTTTGTAAAGATGCTATTAGAATATTTTCTACATTTTCTCTAATGTGTGACTTTTCGAGGAAGCACATTTGTGTGACTCTAGCACGTATTCGGGCTAAGTCTTAATAGAGCTCACATTCATCAATTTGTGGTAATCTTCTTTGAAGAAGTTACATATTTCTAATCCGTATTTTTCAGGCCTTTCACTGTTATTGTTAATCATTTGTTTAAAATACTTATCTAACAGCTAATAAATGATATAATCAACAGCATTAAATAACAATTCATCACAAAAGTCAGTATCGGTCAATAATTTACCCGCGTTTCATTAGATTCTTTCTCTTACATTCAACAATTATTGCGTTTTGAAACAATAAACAATCATCAGATCCCGGATAATCATTTCCTACTTCATTATTGCCTGCAGTAATATACAGCATGATATCCTCTTGTGCATCAACTACAGATATTTGATAATTGAACGAATTAGTGACATAATTTTAATTAAAGTGAGAATTATTTGCAGGCACTCTGCAGTATCGTTTTTGAAGAGCTATTTATTGTTATCCAACTCTCAGTCACTATGATAACTTTTGGCTACTGCATGTAGTAGAATATATCAA
This sequence comes from Parelaphostrongylus tenuis, assembly GCA_019055375.1. Lineage (NCBI taxonomy): Eukaryota > Metazoa > Nematoda > Chromadorea > Rhabditida > Metastrongylidae > Parelaphostrongylus > Parelaphostrongylus tenuis. The sequence goes on along the minus strand of JAHQIW010006775.1, from coordinate 63,403 downwards.
AACTAATAGACTTATATCGTAATATCTTTGTACAACTTATTACAATTGACAAAATCGCAGCAACCGTATAACTGCGTAGAGAAAGAGAACTTTCTATTCACATATAATAGTTATACTTCCACCAAAAGTATACGGGAGTGTAGAGTATATTGTAAAGTACCGGATATTACAACGAACCCAGAATTGTTCCCAAAACAAAGAAAAAATCCCTAGTTAAATTACAAATCGCACACCGGCTGAGATTCGCAATCCGCACGGGAATTTCACCTGTGATCCAGAATGGTTGACCGAACCACAATGTTGTGCAGTGACTACATATACCCTGCTTCACAAGAAAAACCGTTGGTTCAATTCCTACCCAGTCTTGTCACCTATCCAAAGTCGGCAAATTCATATTAGCTTTATTTGGATAAAGGCACTAACCTAGCACATCGGTACGCTTGTGGGAGTCGTTGTATAGGTCAGATGCTCTCAATTATATCAACAATACTATGGTGAGACGAATGCATAGCGTGTCCTTAAGAGATTGATGAGCACCAACCCTCTACGGTTTTATTATTTAGCGCTTGCTTCATATTAATCTGTCATATGTCATTACAGTTGGGTCGACTTCGTGCTGTTCATCCTCATTGGGATGAAATTTGCGGACAACTGCTCAATGGTGCTTATTATAGACTACTAGATAGGTGAGGTCGAAAAGTTGTATCAGTTTCGATATCGTGAAGTACAAGTCTTTTGTTAAGATCAGACAAATTGTTGATGACTCTACAACGTCAAGTGCCAGCGAATCCGAAACTTCATTATCCAACTACCGTGCTCACTAGCATTCAAGTGCATGTCCTTAATCCGATCGATATCATGCGAGCCGTTCTGGATGAAGGTAATCCAGTAATATTAGATTAGACATAATCAGTAAAATATTTATTTTGAAATCTCAGCAAGAGCACAAATGTGCGGGCGAGAAAGAAGTTTCTTCGAAAAAAGCTTCGACAGAGGAAAAGAAATATGCATAAATTCTATTAGCATTATGTGGAATTTGATAAAATTTCCTTATAACAAGTTTTTGTATTCTAAATTGATTTCAAAGATTTGTATTAATCTGAATAATGTTGAGCTTAGGTGTGTGCTGTTTCCCATACGGGGCGATCCTTGACAAGACAAACGCACTACTGGATCAGATTGAGCTCATGCTGCATGGTGGAGAACAGGTTAGTTTTATTCAACGTATTTGGTCTCTTTTGAGATTTCAGTTATCAACTATTTGGCTTCCTTCTACTGTGCAATTACACTTTTATGTTATTGTTTTTTCTTTCTGCTCAAGTACTCTCATTGAAATGCCAACTTTATTTCTTTTATTTTTCGTTCTACTTATCAAAATATCTGTCTATTCTCATTTCAAGGACAACGTGAAATGGGAACCCGTTGCTCTTCTTGCTAAAAGGGCTTCACTCCACTATCGTACATATCTGGAACGAATCATGGAAGAAAGGTACGCCGTATCTAAAGGATCTAGTCACTAGGTTGACGATGTAAAACTAAAATATGGTCAAATCTACAGACTTTTATTTTTTGCGAGCCATGTTATAATTCATTTTTTTAGCGAAAGATGAAGAACCTTTCTTGAAAAAAAAAGCAGTAATATATGACTATTGGTATAAAGCTTCTCTTATCATCAGACTTTGATCTGGTACAATTTTTTGTCTACTCCGGCGTAAAGGTGTTCATCTCATTGAACTACTATACTTACAAGAATTTTATATTTTATCGCTTCTATAGCAGTGTTATGATGTTGTAATTATGATTATATATCCAAGGATTCTAAGTGATATGTAAAACTTACAACCTTAAACAAAATTGCATTCGCGTTTGACCTTCAACGGGATCGTGGTGTCATCACTACGCCACCAAGACCACCGCTCTTTTACCACCCTTTTTCGTTATAAGGCATCATAGCTGTCAGCAACCAACCGCTACGGGTTTGTTTTGGTAAGCACATATAGGCATTGAACCCGGCTAATCTGACAACTTTCTTTGTTACTTTATTTGACCCCTGTCACAGCTTTTTTCTGTTGTGTGCGTTTTCAGTACTTCTAGCATTTAGCTTTATCAAATTATCATCTTCTTGATCGTCGTAAAATACTGGTGAGCCCATTCCCTTGCAATCACAAAGATGACCTGACTATGGCGTTTCATAGAGCGTTCGTTATTGACAGCCGGAGAGTGTTAGGGGTGTAGATCAGCTCCGCGCCACAACGAGCATCACAACCAATCGGCCAGGGCCTCCCCAAAATGACACTTACTGGGCATATATCTATTCTACAAGAAAATTTTGATTTATCGCTAATCTAGCAGTTTTGTTGTGTCAAAATCTTATAAACAAAAATGTACAGTGGTAAACAAATTTTTTGGCCCAGACGAGAGATAAATCTTGCTTTCACCTATGCGGGCGCCCGTGCTACCACTACATCACCGAGGTTACTGCTCTGCTACCAATTTTCAATATTCCCCGTTATGGATCTGAGGTCGAAAGTTTTGCATATCACTTAACACCGTTGAATATATTATATTAACAGCTAGCGTAATTGCCATTGATTCCAGTTGTCTTCATTCCTCTAAACATTTCTGTGCAATCAGCAGCGGTTCCACACCTTAAAGTGAATTCAAAAGATGAGCTACATTGATAGAAGAAATATAGGTTATCAAATGCAGTTTATGAAGGAACCAGTGTGAGAAAGTGTCACTAGATTTGCCAGATCTATAGTCATTTGATTCTAATGCTGTTCATCCTACTACCATTACCAAAACACAATTTTTCATATGAACTGATTAGCAGCCAATATAGACTAGTTTCCAAGTTGCTTATGTTCCATGTCCCATTGTCCTTCTATGGCTGGACGAATGATTTAAGCTTACACCAGCAGTGTTTATTCGTCGCTGTCACGTACATGGATAGTTTAATGAAATCAATCTCTTTTAAATGTACCATTCGTTAATTTTTCGGTTATACCAATTCCAGTCTACCCAAAAATGTCCTAGGAGACACGAATGAATATTTTACGGTAACCTAAATACGGTAAGTGTCGGAAAGGTTGAACCGATCTGTCCCGGAGTTTTTCCCTCCATGCCTCTCAATTAATGCTAATCAATAACCTTATCACACCAATCTTAGTTTTTTTAGTACTTTTCCGTTATCCGCCCCAGTTTCAACGCTCACAAAAAAGTCATTTTCCGATGGTTCTCAGAGTCTGAATAATCATTCGTTAGTTTAGATCTCAAAAAGTTGACAGCGTACTTCATTTCCAAATGGGCCTTCTTAATGCGCTTGAACAGCAAAAATAATAGTATGGTTTCCATCGTAACATTTCTCGCAAAACAAAGTTTCTCCTTCAGACTCTCAGCAAACGTTCGATAGCTCAAATCTTGTAAATTCCAATGATATATTTGATTTTTGAAGAAACTTCTTGGTGCGCTGTAACAATCAAAAGAGGATTGGCTTTCGCAAATTTTACACCGAAAAAAAAAACGATGGTTTAGCAACCCGGTTACGAAGTCCTTATCCACATACCGGCAAAACACTGTGATTTGATGTCAGTGTTGCGCTGAGCGAAACTCAGCGTTTTTTTAAGCCGCTACAGGGCTTTAGAAAGTCCTTGTCAAAAACCAAAAACCACCGTTTGAAATGATGGAATTCAAGCTATCGAATGGTTACTGAAAGTTCAAAGGAAAAGCTTTGTTCAGTGAAAAATGTTTGAGTGTGAAACATAATTTCATTTTCGCTATCAAAACGCAAAAGTAGGGCTATCTTGAAAACAAAATACGCAATTGAAACATTTGAGATTTGTGGTCTTTAAAAATTGTCATGACTTGAGAAAAATACCAAAAGGTGCGTTTTTCTCAAGGAATCGAGCAAAGGTACAGATAACGAAAAGGATCTAAATTTCTGAAATCCTATATCTTGTTTGTTACAGCGCGCCAAAAAGTCCTTTTTAAAAACTAAATATATAATTAGAATTCACGAGATTCAATCTATAGAATAGTTGCTAAAAGTTATAAGAAAAACTTTGTTTAGAAATGTTTCAATAAGAAACACAATTTTATTTTGCTGGTCATAGCGCAACAAAAAAGCCGTTTCGATGACAAAACACATTTTCAAATTTTTTGAGAATTGAGCTATCGGATGACTACTCAAGCTTCATAAGCTACTAAAAAATGAGTTTTTCACGAGCTCTGGAACGGGGGGCGGATAACGGGAATGGCCCGTTTATTCTCTGTAATTCGATGACATGTTATGTTCTGTAAAATTTGGAATGAGCCTTTCAGGCTAGGTGAAGGCCTACGATTAAAGGCTGCTCAACGAATTCTGCGACTAGATTCCTTCCTTGTCGAAAGTACGGTGACAAAGCTCGAAAAGGACACGAGTAAGGTTAGCTAAACTACAAACATTGAAAGCTATTATATAATGGGAACTGAATGTGTTTCTACAATGGTCACTTTTCATTTCACGTCTAGCTTATTATTGACAAACATTTCGAATATTACTAAGGCTGAGCAAAATTTTCTAGAAAATTCTTTTAGTCTCGTTTTTATGTGAAATTTATTAACAAAAACAGCACTAACTATTTTTCAATATATAGACCACACTTTACTACTTCCCCCATTTTTGTGCGAGATTCCGGACCTGCTTGAAATATCATTCCGGCTCCTTTGGATCTAAAAACTCTTGACAAGCTTCTTCAACTTCATTAAATGATGCAGATTATATACATATTTATTTACATATATACGTATATATGCGTATATATATAAGTGTATATTATACATATATATATATATATATATGCAAGTGTATACATATACATATCTATCTATAAAAAGTGGCACAAAAAAATCAATACTTTTTGAAAAATTCCTAGGACTTTTTGCACAAAATAGTTATGAGAAGAATTTGAATGTACCACTAAAAAAAAGAAAAGCCTCAGTGTTGTTCTGTAAAGCGATCGAAATACAGTTAACAGCACTTATTATTATAATATGTGAATAAGTAAGAAATATGAACACGGATAAGATAAATTAACTTTGCTATTCCATTCAAAATATACTTCTTTAACGACATGATTGAGCGTTAAGGGATTTGAAGTGATATCTTTTGATTAATGATGTGTTCACAATTAATTTAGGCTCGTGACGAGCTCAAATGGGAATTGGAACAGTTACAACAGGCAGAACGCCCAACTAAGAAAGGACAATCGACAATTGAAAGCTGATCACATGCGTTTGGAAACACGAGTCGAAGTGCTTGAGCAGAAATTTTAAAACTTTGGCTCGGTTGCTCGGATAGTGGGACAGCATTAGCCTGGCCGACTATGAGTTCGAGCTTGTCTCTAGCTAAAACTTTTGTGATGCTATGTTTTGGAATGGATGAAGACTAATCAGAAACATCGGTTCACCAAAGTGACTCACAAACGCCTCTTATTTTTCTTGAACGAAATATTACGTCGTTCCATAGACTTCGACATTGAAGCAATAAACACTACATTTATTACCCAGATGTAACTAAAATTGCATGAGTTTGGTATCGTTCAATTACACATTATCTTACGAATATTTTGGTAAACAATTTGCTTGTACTCCCTTCAAGATGGAGCTGATGTGGTAACAAATTCGCTTGTTTCTCATTCGCGAACGACGTATAGGGGAAATGCTAGTGAAACGGCGCGCAAGATCAATGGAGCTTTTTGTGGATTCGAGCACGACTGATTGCCCAGTGTGTTCTCTCCAGCGGTGAACTTTGCAAATCACTTTTTAGCCGTCATTTTAGCAACCGTATCATCGCCCCAAGCTCCACTAGTCTTGCGCACTGCTTCACTAGCATTTTCCCCACACAAGCCATTCGTGCAAAAGTAGCAAGCGAATTTGCTCTCAAGACAGCTCCACTTGAGGCAAGTATAGGCATGTTGTATACCAAAATGTTTGTATGAAAATGCACTATCGGACGATAATACAGTAACGCAACTTTAATTTCTTCTGGCTAGTAAATTTGATTGATTGTTGTCGTGCCAAATCTTATGGTACAACCAAATATCTGTGTTAGCTGAATGATAAGTTCTGTAAATAAACTATGTTGCTGATAGTCCGATGGCTTAATTCATCGTTAATCAGTGCGAAATTGTTTACACCAGGCAAATTATGGTACGCGGTATGTGCTACCATAATATCTGTCCATATTCTGAATATATCAAGCATTGTTGTAGAAATCACATTTGTATGGAATCGCGTCCTTTATACACTCGATTCTTTTCGCAAAAAGATTGAAAACATCTAAGTTGGCCAATTAACACTTAGAACATACAGACCATGAAATATAGACCTAAACCTTGGAGCTAGAATGGTTTTTTTTTTTAAGAAATCGTTAATCAGTGAAGTAGGTTCTAGTGAAGCTGATTTTTGTCAATCGCTACGCAAAACAGCGTGCTATAAACTGACCAGATATAATTCTCGTAAACTTCTGATGAGAGACCCTCAGTGGCGCTCAAACTCGACGATTGAGTTAGTTGCTTCATTACCTTTTCATCTTTATCGTTTTCCTTCATGGATTATCACTTTAACGTTGAGAAAAAGATGTGTGGATACTGTCTACCATAGAGGCAAATATCATGGAAGTAATGCATATGATTATGCAACTGTAAGTCTATAAGTGTGATATATTCATTGTTTTAATGAAGATCTTCTCTAATTCGGAGATTCCTAGTGATTCATGGAAAACAGTGGAATTGTCTAGCGGCTAATTGAAGAAATTACGTTTACCCTGCTGTCATGAATCATGCGATCCATAACAAAACATCCACCGAGTTGATTAGCTTTCCTGATTTTCAGATTAGATTCATCCATTCCACATATGTCCAATTGTGTCAGAATTTTTTTTATTTATGTTACATGTCCTGTCATCACAACTTACTTTGCAAATCCCAACACTGCTTACCTTCGATTCGTTCCGTCACAATCATCCCCTACGAAGGTCTTTGAACATTTGACATGATATTTCGGTTACTGCTTGGAAATTTCATTTTTTCTATGAATGTTGGAAGACTCTGATCAAACCCATTCCCCTTGCAGTCTCAAAGAGAACCAAGCTGAGACGTTCTTCGACTGATTGCAGGAGAATGTTGAGGATGGAAATCGATCTAGTGCCTTGCTTATCACCTTATTTCCTGATGTATTGCATCACTAACGCTTCGCCTCCTCGCCCCGTTGTGTCGGAATAATGTCTTTGAACCCTTTTCATCGCATATATAATTTTAAAAATCTACAATGCTTACATTTAAGCGCTAATTGTTACTCAATAGACGAATTTTGAAGATTGTCATTCATTTCACATTTTCCTTGCTGAATTATTATGTAGCTATCCTCGCTTATCCTTTTGTCGCATTGACGTATCGCAAGAAGCTTTCTTATCTGATTTCTTACCTTCTCATACCTGTGACATCATTTCCCTTTGATTAGATTTATCATTAGTCTTTTGATATTGTATTTTTTTACGTTTCTCTTTTCGTTTTTCTTTTGAATCGCTCAATTGCTACATGCTCATAGCAGTTATGATTTGAGTTATACACTGTGAACGGATTATACGTTGTCACTATGAACGATGATAAAATACAAAACATTTAGTGTCCATCAACACTGAGTGGCGCACCTCGCTCTCGACTCAATTTGTAACGTAGTAGATGTGGTTTGAAGCTCATTTGATCGCAAAATGTATTTTGAAGGTCTATCAACGTATCACGTCAGTGCCTCGTTATCTCAGTAGACTATTAGCAGAAACCGTGCGAGCTGAACAAGTGAATAGAGCAAGACAGTGGATTGAACAACTTATCATCTCAGTAAAAAGTACTGGTTCACAGAACCGCACAAGCTGAGGTTGCCGATAGAGCAGAACATTGGATTGAACCAGCGGCTATGTATGCATTGTAGTAGACCTCAAACTGCTGCACTACACATGCCCCAAACATATTTTATTCAAGTTTGAACGATTTCTGTTTCTCAGTCCACTGTCAAGTTGATTGAGTTCGAAAAGCATTATTTCAAATATGTCATTAGTATAAGGCAAGAATTTTTTTTATTCAACCGCTTCATAGCGGTGGTACGATGTTACAAAATACCCGATAATATTGAGTGATGTGGGAAACCTGAAGAGGCAAGACTTGTAACGTCATACCAGCGCTAATAAATCTGTTTGAGAGAAAAAAAGAATGCTTGTCCTTAACATATATAATCAATATCTGCTTGCATAACTGGGCTCACTGTCGATATTGACTATTAGGGCAAACCGCTGACGGTAGGTTGCTAATAGATTGATGCGTTGTAGCGTTGAAAGAGTGGTGGAAAAAAGCGTCGATAGTGCAACGGATTAGAACCTGCGCCTCGGATAGTGTGAAATGTGGATTCGAGTCACGCTTCTCGCGAGAGTTGTGCACATCACTCATCATCACTGGATTTTTTTAAATAAGCATCAAGATAGCACTGAATGTACTGCTAGTCCAGGAAAATTCAGCAATGTCTCCTTTTTTTATCAACTGTTCCTCGAAAACATAGTGACTCATTTATTATACTCCTCCTCTCCCACCGTTCTGCTTGTTCTCTTTCTACTCAGTGGTCTTCCGCCACCCCATCGAGGCTGAAGGTCTCCTGATCGTAGAGCTGCCATGTCCAGTGAGTTTCATCGCGCACCAAAGGACCACTTAGGGTGTGAAGTCTCACTCTTGGACTCGAAAAAATATGTCACTAACGTCAAAGAAATAGAGATTCACAGCTAACAATTGTATTGTGGCTTGCCATACTTCTGCTCATAACTATAACTACGAATTCAAGATCATTGACCCAGCTGAAATACGTGGTTAGCTTCAGATCCCCATTATCATAGTGAGGGAGTTCTATCGGACTGGCACTTCTCCTGGTGTGGGTGATGCGTTTGGTGGTGGTCGTATCCTAATGAGATTTCCTGCTGCTATAGATGTCTCCATTCTTGTCGCTATTGTTTTCGCTACTCCTAAACACCGTTCTGGCGCGCATCTGTCCCTAATTTCTAATTACGATCTTCATTACAGTCGTTACCGCTGTCGTTCGTAAACATTTATTTGTAACTGCGGACAATTGTAATTACAGTATTCCACACCATCAGCATATTTTCGGCAGTACAAGGTCCACATATGGCTTGAGAGGCAGTAAAATTATACAGCTTTTTGTTCAGCAGTTTCTAATTGGAATTTTCGTTACTTGTAGTTCACTGACGTTCACCAAAGTCGAGTGTAAAGAATGCACATTCAAAAAAGAGTCGTTCGACCTCGAAGAATAGAAATTAGTTATCTAAAAAGCAAATAATTGTAGTATCTTTGGAAAATCTGCAGGCAACACAAAGATCTCTAGATGAATGGAGAGGTTAAATCACACAGTAACGTGTAATACTAACACTGATCTTTCAGCCGTTTTTAGGTGACTAACGGCCATTTCTCATTTGTTACATTATTTCAGAACTTGAGCCTCATAGAAAAAATATTTGCTCTATGACATTCTACACGATATCGTCTCAGTTTTGAATGAATGTAATTGGAACATTCCAATAATTTGGAGAAAGCTTGAGTTTCAAATTTTTTCAGCGTAGCAGCTGGGGCTACAAACATGAACGATGCATTTAGGAGCACCATGTAGACTTGTTGGACAAAATTATGCTTGTTCATTTGCCTTGGTGTTTGGAAATATAAACCGTGAAGCAATAAAGTGGCAGGAATATGTGTCATAGGCTCCGAATGAATAAGAGTTGTTTAACAAAAAAACTCTTATCCTGTAGACGAAGAATTGAAGATTTCATTTTTCGTGATCGAAATTTATAAACTCACTGCAGTTTGAGCTACGCCGATTCAAAGCTATAAGCTGCCACTGTTTCCGCACCGCATAACTTTATAAAGGAGGCATAGGAAGACAAACTATAATACTGTCTTGCAAAAATGAGACGCCTATGAGAGTTGTAAGTTATATATGTATATATATATATATATATATATATATATATATAGTATGTATATGCATATATATATTATTATATATAAAGTAAATAAATCAGTAAATATATATATATATATATATATACATTGAGAGAGAGAGAAATGAGCACTAAGCTAAAGTCTGACCTCAGACGAGAGCTGAGTCCGCGTCTCACCTCAACCTGGGAAGCCTTCTACCTCTACACTACCAAGGGCAGCGCTTTAGTGCTACTCTTTCTTCGATATATCGCTATCATAGCTATCAGCCACCAACGCTACCCCGTTATGGGTGAGCGCGGGTTCAACTCCCGCCTGAGGTTTAATTTTGCTTACCAATCAATTCTCTAAGGTGTATTTGAAACAATCATAACACCGCGAAACAACAATAAAAACCTAAAAAATTTTGCGATTATACATACATACATATACATGTACAAAAAATTTGTAAGAATAATATCTATATACATTTTTCCACACTTCATCAGATTTCCCATTTGAGTTTTTAAACTTTTACACCTTTAAATCTGACTTACCAAGTCAAAAAATAAAATTTCTTTATTTCCTAAACTGAGGCTGTAATCCTAAAGAATGGAGATGGCTGCCCAGGCTCTGAGTGAGAAAAGAAAACATGAAGATTACGCGGATCGAAGCGACCCATTCTTATTGAACATTAATACTTAGAGAAGTGATCAAAGAGGGTTTTTTGAACAATGGCTACACAACTTTTTGAGGAGTTAGAAGGTCTAAGAGTATAATTCGTTTTAGAGTGTCTCAGCAGAATTGAAAAATCAGAAGAGAGCTCAACAAGAATGTTCTTATGAATTGAACTAGCTTCAATCAAAGCGTTAATGTCAAATTTGATCCACCACTTTTCAGAAGAATACAAGTGATTTCGGACTACTTTGTGTCACTCAAAGAAAATAAATTTTGAATGAGAAACGGCCGCGTTTGCCGGTGTGTAGCTCAAGATTGAACAGCGAAGCAGAAATCTCCATCGAACAAAAGCTATGAAAACGTGAAACGATCTGTATGGAACATCTTAAATTCTAAACTTTCAAAGGTTCCGCTGAAAACATTGAGTGGTATGCATGCATTCGGCATCAATCGGGAGTTACGCGCGCTTGATTCTTACCGAAAACGACTGTTACAACTACACCATCTATGCCACCGCTTTTTTTCTTTGATATATCTTATCGTAGGTGTCAGTCCTGGACTAGTTCAATATATGCATATCCAACCGAATTCGTCAAAGGTTTGTTGATGACAGCGACGATAGGATATATTGAAGTAAGTGTGGTTGGTATCAGAGCGGTGGTATTGATAATATAACACACGTCCCTGGTTATGGGTGAAACGCGGGCTCTGCACCCGTGTGATGTCGAACGCCTTGTATACTGCTCACACTCTCAAATGTATATTTATAACATTATAACGCTGTCAAAAAACAATAAAAATAGGGGATTCAAATGAATTTTACATTTCAGAGGTGCATTAGCAATCTATGCAAACTTTGCACGGTAAGCCTTCACGTGGAGTATTTAGTGGGGGGCTCATTGAAGGCCCACAAATTCGTAGAAAAGTTGTTTTGTTCCTGATGCAATTAATATCAAAGTCTCATGGCTCTTTGCGTCGGGGCTATGGAGGTATTTGACTGTTTAGGCTGCAGACGACCAAATCTTTGCAAGCTCTGGAAAGGCGAAATCCTCCAAGAAACTACATGTTCAAACAAATTAGTGATATAAACAGCATTCATGTTCGATTCATGAAAAAGGGCTGGAAATTACTTGAAAAATTGTCCTGCCAAGTTCTGAATAGAACTTCGCTATAAATTCTATTATTTGTGACGAGCAAACCGAAAGACCATTTGTGTTTCACGGTAGCTTCAATCTTTTCACCTCTTTTCTTTCACCTTTTACGATGTATAATGTAAGGGAACTTCATCACATCTAGCAACAAATACCTCTCGACAACAAAATGCTATCAATCATCAATATGTAATTAGCTACTACTTGTTTCACTAAATAATGTAATTGATAGTATTCTTCATTGTCATTACATTCTATATTCATCACTACTTCCTCCTCTTTTTCTGTGGTCGCAATCTCTGATTGGATGCGAATTCAAAGGTCCAACGCTGACAAGATTCATTTTCAGGATTCTCTAATGATTGCCTGATTTTCATCAGTCATCCCAAACCAGCCTCGGTGACATGTTTCACATGGCCAAAGTATCTAAAATCTACGAAATCTCCCTGTTTCTCGTAAAAAAACACATGCTGTTCCTATTCGAGTTTTTATACTGATGCCGAATTGACTATTCAAAAATTGCTGGAAAAGCGGCTCGTTAGCCAAGCTTGAAAAGATGGATCGCTTTTGCTGGCTCAGATTTGTGCCGTATGTTAATGAGACGACCGCTCCAATCGCGAGGTGTCATCTTACGATGCTAAAATTGACCGACTGGTAAGCACTATCTTTTAGTAGTGCTATATTCATGAAATCACTGATGATCGAAAACTGTTCGACGAACATGATTTGCATTGAATCCTTATGTAGAAAATTGATCATTACCTCTCATTTCACGTACTTTCACCAAGGACCATGATCATTATGAGATTTTGGCGGTAATCGGAAATTCCACATGTAAAATCAATCTCTGCCTCACTCAGAGTTTCCTTTGCATTACATTCGTTTCTATATTGCATCTACTATTTCGCTGTTTCTTGATATTATCCACGGTTTATCCTCTCTCCTCTCCTGAACATCACATGACTCCTACTTCGCAACTAGTGAGATCAACAGATTGAATTCGAGAGAATTCGCATCAAAAACAGTTCTAGGGAAGTTGTTTTCTGCACAGTGCCTTGAGATTCCTGTATGGGAACATAATCATCCAGGTCAATCAGATGTGACTCTAACCCAAGATACTGTGTGTTGTTGATTTGCCGTGGATTTGCCATTCCTTTCAGCCTGAGAGCAGCGGGGGCGGCGGCGATTTCGATTTGCTGTCGCTTCAACAGCGCGTCATCCAGGCGACGAATGTCGGATGCACCTGCACTCGAGAGGCACTCATCTGCAGCCTTCGAGCGAGCAACGTTCAAAAAACGTTCACAATCGGAGCAGAGACATCATCAAAATGACATTTGAGCTTCTAAGGCGTGACCTGAGCTCGTCACATCGTCGTTGAATTCCCCATGGTATTCATCACCCGGCGGGCAGTATACACATCGCGCAAAATGCTAATCGTCTACGGATCACCTTGACGCACTCGTGTCGCTGTCAGACGTCAAGATGTCACATGAAATATGTGACGTTCACCGTCTCGGCGCCTATTGATTGTGGGCTTTTTCTGCGTTGTTTTATCTAGCTGATAGGTTAATATCTGATATCCAAAAGTCCATGGAGCATTCACTTCGATGAAGAGGCTGAAGAAAGAGAACGTATTCATTTGGTTTGGGATGATATTCAGGATGTATCGAGTACAGTATCTTTCTCAGTGTTGATGTGCACAGGTGACTTGAGCGATTCTCAAAATTTTCTTCTCCAATCGATTGAATTACCATCATATCTCGTCATGGAACTTCAAAAGGGCTTCTTTGGTCGGAAGGACTAGTTTGAAGATATCCTAACTGAGCTAATTCAAAGCAAACATGAACTAGAAGAATTTCTATTTGTCTTCTACGGATTGCGAAGCTGCGCAAAACGATTCAACCCCCTCACTCGAAGGATATGAAAAGCATTGCTCTTTTCGTGAGAGAATGCCCTTCAATTGTTTACTGTTTTTAAGTGAGCGGATACTCAAGTGAGGGCTATTTGAAAGAGATCATCATGGCAGTGCTAAACATTGATCCCCCAACATTGTAAATAATCCCTGATTAGGATTCTATGATGCTTACTCAAAATGACTATCCACTCGATATAGCAGATCTCGTTCCATCACTATCTTCAAAGAGAAAATTTTGGTACGTGTTTTAAGCAGTGCTCGCACTTCCTTGAATTGCAGTGAAAAACTCTTTTTGAAATTCGGTATCAAAACCAGAGGTTGTTCCTTTTCTTGCAGCATAAACACTAAAAATCACTTTCCCATTAGCTAAGCGTATCATTGGAGTGTGGACTTCTTTTGCTTGAAAAAAATGTCGACTTTGAGGTGAAAGTAATTCAAAACTGAAAAGCACTCATTTTCCGTTAATAGCCATTTATAACTATTTATAAACACTTGAATATATTCACGCTTAATGCTATTTAATTAAAGAGTAATATAAACCTATGTATCGTAAAGGTCAAAAATATTTAGCATCACGCAAGTAGTCGTTAAATCAACCTCGCCCGACAAGTTTACAAAGCTTTCCATCTCTTGTGGGTTAGCAGAATAATACCGGACTTTTTTGGATAATGAAAGCACTGACACTAGGTGTCCTAGATTATTTAGCTGAAGTATTGTCACTATATTGGCACACTTGTAAGCCACCAAAAGTCGCTGCATAAGACAGATATCCATATAATCACCTCTGAAACATTACAAAGGGAGTCAAACGCGGTATTTCTTCCCAAAGAGTTGACTAACTTTAAGCCCTTTTCTTTATCTTTTCAATTTCATCTCTTTATCTCAATTCATTTCTTCTTTTATTGGTCTGTTTTCTATATCGACGCAAAAGGCTTTCCATTCAATGACTCAAATTAAATCATACAATAGTTTTTTGTGTAGAAGAGAAAAATAAATCATTTATCATAAAGTACAAGAAACCTGGACAAAAGTAGATGATATGGGAAAAATGATATTGTATATCACAATACACGGACTGAATGGTGAGAAGACGCGATATAAAAAGACAGCGGGGGGTTGGGTTCCCATATACGTAAAGAAAATCTACATCATAGAAACAATGAAAAAAATAGCTGCACATGCTCCTTTCATTCTGTGATCGTTTCGAAAGTGAACAATAACTGGATATCCGGAACGAGGTTAGCGGGCCCGGCTTGGGAAATATGGCAAATTGAAATTAAGCTGAGGTTAAGAAGACTGTCAAAGAATTCTCGTTGTCGCGACGAAATGAAAACTAGTGAAGGATTACTTCGAAAAGAAAAGAGACACCATGATCCCATTTAGCCGTCAGCAATACCTTTTTTCTTCATGACTAGTTAACAGTAAAGAATATCAATATATTTTTCATTGGATCGGCACTTGATTATGTCGTCGTAAACTGCGATAAACAACTTTGCACGAGTTTTTTTGATTTTTAAGTGACATATATGGTGTGCTTTACGCTCGTCACTGACGCTTATATGGGATCATTACAGGTATACTCTTTGCTTCGTGAAGATAAACCAACTGAACTAGTTTGATAGTTTTTCGACTCTCGAGATTAAAGCACGCAAGACCAAAAAGTCTTGGTGAAGCATAGTAGTCGAGATCTGAGGATGGACAGGCTGCAGTTCCTGGCGGTTGAATCAGAAGCTACCAGCCAGCCATCGGATGCATTTTTAATTCGTTAGAATACATCGACGGAAGCGGTTGATATCCACCCATATCGTGATCGAAATCCGTGGGAATAAGGGAAGTGGGAATCGTGCTCACGACACCACCACTACCAGTACCAGCCATAGGAGAGGTTCGTTCTCCAAAATTTTCTGCAATATCGACAATAACGACTTGCAGTAATCCTTCCACTGCATGAGATCTAATAAGAATAAGGGAGACAGTAATGAAAATAATGGAGGACACAAGTAAAATTAATAAATGCCAATAAGAAGGAAGAAGCATAGGAGAAAACATGGAAGTAATTTACTGCTCGTTATTGAGCACTTCTCAATACTTCTCAGTTGGGTAGCACGCGATGAAAAACGATCTCTTCGCTAGGTAAAAACTTTTCATAAGAGTTTTAGTAATCATTCAGAAGCTTAAATCCCTGGGTAGTGGCGCATGTGGCGGTTTTTTAAAAAAGTCTTTTTATGACGCTTCAGCAAAAGCAAAACTTTTGTGTTTCACACGCGCATATTTCTCGTAAAACGGAGCTCTTTTCTTACACTGTTGGCAATCATTCGATAGCGTAAGATTCAGCAATTCCAACGCTGTAATTATTTTCTGGAAAAAAATGTTCTCCTGCACTCCAGAGGGAAATTATATTGGTTCACAAACGTGGGCATGTGTTTTTTGGCTAATTTACGGGCCGGGGGGAAGGGCACGGAGAGAGGGAGGCTGCCCGCGGTTTCAACTCGGCAATCCATCTATAGCGCAGATGTGTTACACACGTGATTGCGAATTTTGTCTTTCAACTGAGAGTTTTTTCTTCGCTTCGAAGAAAGCTTCAGATCAAGTATATGACTCTGATTTTACAAGTTTTCCTCTACACGTTCATAAGCTTTTCTTACCTCCGGCGGAGAAACAGCCGATGTAAAAAAGTTCTAATTCGAATTCCACAGCGTTGTGAAAGGGTCTAAGAAGAAAAGGGCCACGTACGGCATTAGCCAGAAATTGAAGCTTTCGAATTATTACTAACACTCTTATGAAAAGTTCTTATCCAACAAAAG
Organism: Parelaphostrongylus tenuis; assembly: GCA_019055375.1. Lineage (NCBI taxonomy): Eukaryota > Metazoa > Nematoda > Chromadorea > Rhabditida > Metastrongylidae > Parelaphostrongylus > Parelaphostrongylus tenuis. The sequence continues at coordinate 46,845 of JAHQIW010006775.1, read as the reverse complement.
GGATAGTTTCTTCATTTCGTGCTATTTAACAAAAAGGAACCCTTTTTCTCATAGAGTCCTATCCAAATATGTCATTCTTTTTGTGATTTTGCCTGAGAATTGTATTTTTAATACTTTTGAAGAAGGAAATCCAACTCATTATCTTGAACTGAAGAATCAAAACTGAGATATTGACACCTTTTACTCAGTGCAATTCAGATTTCTCAACCAATTCCCACTAATGTTTAGTGCCTATTATATTTCCTGACAAAATATCGTAACGTTTATAAATATTGTAGAATTTCACCGTGTACTAGCGGATGAGGAGTGTCAGTAGCGACCGGAAAAGCCGGCACCGGTGGCATAGGTCCTCGTTCACCGTACGGATCACAGAAGAAACCAATCGGATGTTGACCAAAAAAAACCAGGCGGCGGGCCATCTGAAAATATCTTCATGAACCAAAAAAATTGCAAGCTATAAAAGAAGCATGAGAATTTTACTTAGTTGTCATAAAAGGTCCGATTGAAGTCACTGAAAAAAGGTAGAGTATTTTTATCAACACTGTAATTTACGTCCTAACCTCTTTATTAACGCCATTTTTATTAACTTGTTATTTTCTCCTAACAATTATTTCTTCGTTAGTCTGATTAGATGAAGCTTTTTAAATAGTTCTAAATGCCATACAAATGTGTAAGTAGAAAAGCCAAGCGGATTTATATAGACTACCATTGCTTACCCTTCAGAACGAACGAAATGGAACAACTTTCAGCATTCACAGATACTTGATTGGCTTAGTTAAGAAGTTGATGTATCAATTGAGATCCGTGCTTATTCAATATTTCCGTCCTCCTTGTAATCAAGTATGATTTGATTACGAAACTATGAAATTAACTCGTATTGCCAAAAGTGGTAGTGGACGAAGTAAATTCAAAGAATATCTGAGAATATTATATATCTGTAAGGTTGCTGGCCTTTCCGAACATTAAATAGTCTTAAAAGTCAGAACTCTTCCTTGACCCAAGGAAGACACTAAGAAAGCTGAAGCAAAGTTGAAATAGTATTTGAGAATCTTCAAGCTATCTAATCTCGTATCTCACTGTTTTTGTGATTTTCTTTACATAGCGATATACCATGGGAAGAGTAACAGTAAATAAAAAGCTGGAAAAGAGTGAGTTAAATTCATACACCTGAATACAGTGCTTTAGCGCAAAAATCTATAATTCACCACACATTGCACTAGTACTACTTTTATCGTAAAAAGTCTTAGCAAGTCTTTGCTAATTTCCGACGATTCAAAAGTATCATATATTGGGAGATTGAAGATTCTACTTGATTGTCATTCCGTGAGAACAATATTTCCTTCCTCTATAGGTGCTACTTTTCACATAACTCGGGTATAATCCTTCAAAATGGCGGAAAACAAAAACTTAATCCGTTTTTCTCCATTTTTTGGAATTTTACTCTACTAATATTCTAAAATTATTTATTAATTTGACTACGTATCTATTGTTTCCTTTATTTCTGAGACCGCTAATGTCGAATATTGCTAATTTAAGAAGACCGAAGCGTTTGAGTATCATGTCATTCGCCCAATTTCCAAAAAGGATTATTATTTCGGGGAAGTTTTGAGGTTGCGCTTGGCTATATCTCTTTCACGACCAAGAGCGGCAAACCATCATCTCGTCGACCAGATGCACCCTCCGTCCGATCCTAGTGAAAGTCAAGTGTTTTGACTCTTTATTGCTTAATCGAGCGCATATGGTCATCATCGGTTTACGGTGGTGATGACGGTGTCACCTGCAGTTCGCGTATTATGACGCAACTCTCCGTAATCACCGCAATCAACCGCTCAAGCTGGCAATTGCATGTGATGTTCACGTACGGCTCACAGGTCACCAAAGGTCATCACTACTAATCGCAATTAACTGTTTAACATCACTGTAAGTCACACAAGAGATTTCAGCACCACTATGAGTCTCACAAAAGGATTCAGTATCATTGTGACTCGCACAGGCGTGCTAAGCATTATTTCGAACCCCGTTGGTGTTTTAGCACCAGCAGCTGCCGCAATTCAAGGTTCAAATCCACTGTGAGCCGCACAGGAATGTTCATCGCTACTATTAGTCACTTAACAGTTTAGCACCACAAGGAGCCGCACTTCACGCTTCTGAATGTAGGACTATTAAATCCTTCCTAGAGTACAAGTGTCCGTTTCTTCAGTTCTCCTCTTTGAGAATATATTCCTTCAGCACTCACAGTTGAAAGAAATTCTTAAGCTACCTACCTTCTTCAATTTTGAGATTCTGCTTCGTGGAAATCTCAATAGATAAGTGGCTCCATCAGCTTACAACTAATTATCCACCTTACTCTCAGCACCTCCTTGACTGATAACCAAGTAGCAGGACTAATTACATAAGATAAAATGGAAGGTTCATATGTTGCCATTCACCCAGATAATACTCGTTATTCTATTTAATTCTTCAACCTTATCATATTTTATTTCATATTTATTTCATAAGTAAAGGATTTATGGATAAAAATCTTTACGCCAGCCAAGAATTTCTAACTCTTTCGCTTGCAAAAATCGAATTTTTTCATGCAAAACAAACATAATCATTCAAAACAGTCTAGAAAATGTGTAAATTGAAATATATCTCTACGTGGCTTTTTTCTAACTATTGTTTTTTCGAAATTCACAACAGGAAGATAAACCCCAATGTATAAGTAACGTAGATCTGCTTCTGCTTCAGAAGAAACTGCTTCACGTAGCTAGTCAAACAGTTTGATACCTGAGGCAATTTTAACAGGTTATAAGCGGCGAGTAATAAGAAATTTGCCTATATTTAATACGATCCATAACTTGCCATGTTCATTCAGGAAATTTCCTTCTCGTATATTATTTCCATCGACGAGTTCCAGACTTTTTCTTTATTCACAGTTTTCTGTGCCCATTATTATGTCCATCACATCAATACTAATGTTTTCGTAATCGTTGTAAGCTGTCAAAATTACTGCATGAAAAATGTTAAGACTGACAAAAACAGACCGTCGATGCTGTTAATTCAAATCAATCAAATACAACTATACAGCGCAAGAATATCGTACGTCAAGTCACCACTCTATATTGTCCCATCGTAGGTGAAAATTTTGTAATAAATCTCTTAGGAGTTAAATAAGTAAGATAAACACGCATATGTCAGCAATGTATTTCTTAAATGTAAATGAATTAGTTCCGATGATACCTGATGGAAAGATATCCTGACAGAGTTCATCACGTGCACCTCGATTTCGTCTAGTCGGACGGAAACCGCCAAATCGTAACTGCTTCATTCGTCTCTCCTTACTGCGACGATTTTGGAACCAAACCTACAAGCATGCGTTTCAACTGTAAGAGTGTTTTGACATCGATTTCGAAGAGGAAGCTTCGCTGAAAAAATGATTTGCAACAATAACTTCTTAGAATATCAAGCTAAAAGTGTCTATTCAAATTCAAGTATTCAATGGAAAATTGGCAACTTAGTGTTATACCAACTTAACAATTAGTATTTGATAGGGCAAGTCACTTCCAATAAAAAGATCTAACGGGAGAATTCTACCATTCGTCGATGATATCAAGTCGCTAAATGTGGAATTTTGCTTTCATGTTGGAGAATCTATATACATATATAATTGCACTAAGATGTCAGGTAATCCCATCAATGACTTGCGGTAATCTATTGCTCGGCGTCGATCCCTACATAGAGGAGTGTAGCCTCTAGAAATCGGCTGGACCGAGAACGATGCCACCGATGAGTCCGGTAGGACAAAACAGGCGCCTGTATAGCGCTTAAACATGGCTCAGAACATGTTATATTCCTATGAATCTGTATACATTAAAAACATTCTAAATTCCAGTATTTCTCTACAGAAATAGAAGTTAATTTAATGGGTACTTATGTCCTATGGAAGGCGAGAAGTAAGCACAACATGAGAAGGGTAAATATGTAACGATACTATACATTCACATTCAATACTAACGACGAGATTTTTGTTTCGTATTTACTTACGTCTATATTCCATAAAATTCAAGAGCCACACTACCGTATACTATTATAAGTTTGATACTGTTCTCGCCCAGAACTGCTAGAAAATCGCATCTAGAATTTATTGCTTCTGACTTTAATCCTGTTGGCTCGTGAATAAAGTATTTCGAAACAGGAACAAGCACACTCTATAATTATTCATAAAAAAATTCACCCATACCCTGGCACAAAATCCTCAAAGATTCCCGATAATTATGTCGAATGATTTTCACTTGAACTGAAACCAATTCATAGTTCCACCACTTCGTTTGCGAAATCTTTACATGAATTGCTATGAGTAGTAAGTAATAGTTAGTTCTGCAGTAGTCGTTTCTAGTTCAGCTCCCTGTTGTACTTTCTTTCCTACTGTAGAGACGGCGATAGTTGGCTGTCTGAGTGGGCCGAAGAGAGCGACGGAGGTATTTACAGCGAGCTGCTGCCCTGTGGCTGCTGCTTGCCTGCCTGCCGGCCGGCCGTCCGGCTATTCTGCACAGCTTGGCGCTCGAATACGGTAATTGAATTGGCTTCCCGAGGGAGAAGCAGGTGAATTAAAGGGGAAATGAGCTGTGGGCGAGAGAGCGTTTCCGGCTAAGGAGACGCAAACACGCTACCGAATCTAATCAACGGTGACAGCCGGTGTGGTCGACGTCGTCGTCAACGACGGCCAAAGCCAACAGGATCAAGCAACCACCCGCTAAAGTTGGTGCTGAGATGAATACAGTCCTATACACCCCTTTATTCATTCGTATAGTGCCCATTTGTGCGGCTGGAGGTAGATTATCTCACTTGAAAACTAGTGAAAATCTGAACTTTTGGCACCATTTGAAATTTTGGCGGTAAGAGTTTTACAACTGTCGATAACTTAATTTTGTGGGAAGTAGCCGAAAGTGCAATTCAAAAATCAATGTCATTGAAGGTCCAAGATAAAAACAAACTTGAAATTGTGACGTGATGATTCTAAAATGAATTTGTTTGCTTTTTACGATACAAAATGTTCGAAAAAGTTTGACCGTTAAATGTATTGTGATAAAAGTCTCAACATACTTTTGCTCGGAGAATCAGTTATACATCAGCAATCAACTATTTATTGTATATTGTTACCTGCGTTTATTCGATATTCATTACAAATTGATAGGGAAAAAATGAAATTCTATAACGTCTCACTGGTTTTCACTTACTAAGTGTGTAACCTATGTAATACCCCATGTAAACTGATAGGAAAGCTACGTTTCCCGTGAGCGCATGAGTGCTTTTGAATTTCGCAGCAAGCTGAACTCCCAATGGAGCGCTCATCTGAATTGTCAGTGACAGGATCAGGCCGGATCTACGACCACAACATATCGCACACTTGTGACGTCACGTTGTAAAAAAAGCACCTATGACAAAGTTCTCTATAGAATTTCGTGTTGAAAAACTGTGCATATCTGAGACTTAGAGAATGTTAAATAGATTCAACAGAGAAGAATCTCCTCAACGAAGAGAAAACTTCAAAAGTAGCGAAATGCTCAGTGTCCCATCAGTCAACAAAAATCGCAAAGTAGTATTACTTTGTTAGTTATTTTTTCTTGTAATCTTGAGGTAAAAGTAATAGGAAGAAAAAAACATCGAAAGTGCTTACGAAACCTTTTTAAAAAGAAACTACACTAAAAACATTTCATATCTAAATTAAGCGTATTATGTATTTCGCTTCAAACGCTCAAAAATCAAAAACGCTTTATTTAATTGATGATTTTCGAACAGAGCATTCAAATTACTTCGCAATCGAGCCTAAGGAGCGTAAGTGGACTTTTGATTCAGTTTATTCGTCAAAATACTTTTTTTTCAGGTCCAAACTTTGATGAGAACTCATCTTAGTGCCTCTTATGTGGATGGAAATCGAATCGATGTGTCAGAATCATCACTAGAACACCACCATCTACAACGATAACTACAAACCTGTATGACCCGCATGTTAAGTCCGGTTTCTTGTGCCAGTTGTTCGCGAATATGCCGTGTTGGTTTCGGCGTTGAGGCGAAAGCATTTTTTAACGTTTCCAACTGAAAGTAAACAGAAAAAATTGTGAATGAGTAGAAAAATCCATTCAACGCACAGTGTACTTCAAAATTTTTCCTATAATGCTTGAATGGAAAAGGTTGCTCATTGATTTAGAAGACATGACGTTGCGAGTAGGCATGCGTAATGTCCAAGGTTGAGAGTGAAACGTGCGAGAGTTTAGTCAGCATTTCGTGAACCATGCACAAATAATGCAAGCTCTTACAGTATCTCTCTACTCATGAATCAATGCTATACAACTTCGTGACCACACAAAATTGTAGCAGACTGCAGAAGAACGGCATTTTATGAGTTTTCGTGGGAATTTTGAGGAAATGAAGGCTGTCTCTAACAAGGTGGCTTCTCAACGGTTTGCAGCGAAATAACAAACTGGTTTGATATGTAGAATTACGTTTAAAACTAGAAATTGCTAATTTTTCGACCACGAAATGTTTAAAAATCGTTAAACACGGTCAAAAAAGAAAGGCTTTTATTGGGAAACTTCAATTCGTTAGGAAAGTGGTAAGATTTATAGAAATATGAGGTAATCTGAAAAAGCAGAAAAAAAAAACAATTTTTTCGATTTTACGAACGAGGGGAGCACTCCATAATAACTGAGTAGACTAATATGTCGAATTGTAAAAAATCAATGAGTATAGATCTCAGGAACCTTTCAAGCTTTGACTTAAATACACTGATGAGTAGAATGTAGTTTACAGTTATACAGTAAAGGAAATATCTTTGCTCATTAGTAGCCGAATTTTGGGCAGAATTTGTTTTTCGACTACTGTATTATCTTAAAAAACATGAGAACAATTTCCATAGAAAATGAGTTTCCTTAGACATTAGACAAAGAAAATCCACCTGCTTAGCTTTAATCGTAGTTCGTGGTCCCCGTCTTTTTGCTGCCGCTGCAGCGTCGTCTTTACCCTCACTATCACCGACATCCATCTCATCGACGGGAACCTTTCAATGGAGAATATCTATGTGTATTTACTCACACACTTTTATATCTTTCAGCAGTAGTATGTTAATAATAATTTTCTCTATTTAACAAAGCTCCTTTCTCACAATATTATAAATTCCAGTAAATTAGTAAAGTGATAGCCAAAAATTTGGAGAAAAGTCATCTATATAATTAGCTTCTCAGAAATTTATCGTATTCCGTGTCTATAAATCGAAAGAAAAGTCTGTGGACTTACGTCTTCTGAGCCATCAGCATTCTCCTCTTCAGCATCCGAATTGCAGCCCGAACTATTCGAAACTGTAAATTATACCCTTATCGATTATATACGATAGAATTGAATAGGAAATCAATTGACCAGAATTGCAATATTTTGTGTGAGAATCTTCAAGCGCTTGAACCAGCGGTTTATCAATACCGAGCTTGACCAGATGAGCAAATAAAACGGGTTACTGTAGTCATTAAGATTAGGCGCAGAACATGGATTATCGTTAGCGGTTCCCCTATGATGGAGAAAACAGAGGGTGATAATAAAGCGTGGTCAATATGGTCTTAGTTGTAAAAGTTTCGCGCTTCTTATTACGAAAAGAAGAAAAAACTTCATCAAGATATTCTTCACGATAACTAGTAGGATTCTGAATGACATTTCAGGAAGAGAAAACAATATTGACTCTTTAGTGGATATTTTCTACCACTATAGAAAACTTTGACGAAAAAAAGACTTTGGTAAAATTACATTTAGCAAAAAGTAATCAAATATAGTTTGTTGAAGCAATGGAAACAGATGTGACTCCGAATTTATGGCCCACTGGTCAATTATTTACCGTACTCATTTGCTGTCTCAAAAGGAGTTAGCAGATCATCTTGGCGGAATTTAGCTATCGCTGACGAATCAAAACCTTATATCCTTTTGAAAGACAATCATTTCTACGACAGCTATTTGATTACTCAACTATTGGGAGTCATTTTCCAGAAATGAGGCGAAGGAGAATGAGTGTGTTTCAAATCGTGTGCTTCAAGTACAATCAAACGCAAAAAACTAGTTGGCAAGTTCATTTTGAAATATAAATACACATTTCTACTCTTGCAAAGTAAAATGGAGAAGAATTAGTATCAACTACCGTACTCAGCCAGAATTTGGTTTAACAGGAAAAAAGGAAAAATGACGTTTGAATTGAAGAATAAATTAATATAAATTACTGCATTTATATAGATATATATAAGCCATTTATATATGACGAAGAGATATTGAGATTTCAATGTTCGGGAACATTTCTTTGCATTACGTTATGCTAAAAAATAGAACTCAAGCTGCAAAAAAAAGCAGTTTAATCATTATTTTTGGAAAAATACTGATTTTTTCACTAGATATAATGAAGTTAAGAGCTATGGTAAATTCGACACATTTTCAACTGGTAACTCTGCAAAAATCAAGAAAAATCATCGATAAAAATTTGAAATGGAGAAAACTATTAATTTTATAAGCGTCTCCTCAAGAGAACCATGAGAAGAAACGGTACGAGACAGGAAAATCTACCAAATTCATTACTAGATTTTCCCTGAAATTCCTTACAATGCCATCCTGTCATGTATCGACTCGATACACTCTCGTCTCAGTGTTTTTGTCGGTAGGGTGGCTTTTTTTGCACAGAATACAGAATAAAAGGCAGTAGTGGTGATTCGGCACAGTTGAGTGCTGAGCCTTTTGTGAGCGGGTCGCGGCGGCGCCTCGTCGATGGTGAGAGTGGCCGCTTAGCGCCGAGTTGAGCTGCGTGCCGACAACTTTTCTCGAATTTACATAATCCGCTTTTTATATTTAGGCGGTTTAACGTAGAATGTACAATAAAGTATCGAACAGTCATAGGTCTGTACCTGGACGATTTGATGTCGACGACGGTGTCGAGCTTTTTGTGGCGTTCCGAAAATCCTGCTGACATACGAAACGATTTCCTTCGAGAATGTACAACTGAAGCATGTAAACGTCTTTTACCAGTAGTATTGAAAATGTTTCTTGTGAAACATGATGTGTACCTAACTTCCATAGAAGAATTTCAAAAAAAATAAAGAATTGATGCCGTCAAAAATTATACTCATGGATTCTGGCGCGATAGTAATGGAGAAGATTCGAACTGTTCTGAGCGAATTAATCAGGGTTAAAAGTTAGAACTTGACAATGAAAAACAAAATTACATTTTTGCTACGAGTACTCTGCAAGCTCAAAGATTTTAGCTTCTTCTTGAACTCTAAAAATGAATACGTATCTTGAGAAGACATTAACTTGAACGCATTCACTGAAACTCTATTAATTCGTTCAGCATCACAATTTATTCATAAATGACATGTGTTTCAACTTATTTAAATGAATTAGTTAGTATTTCACTACAGTCTACTTACCGCTTTGTTGCGGAGGAGGGGGAGGAAGTCATTTTAGTAGGACGACATTTGAATACTTAGAAGTTTGAAAATTCCATTTTGAGACACACCTAGAAGTTTTGCCAAGGCAAAGCATTTTCAAGTGTGCTTGGGTAGCAAATCAACAATAACTGCAAAATCAGCGATCCTCAGTTAGGCTTTTTGAGTCGGATAAAAGAGAATAGTGGAGCTTCCCTCTGGAGAAGCGTGGCACCGGTTCGACTTATTCGATGACAGACGGGATTGCAGGTGATTCAGATCACTATTATGAACCATGTGAATCTATCTCGCTTAATGGACTGATCTAACACGAACATTATTGCTCAAGAGAGATCGAAATCGGGCCGAGTTATTATGAATTGATAGTGAACCGTCACAGAAAAAAAATCATCAGTGACGCTTTGAAAAGAGTGCGACTTCTTTTGAGATATTATGGATGACAATAAAAAAGTAAAACCACAACCATTCACTCTCCAGTTGGTTGGGTCTTCAGCTACCCATGGGAATATTTTCCAAAAAGATGAATAGCCGGCCAATGACTCTTCACATACACACAAACACAATGTTCACAAATCGTCAGCGTTCGATGAAAGGATCTTTCTTTCGAGGAACATAGTAGCATTTCAATCGACAAAATCGTTCATATTATCATTTAGCGCAGAGTTTCTTTCTATAATCAAAAAACGACAAAACAGGATAAATGAGAAAAAGAAAGAATGAAGGCACGAAAATGTCGAAGTCTCAGAGAATATGAAATCGAAAAGAAACTCTGCTATAAAAACTGTAAACGTGAAGCACTACTAATCGGTAGTGAAAAATACTTCCGAACCGATGAGCAGAATACATAGTTGCAATGACTTTTCTCGTAAAAGGCTTAAAAAGAAGAAGAGCTCAATTAGAGAGTACTCACAGAAAAGATTAGCAATTAAATCTCAATAATGGCATTTATGATGTAGCGGAAATTGTTAAGATATTTAACAAGATTGGAAAATTCGTAGGAAGAATTGAACGAAGCCTTCTCACCTGTTCACCGGTATCAAGTCGTCGTTGACAAATTGAACACTGAAAGCACTGAATGTGAAACACCTTATCACGAGCTTTTCTCACTAAATCCTCTTTCTCAAGCGCTCCATCGCAACCGGCACAACGTTGACCATATCGTCTATAAGAACAACAAAAACAAGTAGCTTGTTTGTTCCACTTTTGTCATTTACTTTTGAAGTTATCATTTTTTTATTCATTGTATATAAAGCACTATGCTATTGAAGTTACTAATGAAATGATGAATGGTAAAGACCTGGTGAAGTCAACTCGGCAAAGAATCAGACCGTCTCTACTGAAACAGGTGTCGGTCATCGGTAAGAGACAGTCCGAACATCGCAAACATGCCTGATGCCATGACTTACCAACGACGTTGAATACATACCTTCAAGTAAATTTTTTATTCTAAATTGCATCAAAGTTTAGCAGCCTGTTAACCTACTTTTGTTAAGCATTTTAAAACATTACTTACTGAACATGTTACTAATATTTCGCATCCAAATAATTTCAGTGCGAATGCGTGTTCATTTTCTATACAAAGAACTCAAACCGCATTCCTTACAGGCAACAACTAAGAAAATGCATTAGATTCTCACTATGGTCCAGGAGTTTTCAATAGCTTTCGCCTTTTTTATCACTATTCAGTCGTGATAGATACAAGTGCGAATTTTTTCTTATTATCATTAATTGATACTCAGTGACATGAACACTGCCGTACATCCATGACTTCTACACTCCAGCAGGTCGAACAATCTACGGAACATGATTTTGTTAAATTTCATCCAAAGTTATATGATCACTCCATTTTTTCACTTAACGATCGCCTGGGCGACAATGAAAATTGTTAGCCTTCTTTGAACAGTTGAAAATCATCCTCAGGCATTTCCACATTCTATCGATTGCTCATGCAAATATAGGAGTTGAGGGCTTCATTTCTTCAAAGATATCAAAATAAGTGGAAGTAGAGTTAGAATCAGCTCCAGTGGTCCAGACATGTGGTGATTATTTTGTAAAAATAAGAGCAGAAATGAGTTTTTGTCACTGATCTAGATGTGATAATAGATAGTCGGTCTTGGAATCTAGATGTCGTCCGACTAACCAAACAGACAACGGAACACATAATTTCTAAAATACAATAAAACAAAGGTGAAATAGAAATCTGGAGAGCGGATCGCCGAGAGCAAAGCGATCGTCTTTTCCCCGTGGGAGCCATTTATTATCGCCCGGAGTGAAGAGTGAATACTAACGGAAGCTGGCGAGAATCTCGTAACTCATTGTGGTGTTGTCGGTACACTTCCAAGAGTATGAACAAAGCTCAATAAAAATCCAAAATGAAATCTCAGAAGTTATAAAGTTACGTGATACGTATAAAGGTGTTCCACGGTTGTTGAATAGTAGAGAAACACAATGCAAAAATTGACATGATGAAGTCAAATTCAAATGAAAAAATTTTTTAAAAAATGTTCGGAAAAATTACGGACTACAAGAAAATCGGAGTACCATTGAATCAAAAAGATAGACTGTGAAACGCATTTCTTATCCTTCTGTTAGCAAAAAACGAAAAGAAACTATGCTGGGATTCGCACTACCAGTGAAGACGGGTCGTCATGGTATCCAACCGAGCTTGATAGCACTAACTTCGCAGTGCGATCATTTAGACGGCGTTTAAATGAGGTTTTGGTAAGTGTCAATAAAGTTCTTTCGCTCTGCTCTAAATAAGTAGAATGACTCCTCCATCCTGGGGCACCAGTTAGTTATGTAAAATAAAATCTCGCTCAGAATAACAAATACAATCATCGCGTGGGTCACAAAGCACAGCACAAGGTAAAGTAGAGGCTCTTCGAAAAACATAGTTCATATACCTACAATGATATCGATGACAGTAATTGAAAAAGTGTATTGAAATGCGCTGTCGATATCAGCGACTCTATAGCGTCGAACGAGCTGCAGCCAGCACACATTCAATTACCAGTTGTTGATTGCATATGAGAGACAGGCAGAGAGGTGTTTTTGACGGCAACTCAGTAGCACTTAGTCCAAGGAGATAACGTAGTGTGAACCGTGACGAACTCAACATCTCAAATACACCACTAACTACCGTATCTCACCTGTCGAGAATTGGTTGAGCACAGCCAGCGCACTCGTTCATGCCTCTGTTTGCTCGTCAAGTGGGCGTGGTCGGCCCCACATGCGGATACGGTACCTTGTCCTGGCCAAGAGGGGCGTGGTTCATGCGTGGGACTACGCTTTGAACGGCTAGTGCAGGAACAGATGGGGCCCGATGAAAGGCAGGATGGACCGTTGGGATACTATTTTGGTGTTTGGGAGTGAGAGGTATAGGCGCACTGATACGGAAGGGTACATCTTATTTTGGCACACATGCCATATTACCAGACGAGTGATGAACATATTTTTCAAGCATTTATCGATGCCAAACAAAAGAGACACCAATCACTGAGTGCAACTAAGAACGTTGTCCTCGTCAGCACAAAATAGGACACGTGTAGGCCTCAGTTGAAAGGGAATATCGAATAAACAACAACTGGTACTAGATCATATCAATAAAACTACTAAAAGGACTTCTGAAGGTAACCAACAGAATCGAAATTCGACTATTCCGACCACATATATAGATAAAAGTCGAATTCGCGCTTATGTTTTCATTACTATTATCGTAATCATATTCAGACTATGTGAAAATGAGCTGTAAGGAAGGCAAATCATGAGTGGACTGACGAACACAATCTTACACGCTTCTCGATATTCAAAATAATTTTAGGAGCTACGGAAAAACTATGTGAAAATGAGCTGAAAGGAAGGCAATTCATGAGTGGAGTGACGAATACAATCTTGCACGCTTCTCGATAATCAAAATAATTTTAGGAGCTACGGGAAACTATGTGAATTGAACCGCTGAAAGAAAGGCAATTCATTAGTGGAATGATGAATACAATCCTTCACGCTTTTCGATTTTCAAGATAATTTTAGGAGCTACGGAAATTCTCATTGACTATTAGGATAATCTAAACACACTCTCATTTCGATCTTCGTAAAAAAAACCAACGGACTTTCCTTTATCAGTAGACTACTCCAGCGTTGTCACCGATTATTTATGCCGCTGTTCCATCTTCGTCGCCTTCAAAGCCAATGATCCGAGTCGATGGTCCACAGCCGATTGTCTTCACCATGTGGATTCTTCATCACCACATCGAGTCGCATCTTTTTTAGTAATTATTATTTCCAAGAATTGGGCTACTTCACCTGATACGAATGTACGCCTTTATAATATAAAATACATATTTCCTACTAGTATCAATATCGATACAGCAGCCAATATCACATGAGGCAATGGATAACTCAAAACAGTCTCATTTTCCAGGATCAATAATTGAAAAGATCCGGCTGACTCGTTTAACATTTTTGTTCAATAGCATTGAGAAGCTACAACATAACATTTGTTGATAGTATGGGTTCGGTACCACAAGTCTTTGGAAACTTCATTTGCATTTCATCATATTATAGATATAACAAGATTACAGCTAACATGGAGAAAATGAGAGATCCTAGAAAATGTGGAATACATAGAGCAGTGATAACAGTACAAAAAAACGGCAACAAAAAAAGACTCAGAAAAGACCCATCAACGTCGACTCTTCTTAACTTCTATCGGAGAACCTTCTTTCATAGGATCACTGACACCAACACCGCTTGACATTGACTGTGGTTCATCATCTTTCTTGCCCTCCATTTTTTCCTTTGTAGTTTTCTTTCGGAAAGCGAATAGTAAATACATACAAAATGCTTCCCATTCTGATTTGGACAGCGTCCCCTGAAATTAGTCAATCACATCACTTTTTTCCTACACCATGTGAAAATCTGACAACCCAGACTCATTTTAGCCTTACTGAAATCTAGCTAAACAACAGATTTCAAGGAGAAAAAAAACTTGATAAGATTAATCAAGAATACACGTGGGCAAAAGTTTTTACATTGAAAATACTTTGGCATTCTTTCAACTGAAAAACTGTCTGTTCATCGCCATCCATTTACAACGAAAAGTCAGCTGATCAGAATAAATGATTGATAGAATGGATGATCGCAACAAATTCAAAGAAATAAACCTCAGAAAATTTCAACAAGTTTCGACAACTCCTCTGAAGCTCACAAATATGCACCAGCACATTTGACATAGTCCCTACTTTCCACATAGAAGTCACAAGTAATATTGATTGAAGTTAACGATGTCTTAAGCACTTGTTCCCACTCACAATGCGTGGGTGTTCGTTAGAGTCCAGGGATTTCAGAAATTCCTTCGCTTGCTGATATTCCGACTCATCAGCTGATAACTTGGCACCATTCTTAGCTGGATATACTTCCAAGCCCTTGAATGATTCAATGTCACTTGAGCTAATAAAGTATTTAGAACATAAACGAAAAACTGATCAACATAAAATACTAAGTTCGACATATCTTCGTTTTATTGAAATACCTGCAAATCGCATAAAAGAACAAAATCGCGTAAAAGAACAAAATATGAAATGTGTCTAAAGTTCCACCTAATAATAACAACTAGACAGATGTCACATAAACGTTTACCTGCATTCTACCCAAAAGACGACCCCCTTTAGTTTTCCAATGTTGAAGAGCTTCTGGGAATCGCCTCATGAATACCAGCTCCATGTCAAATTCTTCTAATAAACTGTAAAAAAAAATTCTTACTAAACACAAAAAGAAACACGTCTAAGGCTCAAAAAGTTCACGAGGTTAGAAAACTGCTGGCGAAAATTTCAGAATAACGCCTTGTAGCTTCACAACAATTTCACAGGGCGATCTTGATGCTATGAAGTGTTGCAATATCTTTCTCCTAGTGGACTAGTAGAAGATTGTTAGCCCCTAATGTTAACAAACTGAACAACACTGTCCATTAATATTGAATTTATTCATGACCGGAACCTCGAAATGGAAACTTCTCAACATCCTCGACACTAACCCAATTAAATTCATGGGTCTACACTACTTCACTCATCACAATACGCCTTTCTTCTGCAAATTTCCTTATGACACTTTGAAAAGAAAATGACTAAGTAATCTTGTCATTATCATGTAAATCAATAATTCATATACTGAGTAAACAACGAAAAAAAAAAGAAGCAATAGTCACTACAGGATAGCACTAATAACTCCCAGTCTTATCATGACATTTCCTACCAGAACTTTTCCTAATGACTCTCGTCGAATCCTTACTCCTGATTGAACTCTCCATTACTCAATCACATACAAATATATGTATATACACACAGACACGAAGCAGCAAAGTCATCAACGGTCGAGTTGACAAGGAAGTTCTCGTATCGCCTTCAAGCATCCGTACGTCGTCTATTTGCGCCTGTGTGTAGCGCTCTCGACTCTTATCTGCCTATAACGCACCGCCTAGTCGCTAATTGTTTGGCACGGCCGACGGCTGAATAACCGAGCGATAAATCACCACGAAAAACTGCCGGACGACCAACCAAATCTGCACAACCCTAGTAGCTTTGTCATCGCAAAAACTCCTCTCTGACCTTAGTACTTTCAAAACATGATTTTCAGTGAAGTTGGCCATGCGAATTAGAACACAAAGAAATCACTGACAAAGGTTAGAAAAAGACAGAGGAAATTGTACCAACGACAAGAAATTTTCTCACCACCACACCTCCGTAAGTCGCCATTCATCTAGACATTTGCTTCCTTAGTCACGTAGCTCTGGGACATAATCATTCATTTAGATAACCATAGGAAAAACGGGAAATTGTTGGGATACACAAATTTCAAATAAGTATAGTTCTAAAAAGTTACGTGATATCCCTAGATCAGGTTCGTCCTAAAAGGTCCTCAAACGTTTTCTCAGACATAAAAGCTACAATGAGTGAACGATGAAGACACATTTAACAAATCAACAAAATAAAATTTTTTACGTCCAATCAAAGATTTGTTGAAAAATTCCAAAAAAAGGTATATGAACATTAGCAACATTCAAGAAGACCAGACCGGATTTACAATGACAGTCAAAATAATCGAAATCAAAGCTACCTTCTATCGTGAAATGTTTCACATCCCATACTATAGTAATCACTATACTTTATAAAGGAACAAATGCTTAGGAACTTTCCAATTGTGATATTTGCAAAATAACTCTGGAAATATTGATGAAAATCTCATTGTCAAAGAAAAAGATGATAGGGATTAAATCATAGAAAATATGAAAAATATTGTTAATAGAGATTTCCATTAAATGACAATATGAGAGCTACACGTTAGCTTCTACGACGCAAGGTTCCTCAAGAGCTTACAGTGATCGAACCTTTGAATATGTGTTTCATGCAGAGAGATCCAACTATGCAATACGGCTACTGTAATAGACAAACCAGCAACTACCGTACCACCGTAGTGTCGTCTTAGCTCCTAAACTGGTTACGTCCCGCTGACTGTAATCAACGTCCGTCTAAGATTCGATTCTACTTCACTTTTTTTGCATGTTTTTTGTGAGTCGCCACGAGATTGGTCCTCATCGCATCACTGCCATACAAGTACCTGCCGTTATTGTTTCTACAGTTATGCAATGGGTTTCGCAAACGACACGAAAGAAGAAAAACCAGAAACCAGCCTCAACACGACCTCAAACGTCTCTTAAGCTATTTTCGGAACAATGGTACGACTTTACTAGAAAAAACCAGATTAGTTGTCCAGCTAATGAATACTCGAAAACAAACTACTTCAAACAAAATAGTGAATGCAAGTTCTTAGATCAAAACCCGGCTTTCTTTCAACTTCAGCATTAGCTCAATGATGTTTTCTATGGCAGTTAAGCCGACGTTATTTGCCTTATACCAACATTTGATATTAATTTATTATTTTCCACTTATCACTCGACCACAGATCTTAATTTTGCCTCGAGATTTGACTATAAACAATGCTCTTTCAAACAGAGACCTTACTATGAATGATATTAACTGTTGGTTCTATTCCTACATATCTTTCATCACCTCCATAAATCGTGTGCTTGTTCATCTTCAAGTTGATTGTGAGCGCACCACTGAAGCTTGTACTCGCGCTTGTCACGAGCAAAAACTACTTATTAGATTGAAAAGAAAATTTCTATCATTTGGATGGGAATTTCGTTTTTTGCGTTTGGTGGAATTTTGAAAGGATTTGCATTTTGAACTTGTTGCGAACGGCAAACCCAACAACGCCGATCTTTACTACGAGCAGCTGGACCGAGTTAACAACAAGTTGGCCGAAAAGTACCCAGAGCTTACGTCGAAAGCGCGCTTTGATTCAGTAAGAAAACGCAAAAACACGCACAGCCAAAAAAAAACCAAAGCAAAGTTTGAGAAATTGGATGGATATGAGATTCTACCAAATCCATCCTATGATCCGGACGTTGCTCCATCTGAATACGGCCTTTTCTGAGCAATGCAACACTTTTTGGAAGGTCGCCGATTTGAATCTTTCAATGAAGGTGAAGAAGCATGTCAGGAGTTCTCTTAATCAAAGCCAAAGGAGTGGTGCTTCGATCAGATCCGAAACCTAGCGGACCCATTGTAAGAAGTGGCGAATAATGATGGCCTGTATTTTGAAAAATGGTTGTTGTTGTTTGTTGTCTGAATATATGCATAAATTTTGAATGTTTTATCAAACGAGATGGAAACTTTCTTTCCGACTAAGTGCTTACCCAATAGATCCGCTCACTACACAGACACCAAAAGTCTCACACCCCTCGCTTATCTAGTTGTTTTGACCCTTTTTAACTTGACACGGGTTCTTCGTCGAATCAGCAAGCACTATATAACGATTTCCGGCACGTATTTCCGCTCAATAGCATCGCCAACTCCATGTGCACCAAAATTTTTTCTATTTTCGGTAGGACCTGATAAGGTAGACCCTGCTGCGTTTTTTGAAAACGTTATTCTACCGTACGGTTCTTGAAAGAATAGAGGGAGAAAGAAGTTAAATTACAAGCACAAAATAGCTTTTAGAGAAGCAAATTCGAATGGTTTTCCAATTAGGCCTGGACACTTTAATGTCCATATCGCTCTGAATGTGATAATTAGCACACACGTGCATAATGATAACACGTATAGCAAAGTTTTACGACGATCCGATGCACTCGAGAGAATCTGAAATCTGAATTGAACAGTGAGCCATGACAGGCATTAATCACGATCCTTCTTAGTTGAAGTATAACTGTATAACTCATACACCGCCGTCAGCTCCGTACACTACACGTGACAACACAACTGTTTTGAGTTCCTTTACTTATTTTACCTTCCACGACTGATCATCACAAAATATTGTGCGGATTCTCACCACTCCTGTATTCAATTAAATTCTTCGTATTCATCCTCTGCAAAGGTCTTCGAATATTTAACGTGGTGCCTCGCGTACTGTATAGGGGTTGTATCTTACTTACGAATGTTGTAGAATACTGGTCAAGACGATTCTTTCGCAATCTCGAGAGTAGCCGAACTAACGCGTTCTCTAAGGGCGGTCGTTAATTAAATGCAACAGAATGTTTGTAAAGGGGATCGAACCACTGCCTTCCTTATCACCATGGTTCCTGATACGCTGCATCAATAATATGTGCGCTATTTTACCTCACTTAATGGAGCATATTCCACATTACAGCCAAACGCACAACTATCTCAATCAAACTAAAAATTTGGCTGAATATCACAGACACATATTGAGATAATAGTTGTAACTTTTCAACACGGGGTAAAGTCGTATGCTCTCATTCTAACTTCTATGATAATGACAGTGCAATATCCTCTTCTAATGTTCAATTTCCTCAACGCATCCGTCATTGTAGTTGACCGATACCAACTATCTGAAGCATCAGTCTGAAGAGTAGAAATATTGAATTTCACTACGGCTCATGTGAAATCAGACTATACTCAGAATTTAATATGAGAAAACATTATGTGTGGCCAACTAGAAAACAAAGGTAACAGCGTGGGAGAGTTTTCAGTGCCAAGCAACAAGTACAACGTCGTATCAGAGTCGTCACAACAATCGGTGGGAATTGAAAGCTCTACGAAAAATTGTAGAAATGAATAACTTCGAGGAGAAACCACATATCGAGGTACTATGATTATGAGCCAAAATTTTGATACCCTTTTCCAGATTAAAGTAGTAAGCAATAGTAACTCAGCCGGTATTAGCACAGCCGATTGAATAATAATTTTTCTCACCTAAAAAAGTGGAAGCTTTGTCAGTTTCATTGTTAACCATCCATAATAATAATG
The DNA here is from genome assembly GCA_019055375.1 of Parelaphostrongylus tenuis. Taxonomy (NCBI): domain Eukaryota; kingdom Metazoa; phylum Nematoda; class Chromadorea; order Rhabditida; family Metastrongylidae; genus Parelaphostrongylus; species Parelaphostrongylus tenuis. Next base: position 27,071 of record JAHQIW010006775.1, on the reverse strand, counting down.
AAAAAAGAGAGTCAAATCAACTGAGATCTTCATCATGAAAAGTGTATGTTCTGAATGATCGAATCTTAGATTATGGCGATTTTTTTAGCATAGGTATCGTCTTATACCAATCATTCCAGTAATCAAACGACTGCTAGAACTTCCTCGCTCAACTATCATCTTTGAGATCATTGAGCAACAGAAAATCTAGTGGCAATACAGCCAATTCTAATTTCATTAGCCAACAAGGAAACGACGCATATTATCGACCCTATCACATTATCACCGACAATGATCATTGCTTTAGACTAAGTGGATTTACTAGGATAACTGCCATAAAAGGTCAGCATTATGGGGACTATATAACCAGTTGGAAAGTATATTCCAATCTTAATTCTCAAGTTAAACGATAGAATTGGTTTGAGTATATGCCAAAATTCATCCATAACAGAAGATAAAACACAGAGAATAAAACATCAACTAGTCTGAATCACTTAAAATTTTCCAAACGTTAGAAAATATAAAAACTAGCTAGATCGATAACAGGATTTGGTTGTTGTTTAATGAAAGAGTTTTTACTCAAAAGAGCGCCCATTTGCCGATTCCAGAGGGATGTAAGGCTTGGTGAGCCAGGCACGCGGGATCGAATGAAACTAGACTTCTTTGGGAGGATGAAAATCGGCGTCTTGATGACTCATTAGGCCATCAAAATTCATTCATTACATAGACCACTGCAATAGACCACCTTTGACGCAACGAGTAAAGTCGAATGAATGGGGTATTTCTCAAGATTTGATCAGAGCCAAAACCTTATCTCTCATCCTGTCTGTTCCTTGGATAACCACCCTATTGTTCACAGTTCTCGACAGACACTTTACAAGATTGCAGCATAGATCAACCGAACTGCACACACTGACATTTTTCCAGAATAACATTTTCATTTTGGAATATCTAAATTGAATGCTTGAAAACGTATGACACAAATTTTTTAAAGAAATCTTAACGCAGACATTAGCAATCACACTCAAAGCTCGTTGACGGAATCTCAATACTACAATTGTTCTACTGTTTCAGATGTCAACCTCGATAAGGAAATATTAGCGGGCTCTACGAACGCAGTGTTCGTCGTAGTGAAAAAAACCTAATCCCTGATTTACTGGTGAAAGATATGCGAATTTCATTATTTTTCATCTGAATTAACAAAATTAATGCCGGTGTGAGGCTTGTTTGCCTAAAATTGAAAAAAAAATTAAGGCAGCAAATTGGTCTTTGTCACGTCTTAATGTGATTGAAAAAACGTGTAGGTGAAACTTCTTAGTAGCTATGAGACTTCGGTGCAACAAAGTCCTGTTGACGGGTGACTGCAGAACGTCACCAATTACAGTATGGTTGAGAAGAATGCAAAGCGAGGGCTTCGATTGTGTTGTGCGTGCGTTGCCCCAGTAAGGTCAATCGTGGTTTAGATCCAATATACATAAGCCACGTACGAAATATTGCTCGTATCTCAGCATAGCATTATCATGGTCACATTTAGTATCAAATAAGATCAAAAAACCTTTGAAATCACCGCCCAAATTTTTAATACGGTTCCATTACTGGAATTGACTTATTCGACTTCAAAATTTTGACAATATTATCTTAAGCACGAAACGTCAGAATTATAATCAACCACATGAATCTCATCGTTACATGTAAAAGGTAAAACTTAGTGAACAAAAGCACCATACAGTACTCCAATTTTCATACTTGTAAAAATTGAATACGCTAGAATTCATCTTTTTATTCTCGCAAAACGAGACAATAACCGCTCATCTTGCTCGTATTAGATCGTTTGGTACCTGATAAAATCAAAACGTTCCTAAAAAATCATAAATTCCAAATCTACCAATTAGCTACAAAATTGAGTTGCCGCACAATTTCTTTCGCATTTCGGCCATTGGTTAATTCGATTGTTATTCATTCAAAGAAAGAGTTAATCGATAATATAACAACCATCATGATCAAAGATGTGTAACCATTTGTTGAGCAAATATTAGATACCTTACTTCCGAAAAGAATGAAACTGGAGATTAGAAAAACCGGTGAGATCTTTTTTGAGCTGGTTCTAATCTTCGAATTTCTTATCACTCAGACGCTGCTTCAGGACGCGGAAGAGATGGTAATTGAATTAAGCAATGTCAGGGTTCTACGATGCATGTGATACCGTGGTCCAACCCAATTCCCCAAAATGTGGCGAGTCAACTTTGCTAGTGAGGTAGTTAGTTGGTCAAAGCATGAGATGTCCATCCATCTAAAAATCACTTTGCGGTAGCCCATTTCGTTAAAATGGAGAGCGATGGTATTGCGGCCGTCTGTTCAAACTACTACAATACACCAGTCTTTTGACATTGATTCGATTTTAATATAGAGATAACTGAATGAAACAAAAGTGCTAAAGAGATTATTGGACATCCCATAATAAGAATAGAAGCTCAACATCGAGTTCGAATTCGAAAAGTATTCAAGACATACAATAACTCACTATTTCACCAGCGGGAAGTACGCAAGGAATTCTGGACAGTTCACTTGACTATCCAAAGTAAAATGGAATTTAGCGCCAAACAACGGAGGTTTTTGAAGTTCGTCTTTATTTTCGTATCGAATTGTGCAAACTGAGTTTCGAAATTCACCATCATTTTCACGAACAGACCACCTAAATTCATATAAAATTGAATACCTTGAAGACATGTTTTTCATTCAAACTTCGCAACTTACTGTATATATTTTCACTAAACAATTTATCAGTTTCAAACCTGAGCAATAAAGAAAGTAAAAGGAAAAAAGTGAAAGCGGGAGTTCAAAACATATTAGTTATATAATCGCAGAAAACAAGGAAATGAGCGTTTCTTTCACTATGAATTAAAACAGATTCTCCACTTACTACTGCCGATAACCAGTATAACAAGCAAACTACTTTATTTTAGAGCTTATCTACACATCCACAAAGCAGTGTTGCTGTTTCCAAAAGTACTCCTGCAACAGTAATCCTTGAACTATTGAAGTATAGGTATATTTTTCTCATTAACATGGAAGACCAAATTTTTGATCGGTTTCTAGATCAAATGAAGTCGCAATATAGCCGCTTAGTTAGCCAATTACAGTAACTATAGGATTAACTCTATGCACGTAACTCCTCTAGTTCTCAAGAAAAAAACCCATGGAATCATGGATGTGATGAAAGGCTTTTCTGGGGATTTCTGCAAAGAAAAAAAAAACCCTGTCGAATGGTCGGGAAGATCACAAGCAAAATTTACATAAGCGCCGCTCGCGGTACGACGTCACTTTTTCTTGGAGATTTTCAAGGCGAATCGCAACATAACGAATCGATCAACGTTAGAGGAAAAAAGGCCACCGTGAGAAACAAAAAACAAACGTCGGACATCCCGTAGCACTATGCTATTATCCTTTTCACTGCACTTCCGGTGACTCTATCTTAAGCGATTTCCACATAAATTCCAAGATTTTTCCCATCATTATCGATCCAGTTGTTGTTACTGAAGAAAGAAACTGACGAGCAGTACACTTTATATTGCAGGAGAATTGCCATCCATAATAAGTGACTTATCTGATAAATAGTACTTTGAAGAGACAGGAGCGTGCATCGCATTGATGACTGCCCTACTCTACACATGTGTTCGTCGGTTCAATTCTTGTTCATGATTCACAAAATCTGCCGTCCCTCCAAGGTGAGCAAATTGGTGGTACCAAACTTGTGCAGGAGGACAGCCATACTGAGGTGCCATAGACAATGGCCATTGCAACTCGATGTTCAGGTTAAATACATATTCACTTACATTCAACTATTGTTTGCAAAGTTGAAAGCGTGATATAATCCTTGAGGGTTGGACAACGTCGAAAACATAACTTTTTTACTTTAGAAAAGATCAAAGTGCTAAAAATTTTCATAAAAAATTTGTTACAAATTTTTTACTAGTATTAGAAGCTAGCAGCTACTAACTTGAGTACCGGTCACCACAGTGTCAGGTAATCCGATCATCTGACTTGGGGTGATTTTTTTACTCGGCGTCAATTCCTTTATAGAGGATTATTTGGCTTCAAGGGATCGGCTGAGCCGAGGGAGGTGCTACTGATGAGTCCCAAAAGGACGAAACAGGCGCCTGTTTAGCACTAAACCTAACAGCTCAAAACTATTATTAGAAATTATCACTGTACTCCTAAAAAGCGATTTCCATTGAATCTCGACAGTAATGATCAGTATTTTTCTTTTTGATCCAACTAACAAAGAGATGATAAAATATTCCATTCCGTTAACGCTTCGACGTCTTCACCTTCCTCACAGCCGACGATTTCTCAATGGGGACGAATGAATCGACTCGTATCATCAGCATTGAAATAACGAAGACGTCGAATCGTTGACCAAGAAAGCATTTTATCGACATCGCGTGAGCCAAATTATTATGAACAATATAATCCTCACTGTTATAAAGATGAGACAACGTTTTTAGAATCTTATTAACAACATGCCAAATACTACTAAGCGTTCATCACTATCACCAGCCATCGTTCCCATCCAGAGTACAGCATCGCAGGCAATTTCTACGTGAACATGTCTCCCATGTGAATCATACACTGCCCATACATCTGGGAATGGAGAATCACCTTATTCGCGCAGTTGTGGACTGGCGGCGAATATAAAAGCTAAGGCGACTCACAAAAAACAGATGCAGCTATACAAGAAAAGGATGAAGGAAACAATGAACAAGATGTTCAAAAGCGCTTAACAACTTTTCTTCTTTTTGGATATATAAGAGAAGAAATAAGTGCTTCGAATTTCTTGGCTAATATATCGACACGCAATTGATTATAAGCACTACGTTTCACTTGATGCTTTTCATATATATCATGTATATACACATATACATACATATGCATATGTATACGCATACATATATATGGAGCTGAACATGAGGCTCTTGGCGTTGATCAATTCCTAGAGATGCACCATGCATTTGCAATCGTCTTCAATTTCTAATGTCGTTTGAAGTGATTAAATGCATATCTGGCCTTTCCAATGACTCGCAGTGGCCTACCGCTCTACCGAGTCACTGCTGTCTATTCTCTCAGACAAGTCTGGGACAAGTCTGGTACCAGTTTAACAAACCCGGAGGAATGGATGGCTTGGTGAGCCTTGGGAGCAAGACTGAACATCGATCTTGTGTGAGATGCAAAGCACCTCTAACCACTGCGCCACATGTTCTCATGTATGCACATATATATCCATACATATGCATAAGTATATATGTACGAATGTACATATGTATATATTGTGTATATACACATGTGCATGACACCTATGTGTACATTTATGCATGTAATCTATACGACTCATGACATTTTACTTGAATTGATTCTTTTGTTAAACAATCTTGCAAAGCACTGAAAGCGGCGATAAAAGAAGATTAAGAAAACATTTTACCAAGAAGTACCTATAGCCAAAAGTGCAGCTGCTAGAAAGAGTACTTGAAAAGCTAACCAAGGTTTTACAAATTACATCTAGGTGTTTGCACTCCGACGTCCAGGCGGAACCCTTATGGCTTCCAGAAAGTCAGCAGAGAATATTATCTGCGATTATAACTGGTATCTCTTCAACTGCCACGTCCTCCTATCTCCATAACGAAGGACGTATCTCTCGTTACACCAGTTATCTCTTTAGAAACCCGACAAGCTATGCCATGGCGTGAAAACATGAGTAATCCACCATCAGTTCTCATCAACAGACTGTGTTAGCTCTTCACACGTCTTCTAGAAATTTAAGGTCCCTACTTATGAGAAATGACAAAGACCGTGTTATATTTGAGGGGAACATCCAAGACATTAGCAACTATCGCCCAATCTGTTCGCGGTCGGTCTATCGTCTATTAACTCTTCACTGAATCATTCAATATGATTAATATAACATCGGACGTAAAAGAGGCACGTGAACATGTAGAGCTTCGAGAACTCGTACTGTGGGCCTTATCCACATGATATTAAGATTCGTTGATGTATCGCGAAATACAAGAAAAGCTCTGTCTCACTCTTATCAATCAAAAGAAAGTTCTTGATTTGTGAGACAGGTGCAGTGGTGGAAGCACATCTGCACACCCAAGATGTTCCTACTCAGTGTATAGTCTTTGTGAGCAATGCAGGAAGTTCAGAATCAAAATATCATAATCAGCGCAAAAAACAGGAGTTGAGTAAGACGATACCATCTCGCCAAATTTGTTTACTGTCATCCTACAAAACGTCATGCGAATAATATAATGAGACAATATGAGAGGGAAAATCCATGGTAGACAATTGAATTGTCTTCACATAGCTGATGACACCGTCTTATGACACCAAGCATCAGCCAAAAAAACGGACGTTAACAGACTTTGAAAACGCTTTGAAAAGATTAGCTGTCACTATATTTTGCAAAAACGATGTTCATAGGGAACGGATCGGTTTCGTATTACCCGTTCAAGCTCACCAGCAGAAATATATCCAAATACCTTATTTACGTTTATTTAGGACAGGAAGTCAATTTGTTGAACCAATCAGCTCCAAAGTCGAGCAGCACATAGAGAGTGGCTTAAGGTGATTTTAAGAATATTAATGATGTATGAAGAAAACAAAGAACATTCGACTTCATACCCACCTTTTCGACTGAACAATCTTGCATACTTTGATATGTCTCAAAAACCTCGATACGTAAGCAAGATGAAACCTCACGCAGCGTTTTTGAATGCGATGCTAAAAGGTCGACGCTAGAAGTATTCCGTATATCGAAAATGACAAAAAGGATTCCCGAAGTTCCTACTTACTTCAACGATCATAAACTAGAGATGCTCTTTTACACGCCATACGACCAAAGTTCAAGTGGATCGGACAAGTAACGCGTATTAATGACAACCGCCATCGACTGGATTCCTCGAGATGTCAAATGCGGAGCAGGAATATCACCGATCTGATGGCAAGGATTCTTGACAAAAGCCCTATACGAAATATGTGGCGCTGAACGAGTTCCTATACCGAGGAGGACCCACTTGACAACTTTTGAGCGAGACATGGAAGATGAAAGTCTTACTGATGCGTGCCAAAAATATTCGACGAAACAGGACGACAGATATAAAAGTAGATTTATGTGTGTATATATTCACATATATATATATACATATTTATATATACACGTATATATGGTCATATGTTAATGCATACACATGTATATGCATATGTAGATAGATCTATTTATATACGCACGTATATATCATGTGCAAGTATACATACATATATATATATATATATGTATATATATATACACATGATCCAAATATAGATACATAATAGTTATATAAAAAGTTCGTGCCGTTTTCGTTTTTGATATGATTTTTGCAATAAAATTGCATGATTTTGGCATCGTTCAATTGCATATTTTCTTGCGAATAATTTGGTGTACCCCTTGCTCATACTTGCTCTAAGATGGATCTGTTTTGGGAACAAATTTGCTTGCTATTCATGCACGAATAGCGCGTAGGGGAAAATGCTAGTGAAGCAACGCGCAAGATTGATGGAGTTTGAGGTGGTGACAGAGTTGCAGAAAGGACAGCTAGGAAGTGATTCGCGAAGTTAAAAGCACGAAAGAACAGTCTGGAGGATCAGTCACGCTTGGGCCGACCACAGGAAGATTTATTAATCTTGCGCGTCGCTTCACTAGCATTACCCTTACGCGCCATTTGTGCATGAGTAGCAAGCCAATTTATTCCGAAGACAACTCCATCTTGAAGCAAGCATAGGCATGTTGTGTACCACAATTTTCGCAAAAAAAGTGCACTTTAATGATACCAAAATTATGCAATTTCATTGCAAAAACCATATCATTAGGTTGGAAGGAAAGTTCTGGAGCACTTGAAAATATTGAAAATTTATACATGAATTCAAACAAATTAGTAATAAGCATTTTTGAAAATAGAGGGCATCGTTTTCCATGACTTTCAGCCATCGGCGCGCCAATTCTCAAATCTGGTGAAGTACAAATCTTTCTACTTCGACACAAAGAACTCTTGACATGATTTTTCAACATCATCGAACGATTGGATTCGGTGACCATCCAAAAGTTGCTGCATTGATTCGAGAAAGTCGAAGTAGGATGGAGTGCAAGCTGGACTGTTGACAGGATGCGGCAGAACCCCGACTCCGTTCAGTTTATTACAAGTGTCCTTGGTCTTTTTGGTAAAGTGCATCTGGCATTGTCTTGTTGCATCAAAACGCGCTTTCGCTTGAGCAAAGCCGGGTACTTCTCTTTGAGACAAACAATAATATTAGGCCTTCAGCCGGAAAATTCCACATAAGAAACTCTGATATTTCCACGATATGCATGGGAGTTATCTCATGATTACTGAAATGTCCCAGAACTTTCTTTCAAGTCATAATAAAAAACCAAAACGGCACGGATTTACGAAACTTACAATATCATTGCTGAAAATGAGTATCAACTGATGTACCGTCCAATGGATTCTGCTTCCTCCTCTCCCAAAAAAAAACATAGCAAAAGTGAGAATTTCACAATTGTGAGGTGTATGAGGTTGATAGGAATGAACCGTTATCACGACATTAATAGAAGTTGCTTTTGATGATCAGATTTTCGTCATAATGAATTTTGGTAAAAATCAGAGTTCTTCCGGCAGTGTTCCATCGAAAATGAATCCTATTCCCACGGTTATTGTTTAGCAGTTGAAAAGTTGAAACTGCTTACAAGAATATCTTTGAAAGGACTACGTATACCAATATTAACTCGTCAAAACTCAATTCGCGCCAGATACGAACAAGTAGTGAGTTCCGTACATCGCGAATTGTCCGTCAGAGCTGATAACGGATTCAATCCTGTAATTTCATTTCTCTTTCAACGTCATTTCCATAAAATGGTCGTCCTGAATGACGGGGACCTTTGGGCTAGAACAGCATTTAAAAAATACACTATCCGTCACGAGACGTCTCCACGCCATTGATAAATAGCAAAGCACAAGGGAACAACGCCACATCTTCAAAAAATGCTCGACCCAGAGGGCTCAGACTGTCCTCAATTGCGAATATGATTAAATGGGGCATTCGTTAGGAGTCTGAAATTATTTAAAGAACAAAAGAAATTATAATTCCTTACGTCTTCTCAGGCCAGACACAGGGTTTTGAAATAATATTCAGTCTTTATTCAAACAGCTGACGTTTCGACATCTCGCTTTCCTCAGAGCCTGGTAAGATAAAGTTGTTCACTATCCAATCAGTTAAACACCTCAATTAATCCTTTAGAAGAAATTACCAGACCCGGATTTCAATGACATGAAGCACAAAATCAACTTCCGAGATGCTCACCGTTTTTTATATATCTTCTTTTTTATATTTTATAAAGCTTTCTGGAGGAGTAATGGAGGAGTTTGACTTATTCAATTGTGAACAATTTGATGTCCCCAGGCTCTGAAGAAGGCGAGACAGTTAAAAGGTCAGCTATTTGAATAAAGAATAAAGAATATTACAGCACCTCGAGTTTTGCTTAAGAAAATAAGGAATGGTAATTGCTGAAAGATGCCGAGGTCAATTGAATACGGTCTTGGGAACAAAAGAAAATTTAAGACAATTAAGTTGAGTGAATCTAAAAATTCAACTGCAGAGATTTCAGCTATCCTTTCGCTCATACGACACCCAGTAAATAAATGAAAACGGAAGAATGAAACCCTCTAGTAAGTTCCCTTCCATGCAATCTTGTTCTCATTCGAAAAAACCAAACTTTCCCATCGACTATCTTGAAACCTCGCTAAAAATTCAATTTTGTCTGATAGAATGTTTTAAGCCTTTCAGAGGTCTCGTTTGGCATCTTTAGTGGTATACAGGCGCTTCGCCGTTCTCGCACCCCCATCAGTACCACATGCCCTAAAGCTCACCCCTACAAGTATTAGCAGTCAGCGCCGACGAACTAGTAGGTGTACAAATATGACTCCGCCTTTTTTTGCCATAATAATATTAGGTTGAAAAGAAAATTTCCATCGTTTGGACGAGAATGTCGTTTTTTTCGCATAAATCGTGTGTGATTTTCATATCATTCGAAAGGTTATTCTTGCGTATCTACTGATATATAATTTGTCTACATTTGCTGCAGAATGGAATGAAAAGTTGGCCGAAAAGTACCCAGAACTTGTTCGTCGAAAGCGCACTTTGTTTCAGCAAGACAACGCAATCCACATACAGTCAGAAAAACCAAGGCAAAGTTCGAGAAACTGAACGGATTTGAAATTCTTTCACATCTATCATAAAGTCCGGACGTTGCTCCATCTGATTACGGCCTTTTCCGATCAATGCAACAGTTTTTAGAAGGTCGCCGATTTGAATCTTTCGATGAAGTTGAAGAAGCATGTCAAGAGTTCATTAACAAAGCCGAAGGAGTGGTACTTCGATCAGATCCGAAACCTGGTGGAGCGATGGCAAAAAGTGGTGGATAATGATGGCCCCTATTTGAAAGAATAGTTGTTGTTGTTTGTTGTCCGAATATATGTATGATTTTGAATGTTTTATCAAACGATGGAAACGTTCTTTCCAACCTAATAGTAGAAAATAAAGAAATGCAAATTCCTTTTTTTTTTTCTTGAAAGTGCGTTGAAAACGCTATTCATTCTTTTATTATACGAAATATTTTGTACGACAGTTTTTATTGAGCTTTGAAGATGACGACTTGGGTACCCGCAAACAGCCATTTTTTTAGAATTTGCTTATTTGTGATTTGAAATTGGTAATTCCAAGTGGTTGACGGTGCAATGTCGGAAGGGTAATGCGGGTAAGGTAAAACCTTAAAACTTCCCGCCTCAGCTCTTTTATGACGTTTCCGATCGGCGTTTGCAACATGAAGTAGAGCTTCATCATGCAGAAAAAATGCAAACTTTGTGCCGTTCTTGTTTCCTGATATCATTTTCGCAACGAGGAATTGCATGTCTTTGGTATCGTTCAAATGCGCATTTTCTCGCAAACATTTTGGTAGAGACAAATTGCCCAAACTTGCTTTGAGATGGTGCTCGCTCCAAGCTCCATCAATCTAGTGCGCCGCTTCACTAGCATTATATGCCAGGCGCTATTCATGCCTGAGTAGCAAGCGAATTTGTTCTCACGACAGCTCCATTTGAGCGATTAGAGGCTAGCTATATACCAATATGTTCGCAAGAAAATATGCAATTGAACGATACCAAAACCAAGTAATTCTAATTACTTTTGGCTAATTATTGTGCAAAGTTATATTCCTGCAATCAGCGTTTTTCGGGCACAAAAATCGTCATATTCAAAATCTTATGAAAACCACCATATTAAATATTTTGTGTATATAAGCATAAAAATTAACAGCGCTTTCAATGCAACTTCAAACAAAGGAAAGATCTTGAATATTTTCATTTTTACTATTATCAATGCAAAAAAGAAACGGTGGAGTCGTATTTGTACACCTGATATCTCTTTACGTCAAGTGAAAGGAACACTTGAAGTTTCGGTCTGGAGTGATTGATTGTCGATTGCATGGTTGACGGCTGTTATGGAAGCATATACCGATGCCTTCCAATCAACTAATTTGAGATCTCGCTTAAAAATTCAATACAGTCTGCTAGATGCTAAACTATAAATCAACCTCACTCCACAGAACTCTACTCTGTAAGAAATTTGGTGCCGTTTAGTCTCAATTCTACAAAAAGGGCACCTCAGTGTTGATCGAATGTTGAACATGTACCAAAAAGGAATTTTTAAAATAAGCTACTCCTAGGCACTCTCTTAGTAAAAACTAAGGAGATAGATATTTTTAGATCAAGAGAGATTTACTAAATGATTACAGGGGGTGGGAGGGACAGGTTGCACTGATACACCATGTAGTCATTCAATAATTAACGAGAGAGGCCATATGCGTTTTACACAACTCTCTAAGAATGAGGGGTGCTGGTCGAGTGGTTCGTGATACAGCATATCAGGGAACAAGGCTGCTGGTTCTCTCCTCCTCCAACACTCTTTTGTAATAATATTGCTCTTCCTCGGTCTCTCTCAAGACTTCGATTCATTTACTACTTGTATATACTTGCGAGGAGATTCATCTCAACCAGCACTCCACGACATCCATGAAGAAGATGAGATTGAAATCTTCATACACAGCTAAAACAAAGCGAGATGTTCGAAGATCTCCGGGACAATGAAGGCGACGAAAGGAACCGAGTGATAGATGTAGTAGGATACGCAAAGTAGAATACGATGGCGGATATTGCGAATAGAAAAGGATCCAGATTGAATGTTTCAAAACACATTTTACAGTTAGAATAACAAGTGTAGATAGGATAGCAACGAATAGAACATAAAGAGCTGAAGAGAAAGAGAATCATCGGTGGAGTGAAAAGTCGACAGGGTTTTCTTTCATCATAGTTTTTTTGGTACCGTCCATTATGAGGTGACAAATGAATATTCAACCCAGTGCGCTGGACAAGAGATTTCCACAAGAAAGTTAGTAATCATTCGAATGCTTACATCTCTGGCTAGAGCCGTACACTTCCGGTTTTTCAAAAAGCCCTTTTGTAAAAATGTAAAATCCAAGATCTTATGTTTCACACGACACGCGTTTTTTTTTTCTTATCTCGCTTATATTTCGCCGTGTAAAACTCCTTCGTTAAACTGCCAGTACTGTTTCGATAGCATTAGCCTCGAAGAACTCAAAACTGTGTTTGCCTTCTGGAAAAGCTCTTTTGATAGTGCAATAGGAGTAAAAAAAAACATTTGTGTTTTACAACTTGCCTTGCAGAGCTCCTTCTTTGGAATTAGTGATCATTCGATAGCGTAGGATCCGAAATTCCACCGCTGTGCAAATTTTCTCGAAAGACTGTTTTGCAGTGCAGCAGGGAAAATAAGGTTGATTCATATACACGATGTGCCCTTTGACCAAATCACAAGCTGCGGGATAAAGCAGTAAGGCGGCAAAAGGGACTGGCATGATGATCAATCGATTTTCTCGAATGAAAAGCCGATTTTTGTAATTCAATTAAAAAATCCTTTTCCGCTTTGGAAGGAGAAAAAATTGAACGTATGACTCTGATATCACAACATTTTCTCTAAACGCTCATGTGCTTGTCGTGTTTCCAGCGAAGTAACAGTTGAATTGCGAAGCCAATGAGAAACATAATATTATTTTGAATTTTACAGCGTTATTAAATGTCTTTTCGAAAAAACCGGTAACGTACGGCTCTAGTCAGAGATTTACGCTTTCGAATGATTACTGACACTTACATGAAAAGTTTGCGAATGAGGTGGAAATAGAATAGCCTTCTAATGGACAAGACCGTTTTTTGTTATTGTTTTATGACATGTAAAAAGTATATGTAAATTTACCAGAGTGTCGTAGGAATGGCCAAGAAAACTTACACAATTCTATCAGCATCCGGTAGAGTTCCAATCAAATAGCCACCCGGACGGAGAGTTTCTGTTGCATTATGCAAGAATGTACGAGCCGATTGTTCATCAATAAATGAATAATGAAGAGCAAATTGACAACTAACCAGATCGAATTCTACGTGGCTTGAAATTTTCGACTTTAGATTTTCCTGAAAAATTACTTGTCACAAGTTAATGTAATGAATCTAATACGCAAAAAGGGACATATGAATGTCCAAAGAAAAATGCCTGCAGATAGGCAACACCACTGAAGCAAATTTATGGGCAAAATTCGAGCAAATTAACAACTAGTTGGTTGTTGACGGCTTGATGGTTCACATCGAAGAGTGGCATAAAAGTAATTAAAGTTATGACCTGGATCTGAGTGAAACACCGATCGAACCCTGCGCTTGAGCTTGAATATTTGCATACACTCAAATTCTATGATGTACAGTTAGAAAGAGCGCATGCGGCGCAGTGGTTAAATGATTCAGCGACACATGTGGTCGAAGATTCATCCCGCCTCCAGGCTCACCAAGTCGTCCATCCCTCCGCGGTCGGCGAATTGCTAACGGACTTGTTTGGGAGGATAGCAGCGCGAACTTCACCTATCGGTAGGCCACTGCGAGTCATTTTAGAGGTCAGATAAGCATTTAAACACCTCAAACGTCAGGGAGATCAACGCCGAGTAGTTAGAAAATCCAGTTACACAAGTAAACTAGCTATTTGGCGCGCGATATAACGACCGCAAGTAAGACCACCGGAAAGTAACAGCGGTCTTTCAGAAGAGCTTTTTTGGTTACAATGATCTAGAACGTTACATCATCCCTACCTTACAACAATCCGCATGAACGAATTCAGCGGAAAATAAACCGAACGCTCACGTTGCAGCATCTCATTGTACCGTTCCTTTGCCTGATGTAGACGACACTTCTGCAACGTCTGAAAAGCTGTGAAACTGAATAGACGACGAAGCCTCGATAGTGCAATACATTAACACGCGCACCCAGAAGGATGAGATGCAAGTTTGCCTCCCGTCAAAGGTCCAAAGTTTTGCAAGCATTCAAAATTTTTCGATTTTCGATCATAGTTGAAGACAAAACCGCAACAACAGTCACTAACCAGCCATTACTACGCTCTCAATATTAGCCATTTTCCATTTTCGAAGATCTCCACCTTTGCCACACGCGAGATCAAGTACTCGTGGACGCAACAAACTGCTTTTACTCTCTTCACGAAGCAGAGCAAGCACCTCATCTGGAAAAATGTAGTCTAATTCTCCAGATAAAGTAGTATGACAGAAAAGTGATGGAGAGATAGTCTGAACACCACTGAAAATTTGCGATTTGACTGAGAGAAAACCACGGTAACAGCTAGGTGCTCCCACATCCTCAAAAGAACAGAAGAGACAGGAGGGTGAGAGAAAGAAAGAAGAGAGGAAAAGGATTGAAAAGAAGGAAGAAAAGGAAAAAAAAATCGAAGAAAGATTGGTAGCAAAGCGGTGGTCTTGCTGGTAGGATGAAACGTGGTTCAACTCCCGTCGATGTGGAAAGTTTTGAATACGATATTACTCAGCGTCCTTGGACATATGACTACGACACCATAACATTGCTAAAATGCAGTACAAATAAAGAATTCGGTTCTTTTCCTTTAGACGGCACCGGGATGAAGAAACGATCTTTTTTCGCTGGACCTGACATTATTCATAGAGTGTTAGTAATCATTCAAAAGTCTAGACCCCTGGCTACTGCGCTACGTCGTCGCTTTTTGATGAGACCTTTTTATAACGCTGTAAAATTAAAAATAAAATTATGTTTTACACCGGTCGCGTGCTAAACGGTCAGTTCCTTAGATGCACGAAAAGTGCATGAACGTGTTGAGGAAATCTCGTAATATTAGAATCATACGCGCAATCCTAAGTTTCCTTCCAAGGAAAGAAAAAATTCCTGATTGAATAACAAAAGCGCGCTTCAAATGTGAGCCGCCTCAGCGCCATTGATAGATCGCCGTGTTGATATCACGAGCACCCCTTCTCCCCCAGCCCATAGACTAGCCAAGAACACATGCCCGCGTATGTGAATCAATCTTATTTTCCCTGATACACCGCAGAAAGGCGCTTTTTCCAGAAAATCTGCAAAGCGTTGAAATCCCTAAATCTTACGCTATCGAATGGTTATTTGGAGTTTAAGGCAAGAGCTCTGTTCCTGCGAGAAATATGCGCGTGTGAAACACGAATGCTTTACTTTCGCTGAAGCGTTATAAGAAGACTCTTTCACAAAATCGGCCATGTAGCGCACTGGCCAGAGATTAAAGCTTTCGAATGATTATTAGGATTCCCAAAAAAAGTTCTTGTCCAGCTACAGGGATTGTTTTTTCATCCTCCCAAGACGTCCAACGGAAAGCACCAAGAATTCTTGCAAAAATAGGAGAAACAATCACCGGACACGCCCCTATTTAAGATGCCATGACTAAGTGGCGGCTAAAGGAAAAGCAACGATACTTATTTCAGTCGAACTCGCGACGCTATTTGCTACAGAGACAGTGCTACTATGCCTATTTCATTTCACATAATGCGTCATCACATTTCATCGTACGAATCCCATCTCTTCTTGCATTCGATAGGTCTTTGACGAGTTCCTATGTTTCTTTAACAGCAGCTTGAGAAATCCATCCTCTCTACGAATGTCAAAGAACGTGGTTGAGACGTCTTGAAATCTTGGAGATAGCAGAACTAACGCGTACCCCAGAGCGCCCATTAAGTTGCAAGAGAGTGTGGGGCAAAGATCGAAACAGCTACCTTGATTTCCGACACACTACATCATTAACCACAGTGTCAGCCCAATCGTATGCTGCCCTATAGTAGCGCTAATGACATTTGGTGGCAAAATATTTAGTTTTTACTTATTTATCTGACCCGTAATCACACGGTGCGAATCCCAGTACTTCTAGCATTCAATTCGTTAATCGTCTTCTTCTTGGATGGCGTAGAGTACTGCTTGTGCGAGTCCCTTTGCAATCTCGAGAATAACCTGGCTGTGGTGTTCCATAGGGCGTTGTTGTTGACTGCCGAAGAGGGTTGGGGAGTGGGGGGGGTGGGGGGTGGGGGGGGGGGGTGGAGCTTGGCTCAAATAATAACAAGAGATGAGTAGATCCACGGGTAGTGACGCGGTTTGTGAACAGATAATGGTAACACGCCTCAGACACTACGCTTTGACCTTCGATTAATCAATATATCGGGAAGAAGAAGAATGAATCGAAAGTCTTACTTATCAGTTCGCTCTTCATCCAATTGTTCAGATTTCTCATGTGGAAAATTCGGCTCTCCACTCGGCCAACGATTGGTTGCTGTTGAACCGAATTATAATGCTCGGCTACCGTATCCGAACTCATCTGCTAGAGATCTTCAGATATAAGGAAAAAAGATGAGGATTATAGTAAAAGATCGAGGTAATTTTCTGCGTTTACATCGTCGATGACAATCACTGGAACTCGACATGAGTCTCTTTTTTTTATTACAAAGTTGACATAAGCAGAGAGGAAAAGCAATGAATTACAGTAGATACATATACATGTCATACATACAGATATGTATATATAACGGCTCACTCGGCCACAATAACGTTCAGGCAAGCTGGATCTAATCAGAAAATCTGAGAAAAAGTGACGAAAACGTAAAAATTCACTCTTCACAAGTATTTTTCTTTTGCGGAACAGTGGTCTGTAGCACGGGAATGTAGGGATCCTCCTCATCGTCGCTATTGGAAGACGCGCTATCACTGAAAAATGGAAGACCATAGACGTTTTTCGATTAAAAGCAGTAACCACACACAAGCTGTTGATTCTTACTCGTTAGGTTTCAGCCAAACAAAAATATCAAATAAAGGATAAAGCTCTCAGTGCTGATTAATCACAGAGTGATGCGCCATGTTTCCGACTTCATCAAGATTCGCTAGAGGTGATTTCGATGCATATATGACTTCTGTAATGACTCGCGATGGCTTCACAATGTATCAAGTCGGTTCTGCTGTCCTCTGGATAAGTCCGGTACCATCTTGCCAGCGCCACAGGGATGAAAGGCTTTGTTAGCTTTGGGCGCGCGATCGTAGCATCGGTCTACGTGTGTCGCAGCCAGCCCTAACCACTTCACATATGCACCCGACAGGGATATTATAGCTATCAAAGCAGTGTCGAAAAAATTAAGCAGTAAATTCACGAAAACGTCTCAAAGGCTCTAAACTTTCAGTAAACAAACCCAAAAGATCCAGTCATGTAATAAAAGAAAAAAAAGCAATAAGTATAGTAAAGACTGAGAAACCCGGGAAAGCATGCACTATGCAATGAGTAGGTAGAAAATAAAAAATTTCTTCACTAATATGAAATTACTGAAGATCAACATATGCATTAATATACATGCATAAATATGGACGTATGTACGCAGATATTTATGCATATATTACACGTATGTACACGTATAAACATGCATATATATACACATGTACATATATATGTATGTATATATGCATATGTATATGCATGTGTACATATACACATGTAATATACTCGATCGATGTAGATTTCTCTTTATCAATGCAAAAGAAGAAACATAGAAACAAAGAGAACGCATAAAAAGTTCAAAAAGCAAAAATCTTTTTATTTAATCGCTTTTAGCGATGCTGAGGTGTTACAAATATACCGATGATGTTGAGTGATGTGCAAAACTTTGACGTCAGGCGGGACTCGAACTCGCATTTCACCCTGTCCGGTGGCGCGTGCCTAACCAATTTACACTATCGACGGCTCTCTAACGACTACTCTTTCAAGCGATTCCGCAAAGGGTGAAATACGGATTCAAGTCACGCCTGACGTCAAAGTTTTGCGCATTACTGAACATCTGATAACCAAGTAACATGTTTTGAGTCCTTTATGAGGTCTGGTGGGGCACTTACACAGCGTGTAGACGGGACCCGTTTCGGCCTTGCAGACTCATCAGTGGCACAGTGCCTTTCGGTGCTGCATAAATACTGTATAAGTGCCCTACCAGACCTCAACTAAACGCTCAAAACATAGCGAGGTCTGTAATATCAGTGGTGAGGTGGTATCACTTGAACATAAGTCAGAAAAGCTTTCAAAAGGGCAACAAGACCCGAGAAAACAGATTCTGCAGTGTCAGATAAATCTGCAGAAAATGAACTCAAAAGATTGCAATCCTACAGAACGAAGAAGCTGAAAGTGAAGGAAATATAGAAAGCGAAAGACCGGCAATCGACCAAATCTCGGCAAATGGAATGAAAAATGAAAAATTTTCAATGAACTGCCTTTTTTTTACAGAAAATATACACGAGGTCAGTATACTTTCAACAAAATCGATGGCCTACATTTCGATAACATCGCTTTCCAGAATCGTTTTGTTAGATCTAAGACAACCTATCTAAAACTTCTATAAGAGTGGAATTATTACAAAATTATCTAAGGACTACTACAAATAGGCATAAACTTGACAAAACGGCTCTAAGGAAAGCAAAGCCGCCGAATGGTGGACCGTCGATTTTGAAGAAGATATATCAAGTTCGGGAAAGTTTTAAGAAAAGAGAGTTTGAGAGAGAAAAAGACATTTTTTCTCAATCATCTAATAAAAAGCCTCAAATTTCGAAAGCTCACAAGGCTCCCATTACGTTTCCAAAAACAAATGAGTTTCCAAAAACCGTACCTTGAAGCTTCATAAGTTCCAATACCCGGTATAGAACCGATAATTCTCATTGCAGACACGGTAGGCTGAGGTGTACTACTCGGAAGAATACAAGAGTTCTCTTCCTTCACACGGGAAACTTTCTGAGCAGAGGAGTTCTCACCGTTACTACCTGTCCTTAAAGAACATCTATCATCATTGTCAAGACCGGCTAACTATTAATCTCGGCATTGTTCAATAGATAATAGTTTTTCTGATAAGTAAAACATGAAGTCGTCGAGAGATCAGCTGTCAAAGGATAAAAAGGACATATTACTTGGCGTAGATCAATACCTGACGGATGCGCCATGCATCCGCCTTCATCAAGCATCGCTTCAGGTGACTGAAGGCACTTCTGGCTATTACAATGATTGCGGTAGCTTAGCGATGTAACGTCAGTGCTGCTCTCCTCCCAGAGAAGTCTAGTACCACTTCACCGACCCCACAGGAATGGGAAAGGTTTTGTGAGCCTTGAGCGCGGAGTCGAACCATTGAACCCTGTACCCGCCGAGCGCCTCCAACCACTGCATTACACGCGCTCGCTTTCAAATAAACTTTATCAAAACCACGTGTAACATATATCAGGAAAGAACTGCGATCTGGCACCATTAACTGTCCTCATAAGGGTTTGTTTTTGGAAAAAAATGCTATAGGAACCTGACCGAAAAGGATGAAAACAAATAGAACTTACGACTTTCTTTTATAGCTGACGATAATATAGCAGCTTGCTTCGATATTTGTGGTCGATCGTCTTTCGGTACGACCTTTCAGCTGAGACACCGTTGGAGGTTCGACGAGATTCTGCTGATTTCGTGCAAGTGCTGCTTCTCGAAGAGCTTCTTCTTCTTCCTGGAATCGCTCTTCGAGGTGTACGACGAATAAATTCAAAGTTGTAGTAAATAAAAGGCGAAAAACTATCCAATAATGTGGAGTGCTGGGCAAAAACATTTACGTCAGCCGGGATTCGAACCCAGATCTCACTCTTCCCGGTTCCACTCTTCGGTTCGAATCCCGGCCGACGTAAATGTTTTTGCACAGCACTCCACATCATTGGGTATACCATAACATCATATCACTGCATGTGGCAGTCAAATAAAAAGATTTCTGACTGATGGTCAAAAAAACTATCGTTAATTCCCTTGAACAACAAAATGAAAGCAGGAAATGAAACGAGGGATGGCATAAAGGAAAGGAAGGAAAAAAAGAAGAAGACCGGTATACCTTTTTGGCTCGTCGAATCTCTGCAGCCTTCATTTCATTCACCCGAGCGAGGAAATCGCTTTCATCCTCATCGATTCCTCGTATCATATTTTCTGAAAGGCACTGGGTTGATGGAAAAATGCTATGGACTAGGACAGTAGGTCAAATAAGAGAAGACTGAAGCCATCAAAGTGAGCAGGGCGAAAGGCACCAAGATTCCAATGACTCTTCAGAATGGTACCGCCAGATGAGCATGCCAGCTTCTGGCTCACATAAATGGCAAAAACTTGGGTAATTGAACTTCGAAAGTGGTTTTCTTCAACCTAGGCATTACTGTCGATGTCGATGAAAGCTTTCTTCATAATCGCTGAAACCACGGGATTGGTAACATCCAAGCCCTGTTAAACCTTCTAACCCCCAAACTCTATACCCCTTATAACCTTATAGCCCCATAACCCTATCAACCTCGTGGTATTTGCTGAACGTAAAGAATCTGCTCAAGAATTGAAGGTCAGAAATACAGAGGAGAGGCGGTACTCACTGAATCTCCTAGCTTCGTCAAGTTCGGCTTGCTTGGCTTCCTTGTTGTCCCTGAGTTGTTCGTAGAGCGATTTATTGCATACTTCTGGCTCTGGGTGCCGCTGTAATTCAGGTCAGAGTCAGATCAGATCACAGATCAGATCAGATCGTTAAGGTGACATAGACGAAAACACTCGAGAAGCTGAATTTGAGGGAATACGAGAAAAAAACGAACTCAGAGGATCGTCCGGCTTTCGAACGCGTTCCCATTCCTCCTGACGTCGTTTACGCATCTCTTCCAGCTCACTTGTGCTTACAAAACCGCTCGACATCTCCTTAAAATCACTAAAGGATCATCGAAGGAAAAACCTCATCGACACGAATCAACAACGGACAGCTCAACAACACCTCAACCGACGGCCCTGTCACTACCGGACCAACTCAGAAGCACCCCAGGGGTGAGCACCGTCCTGTCGACTAATGTGACCTAATCGCAAATCGTCACAAGTGTCGAGACAACTCGTCCCGATCGCGAAAGGCTCGCCTCGTCGGACCAGATCGTCTGCGTCTCTCGACTGGTCCGGTTGTGGTCGTCTGGGTTTCCAGCTCCCGTTGTTGTTCCCTGGGGATTGCGGGTTTTCTAAGGATTCCTCGATTTTCTATGTTTATTTGTTTACTCGTGCTTGTTTACATGTTTCTCTGCATGTTTGTTTACATGTTTATCTCCACTTTTGATCAGGGAGAAGCTGCGCAAATAGTCAGGTTTTCCCCTGCTTATTTGCCGATTTCAGTAAATTTGTTGGTAGGGTCGTCAGAAAGATTATTTTTATTGAAAAGCAGTTGTTGTAGAGATCCTGGGCTTCTCATGGGTTTCTGTATTTTCTGCATAATATTCTTTTAAGTGATGATGCTAACTATATTTGCATTATATCTTTATTATTTCCTTCTTTTAAATATTGTTCTATTTCTAATTATTCTCGTACTTATTTATGTTCTACTTGTGTATATGTGTATTTATGTGCCTTTCGATCTTATGCATGTTATTTGTGGCCCTTGTGGAAAGTGATGGTCCCACCAATTTTTAAAGTACTTTTCTAAATTGATTTTTTAGATAAGAACTACGAGATCACGCCTGGTCTATCCTTAGCTTAGGCTTACACTTAGGCTTAGCTTAGGCTTAGGCTTAGGCTTAGGCTTCGGAAATCGATGGGACCACAACTCTCCGCTAGCGCCGTGTTTTTTATTTCAACTCATATTAAGTTTATATTTCACGCGTATATCATATTTATACCCAATAATGTGGAGTACTGTGCAAAAACATTTGCGTCAGCCGGGATTCGAACATAGATCTCACTCTTTCCGGGAGCGTATGCTAACCTTTGCACCATACCGTCGACGGTTGGCTGTTGACAGGTAACGCCTTGTAGCGTAAAAAGAGTGCTGTGCAAAACGAGCGTCGGTGGGGCAACGGTTAGCATAGGCTCCCGGAAAGAGTGACATCTAGGTTCGAATCGCGACTGAAGCAAATGTTCTTGCACAGTACTCCACATTATTGGGTATATTACAAGATCATACCACCGCAAGTGGCGATCAAATAAAAAATTCTGATTGATTATCATATCTATCCTTTCATTACTATTTGAGCCAACATGTCATGTGGTCTGGTAAGGGCTCTTGTACAGCCCGATACGCGTGTTTCGTCCTTGCAGACTCGTCAGTCGGGCAGAACCCGTCGCCTTTCGGTCTTTTTGTTAGTCAGTTCTCTCGGGAGCCCTGCTCTCCCTACAGAGAGTTATCGAAGAACGAATGATTTACACTCTATATAACTCGAAATAAAGGCATCATATCTATATTTTAGTGCTGCTTATTATAATTTGTTGTCACGCTAGGGAAGCGAACAGTTGCGTAAATGGCCAGATTTTCCTTCGAAAAGCTATCGTTGTGGGATGGGGAGAATGAAAAAGTGTTTTCAGTTTGAGATGTTGAAGCTATTAGTACTCTTCGTAATCGTCGGATTTTCCCTTATCTAAGTCCCTTATATTTGTTCATTATGGACTGCTTTCCCAGGTAGTTGTTATGGACGTTGAATCCAACTTCGTTGATAGATAATGGCCTATATTTATACCCATATATATATAATATATGTATGTATGTATACATGTTTGTATGTGTACATATACACATATATGTATGTACATGTGTAATACACATATGTATACATATATGTATACATTGAAGGTAATTCTTTTTATTCAACCATTTTATAGCGGTGGTATCTAGAAGTAGATAAACTCAGTCTTTGAGAGAGTTTTCGTAACCTTTTCGGATTGAGATATTTCTGGATTTGTGTAGTTTTTGCCAGCTGAGCAGCACATTTCTTCTAGACACGAGTCAGTCAACAAGGATTATGCAGTTAATCAACCCTAGACGGGAACTGAACCTGAGTCTCCATGCCATGAAGCGCGCACTACCACTGCACCGCAGGTGTCACCGCTCAGTTACCACTCGTTTTTCGACTTATTCTATGATTTTGTATGTATATTCACAGAAATAATAAATAGAACTCTATTTGATCATCTAATACCCGATATCTCTGAGCCTGACTGGGTTCATTGTCGATACCGCACTGCTTTGGCCGAACCGTTGACGGTTGGTTGTTGTCAGATAGATGCATTGTAGAGTAGAAAGAGTGGTAGCAAACGGGCGTCATTAGTGCAACGGGTTAGAGCACGCGCTTCCGAATAGAGTGGGATACGGGTTCGAGTCCTGAACGATGCAAAAGATTTGCACATCACTCTGCATCACTGGGTGTATCTATTAAATCAATATATTCAATACCCAGATTTGATAAAGTAGATCTGTGTGTTAAAAGTACCGGAGTGTTCTTTCATTTTCTTCAATAATTCCAATTTTTAGTGTATTGTTTTAGTAAAGCGGTGAATGTGGAAGTTCATAGGTAAGATTTAACTTCGTCTTGTTTCTCTTTGCTTTTTTCCTTTCGTATAACTTTCAATTACTAGTGCTGATATGTTATGAAAAATGATAGAAAATAGGAATACGGGCAAGTTGTGTTGAAGGCTGAAATACATCCTACAAGAGACTAAATGCTGCCAGTTTATTTGGTCATCTCTTTCCTTGCAAGTCAAGAGTTTTAGGTGTGCCGAAAAGTTTTGAAGCGATCGCTTCACTAGCAGTTTATTTTCAATTCAAAGATCTTTCAAAAAAGAATGATTTAAGCCCAAAAAGGGGTTGGTACGCCAGGGTCATACACCGGTGTTTCGGAGGTTCGTCCTCCTCATCAGTGACCCCCGCCCCACATTCAGCCCTGCATTGAAGCAAGGAGGGAGGCGTATGTGGTGATGGCACAGTGTACTATGACACTGTACCATCACCACCTCTCAGTCGATAGATTTTTGCTGTTAGATTTGAGCTTAAATCATTCTTTTTTGGAATTATATTGAATGTTTTTTGGGGGTTTCAAAAACAGTCGATCTTTTGAATTAGTTTTGATCTAACAGCAAAAATCTATCGACTGAGAGGTGGTGATGGTACAGTGTCATAGTACACTGTGCCATCACCACATACGCCTCCCTCCTTGCTTCAATGCAGGGCTGAATGTGGGGCGGGGGTCACTGATGAGGAGGACGAACCTCCGAAACACCGGTGTATGACCCTGGCGTACCAACCCCTTTTTTGAGCTTAAATCATTCTTTTTTGGAATTATATTGAATGTTTTTTGGGGGTTTCAAAAACAGTCGATCTTTTGAATTAGTTTTGATCAAAGATCTTTGATAAGATATAAATGTTGATATGTAATGTCTCATATGTTTGGAAAATCATTCTCATTGTTCACTCTTGAGTCTTGTAGCTGTTGTATTTAACCAACGCTATCTTTTCCGTACCTTTCTCTTATCCCAAATTTCTGAAAGCACCTCTGGGCAAGGTTGTATTTCTTTATTTATTTATTCATTGCATTGTTTACCATAAACGACAATATCACGGCAAAGCTCTAGATTTCCCTTTTTTTTCTCAAATATCTAAATATTTTTGTAGGCTAGGACGATGGACCACCCTCGACGAAATGTGCAGACAGGCTTCTCGAGTGTGCTTCGACTGAGTCGAACACCGCTTCCATCTGTCACTAGCTATATCGCACTCAGTTTATTCATTTCATTTATTGCATTAGCTAACGTCTTAAGTGTATTCAAGTCTCAACCTGAGGTCAGTTTCATCATTTTTTCAAAGAGGACTTGCGACTTTGAAGGAGTGGATTTCCTTGTCACCCTTTCAGATTCGAGAAATCCTCCGAGAGGAGATACTCAATAGCTCCCTGATATCCAAGTATGACTCAGGATATTTGGAATACCTTTCTTCTCTAACTGTTGTTCAACTTCTTCAGTACATAAAAGGCATCAGCCCTCTTGTTTGGGTGAGTACTATGCGTCCTTTATGCGAACATTTTCTCAATTTGTCCCGATTAGTGTGTTACCTTTATGATTTCAGGTCTCTATTAACACATATTTTGCTCTGCTTGCCCTTCTTGCTAAATTTTTAATTAAACTAACGTTTAAAGAGCTTACTCGTCAAGAAGAGATTAATGCACGTCACGGCTTCTTATCGTTCCTCATGTCAGGTGTCTATTCTGTCTTTCTACATCGTTTCTAACTCTTATCTTTCTATTATTTCAAGCGGGAAAATGATGAAGCAATAGTATCCGTTCTCCGCTATTTTAGTGTCGTGTTTTTGTCCGTTGTGGCAGGTGCCCATCAGTCTCATCGAGTCTTACCATGGCTGTTGTGGTTCGGAATTGTTGGGTTCTTGACAGTGCTCCATGAGATTGCGTACCAGCGATTCAAGTTTGTGAGTACAAGATTTTTTTTTGTTTTTCTGTTTACTACTATTCGCGTTTGCGTGCTGCTGACTTTTTTTCTTAATTTTATCTCTAAATGACTCGTCATTACATCCACTGTGAGGATCTCAGAACTTCCTGCATTTCATTCGATCGCTATCTACCATTTTACCAAAGATCTCTGAACATTCAATGTGACAAAGGCTTCTTAGGATTTCGTTTTTTTATAAATGTCGCATAATCCCTGTGGAGTGATTCTGTTTGTTATTTGGAGATGGGAGCAGTTGTGGCGCAGTAGTTAGAGGTGCTCTGCGACATCCACACACATATTGCCATGTCGATGATTTTTTGCGATCCTACTCTCACGGCTCACCAAGCCTCCCATTCATTCGACGTTTGGTGAATTGTGACCTGGACTTGTTTCGTAAACTGGCAGCTCTGACTCGATATATCGGCAGGCCACCGCCACTCATTGTAAAGGCCATAATCTAAATGATGCTAGATGAAGACGAATGCATGGCGCATCCCTCAGGGATTTATCCACCATCTGGAGATTTGTCCTTTTATCTTGGAGATAATCTGGCCAAGGAGTTCTCACATAAGTAGCAAGAAAAGGATAGAGAGCGGCTGAAACCACAAATTGATTCAGCATGGTGCTGATACGGTATTAGAGCTTTCCGTAGAATATATCTGTAGAACATATCTAATTACGTCAACCTGAAAAAGGTCATAACAACATTGAGACTTGCATTAGTTTTTTCACAAGGATTTTTCAAGGTGTCTTCATCAATGGGCTCATCCAATGGTCGACTGTCTTGGCTATGTTTCTTCCTCAGTGTATTTTCCATGGCTCTGATTGTATTGATATTCAAGTTCCATGGCCAAATAGGCTTCAACCACATGCTCTTTCTTCTTGTTGATGTGAGTCTTCGATGTTTGATCAATACAGGTCTTCTTCAGCTATGATTTGTCTAAATTTTTTCATTTATTTGGGAGTGACCTAACGTTGTTGAGTTGGAGTTTTGAGATTAGCTGAAAATTGACCCCTTGTTCCACTACGATGATGTTCAAGTTACAGTCCTCGTTTTTTAAGAGTAGTTATATTCTGAAACATCTATATCGCTGATCTAGGCTGGACTCTCATTACTACGCTCTCTACACGGTCTGTTACGATGCTTGTCATCATCTGAACGTTTTGCCCATCGGCCTGACACTGTGCGCCACTTTAATTATTGGCTTGATCTATCAGTCACTCTTGCCACGGATGCAATCCAGCTCTTGAATTATGTGAGTTTTGAATACTTAAGATTTCTTACTGGCAGTTTTATTAATGATCCTCAAGGTGTTCTA